>OW388301.1:2883200-3210700 GCA_936450465.1 Gibbula magus
CTGAATTCCACCTTCAGGCGTCGATGCACACCTTCAACTAGAAATATAAATTGCAAGCTGGTAGTCATTTGAATGACGTTTTTGGAGATTTTCTATATGTCAATCCTTGTAAGAAACTAAATGTCCGATAACTGATACAAGTCTGAATGGTCATGTTGATAGTTTAGGATATTAATACTCTGTTTGCACATGTTTCGGGCTTTCAAAACTCCCTCAGGAGTCCGGGTATTTGAGTGCTAGTACAACATGTTTTCTGTTTTCTGTCAATAAAATATTTGCAATAGGAAAGTTGTATTTGGTTTGTGATGCACAGTAGAGTACACAAGTTAAAGTATATTCAACGTATTTATGAAGTCTGCAATCTATGAATAAAGAAGTTATTTTGGGTTTATGATGAACAGCAGAGTACACAAGTTTAAATAAATTCAACTGCTGTATGCAGAGTACAGTCTGTCAGTTGAATATTCATTAATTCTTTCGGTATGTATATAAATAAGGATATCACTAGCATCTTGTATCTTATAACCGTTTCAGAAATAGACCATCTTAAAGAAAAGTGTGTTGTTAAACCCAAAGCATAACACTTTTGTTTTTGTGTTTATACACAATATCTCATATTCCCCTTTCAGTTTACACTACCAAGTTTTCTTTCACTTAAGAAACCTAATCTATATTGTACGCAAATAAATCTTCTTACCGATGTACTCCTGTGAGCCCAAGTTACCACAGAGTTTGCCGATGCCAGGGATGAACAGATAGTCGTAGCTGCACGTGTCCTCGTCCTCGATATCAAGCGCATCGAACTTGAAGACCACCTGTCGAAGATTAACGGATTGGACTTATCGCAAAGTGACATCTCTTGTCAAAGATGGATACACTTGACTTAGCTGTAACAAGAACGTAACCTGCCAGAGATTTAGAGACTTGACTTAGGCCAAGAAGTATCAGTAAAATGAAATGGAATTAAATAAACATTTGTCGAGCTTACTTGAACAATGCAGTTCTGTTAGTCAGAACTTACATTTCACCGTTCTAATAGAAATTCATTGACTCAGGAGCTCACTAGGATTTGTATGATATATTATGGTGTTCATAACATATTCAATAATAAGGTTTCAGGCCAATGTCTAAGTGGTCTGTATTATGGTTTGAATATCAAATGTCACGGTGTGTCTGGGGTATGTAAAAATAAATTAGAGAACTTATCGTATTTGATAGAAACAAAATAACTAAACGTCTCTACCTCTCTAACACAATTGTGAATTTTTTCAAATATACAAACATTTTTATTAAGAAATAAAGATCGCTGTAACCCAATGTGTTTTGTAATAAAGTAAAGTTTTGCCCTGAACTATTATAGTTAAAGCACGAGGATGTTTGTCCGAGTGCTTTGACGCACTAATAGTTCAGGGCAGCATTAGGGTACAGCGGGGTACAGCGAAGTTTATTTCTTTTCTAAAATGATCAGGTACAGGTAACATTCATTAATATTGAAATACAATTTTGTCATTGATTTATTATTAATATTGTTTTTTCTTGTTAAATGCCTCATTATTTTCACAAGAAAATAGAAAATAAACACGACTGGTTTTTAAAAAGCCCATTAGACTTTCAAAACATTCACGTCGTGCGATCACTTACTATCCATATATGGTGAATCACGTAACTAAGATCCAAACAGAATTATTGGTAAAGCTTGATCAACTCTAAGCCTGGTGGCGGAACGTTCATTTGCCTAAAACAACTGTTTGCTGCTTTCCTAAAAGTAGATGTTCATTGTTACAACGCTAATTTAGGCCGGCTGCAGCAGTTGCAAACCATGGAAAGGAAAACACACTGTATTGGTGCGATGTATGAGTGCAGTCGGCTGAAGCGAATCCACGTTACGTTACCATGGGCACACGTGATTACGAGGGGGAGGCGTGGAACTGAGGATACGTCATTCAATTGTTACGTCATAAAAACAACTATACCTTTATTGTCAGATAAAGTACTTTTTTCGATTGTTCTAACCGCTAGGCATCTTAGAAATGACATTAATAACAGCTTAGGTAATAATAATGCAATAATATTGACTTCAGGTCAACTCGTCCCAATTTGGTCACACAAAACAATCATACAATTATCAGATTACTGCTAAGTTACCAACATCAAAATTCGATATAACTGAGGGTTCGGTTTTTTCTTTTTCTTTTTGTTGTCATTCTACATCAGTCTGATTAAAACCGACAGTATTCCGTGGAAAAAAATGTGCACAATAGTGCATCAACCGGGATACGAACTCATATCTTTCGGAGGTTTCCACGCCAAACCGTCTGGAAACAGTCCGTTGACTCCCATGTTCTGACGCAATTCAGTAAACCAATCACAAGACGCCCAACAAAAGATTTCGGTGCGAGAAGCTTGGGGCAGATAACTCCAAACAGCTATCCTTTTGTCTGTTCCGAATGCTTTCAAAACAGCGACCGTTTAAATACTATGATGTGATTTGTCAGCTATTTGACTGGGCTTTGGCTGCCCTAAACTGGTTCGGAACACACGCCTATACGGGATGTTTTGAGACCTTGTGGCGAGGAATCTACAGAGCCTGTTCGTATCCCGGTAGATATATTATTTTGCAAATTGTATTCCTCGAAACAAGGTCGATTTTAATCAGACTGTATTCTACATCTGAACAAACTGCCCTTGGAACTTAAAACATGCCATGACATGGTATATTTTAATACTTACCTAAAGACGTATCTGTTCTGCCTATCCTTTAGCCTAAGAAATTTCATCTTTCAACGCTTTGAGCATACTCATGTGTGAAAATTGGCTTTACAAATGGACTTATATTATCTGTCCTGTGCCTCCTGTGACTGATATAGAACCTCAACCGACTAGACAAGTTCCGCACAAGAAATGCACACAATATGCTGTTGGGAAGTAATAATGGGATCATGATAGGTGATCATCCTTGACAGTGTTTGAGACAAGACATCAGGAGGTACCATCTTTTACTGTCGATCAGCCTTGCTATATAACTGTTCAACAAGCTGAAGACCTTCAGTCAAGTGTGCTTCAACTTGGTAGACCAGCTTTCCCGGCACTGGAGGACACATGATGTCAGGATCAGGTCTACAGAAATTGTTAATTATGATTCAGCAATTTGCTGAATCCTTATTGTTATTGGCGTGTTTTTAGGTCTTCAAGACTTATGTCTGGAATATCTATTGTTATTATCCGGTTTTTTCTTTCTTATTATTATTATTTGGACGTTTTTTGTGTGCCCGATTCTTACAAGACGTATGTCTGGAAGACCTATTATTATTATCCGTTTTTTTCTTTCTTCTTCTTATTATTATTTGGACGTTTTTTGTGCGCCCGATTCTGAAGTAACGGCTGAACTGATTTCCAAGAAATTTTGATTTTCGACTTCTTTCTTGAGTTACTCCCCTTGAAGTCAAAACTTTAAACCTTAATAGCTCGAAATCTAATGAAGATATGTTCATAAAACTTTCAACAAAATGTGTGCAACAACATTCCCAATCGATTAGGCCTATAGCCTATATAATCTAATAATAGATTTTTTGCTATTTCGAAAAAACTGAAAATTGTGTGTACTTTCGCGGTTTTTAGGGTATGCGTCTTTGAAAATGTACTACTCCTTCAATTTTATGAGTACAGCTATGTATGATAGCTTAATTTGAAGATAAATGATTTGTTAAGAGCGCGCTTGAGGCCGAATTTTCGATTTCGTCCTGGATTTTCGGTTATCTGCCCTTAAAAATGGTCCTTTTTTATAAGTTCGAATTTCGGCATCATATTCAAAGGGACGTAACTATGTTACAAAAAAAGATACGTCAACGTTACTTATTGCAATCGGTTGCAGATACATTACCTAACATTTCTTATTAGATCTTTATCATGTAAAAGTTGATAGTTTAGTCCCAAATTTATCATTTGCCCAAAGATATGAAATTTCATGATTTTGAGAACTCTTGAGGGGCATGTTTTTAGCAGAATTTTCGATCGCAAACCACTGAAGATACAATCATGTTTACAAGCTCATTTTGAAGGAGAGATATCATTTTATTAAGGACAATAACTTTCAAGCATTTGTCTGTCATACTTTACGTGCGACAAGTCATAGAAGATTGTCATTTTTCGAAAATTGTCATTTTCAAAAAAGTTGAAAGGTTCATAACTACTTAACTTCTTATACTATTGACATTTACATACACCTACGTATGCACAATTACAATAGGAACAACTTTTATGCCTCGAACATCGCGAACGATGTCTAGGGGTACGAAAATGAGCATTTTTGAGTATTTTCCTGAATATTCAGAAGAACATAGCGTATTAATTATGTATGCAATCTTAATGATGATATCATCTTCTTACGTGGAAATCAAAGTCTAACATACCCTATGTTACACCTTATTATGAAAATGTTGACCGTTTTGTCTTAATCGTGAGAAAGATCATGTAGGGGTCTATTTTACGTGATTTTTCCATTTCAGAGGGTCATTGTCTTTGGAGAATTTTTGTAAAAAAACTATTGAAGATAGAGACCTGTTCAATAGCTCGTTTTAAAGCAGAGAAACTGATGAATAACCGAGAGTCCGACATGGAGTTCAAGGTCAAGCAAAAGTCTTGAAGACCTAAGTATTGACGCGTCAATCCTAGTTTATTATTTTTATTATTTCACGAATTTTGTTAGCAAGACAGCTGAAGCAAATTTTACATGATGATAGCCCTTAATGTGGAATAGAGGTGCGAAGCTTTTAGCCGTTAGAGGTCCAGTTCGAATCCAAGTGTCTATATTTAACATGGGAAAAAAACTTTAAAATGCACTTAGAGGCTTGAAACATTTTTTAAAAGATGCGCAATGTCAAAACGAGTAAAAAAGTAAATTATGGCGTATTCGAAAGTCACGTGGCTTAGCCCCCATATTGTTTTTTTGCACTTTTAAAAATTCCCGACCCAATGCACTTTTGACATTCTTCTCCTCTGAAGATATAAACACTAGAGAGCTGCTATTTTCTCATAATGTAGCTGTAATGTATTGGCGATACAATATCATGGACTCTAATTCGCAATACTTGTTTTACAGTGAGTACTTGAAGTCTCGTAATTTTGCAAAACGTGCAAATTTCAAACCTCAATAGCTCAAAAACTATATAATATAATTTCACAAAACTTTCACAAAAATGTGGGCAACACTATTCCCCATCGATTAGGGCTATAGGGATTTTCAGCCGAAGAATAGATTTGTTGTTATTAAAAAAAAAACTGAAAATGTACTAAAATTTCGCGATTTCTTCTTCTAAATCCCGACAACACATACAGTTTCGTATAATAGCTCATTTTAAAGATAAATGAATGGTTAACAAAGTATCCAGCCAAAATTTAGAATTTCGTTCTAGAACTGGAATTATCTGCCCTTGAATATGGTCCTTTTTTAAATGTTCGTGTTTTGGCTTTATATTCAAAGGGACATAACTTTGTCACGTATATACTTATTTATTCCCCGATACATGCTCAACAATTCAAGTTCAGATCATAATCATATAAAAGTTGATAGTTTCTGCACAATTTGGGCTTTTATCCAGGAGTAAAAAATATGGAGATTTAAACATTGAAATTTGAGTCTCAATAATTCTAGACATGCAACATTCTTTAAAAGATGCGCGATAACAATAGAAGGATGGCTACAAATACAGACTTTGACCCTAGGTGCAGGATACCTTTATTCAAATATTAGAGTTGTCAATGTAGCAGTTCTGAAGTAAAACATAGCAAAGGTTTAAGCCAATGCCATAGTCCAATCTAGCCGTGGTCTGATGGGCATATAAGCTGGAAGAGAGTTGATATACCCCAAAGTGAAATTCAATCATTAATTACCTTAATTACATTAATTACTTTTTCATCATAAATTGAAAGCTACCTGTCAAAGAACATAGAGTTTGTAATTAGTCCTAAGTAGAATATTACTGAAATACTTACAACGTAATTTGCATATGGATCAGGCATTGATATAACATAGGAATGATAGTCGTTCGATGGATACATTGCGGGGTAGTCAGGACTCTGTATGAAACCATGAATAAGTGAACCTGTCGGAAGACAAACATAAGAAGTATGACTCTCGTTTGATTACCGAATACAACAAATAACTCCCTTTCTTCTTTCTAAATATGTACATATATTCCTCGCATTTTTATTTTGTTGTTACTCGATTCAACGTTTCAAATTCGGATACATCGCAATTCCTTAACAATTTCCATTGAGAAAGATATCATTTTCCTCATAAATTATAAACCTATCATCTTCTTACTAAGAGGACACAAGGGAATCCATCTTCGAAATACTGCATCTTGGAGGACAAGATGTAAAAACACGCCATCAATTAAATATTTCTAATATACTGTAAACCTTGCTGTTCTCGTAATGTGACTGTGCGATCTAATCGTTATGATTAAATGGATGAATAACCGTTTATCTCAGACATTGTCACAATTTGGTAACAAAAAGTAATCTATTTTATTATTTTTCAATATTGGCTTGCATAAAACAAAACAAAAGTATTCCAGAAGGAACATTATTTGCTTCTTTTAAATTTAACACAATGCAAATATCAGTTAATGATGTGTTTAACTATACCTTAAATGCAATTTTAAGCAATGAAGATGAAGACAGGAAGTGTGTGTCAACGATTGTTACACCTGTTGCATCAACTATCTTCAAATGGCAAAAATCTTAACAATGCTATGACATTGACTTCGATGAACTAGTATTTTTTTCAGTTTATTTTCGGACACAAAAACTTTGCTCCTTTGCATGATATGAGTGATATTTTACCACATAATATACAGAATGTGTTAAGATACACATTGATAAATGCATTTAATTCCGAATAATTACAAAATGGTTTTGTTACACTAATTTCCGCGTTTCTGATTGGACGAGAGCTCTCAAAAACCTGCTGCCATTTCTCGATGAATGCAGCTAAAATGTGCTACCATACCTCGTGCATTCGTACCTTATGACGTCACAATCCATCAGAACAAACGGACGTGTCAGTTGGTTCTTACAACTGAGCGTAACGTTTTGATGCAAAATAAGATATACATGTGTCAGTTCGTCTTCACGCCTACGCCAATAACTGGAATATACATTCCTTGTCCGAATGAGACAATTAATTTCACCGGGAACACTTCATTTTAATAGATACAAGTCCTCAAGCGTGTCCATCCACTTGCGCTTCGCAAACGGTAGCCTTGTTTGAACGTCACGTGATATGCTAATGAGGGTTAATCACAAAATACGTGAACCAAGAAAAAACGATCGCAGATTGTATGCTTGTGAATGCTGTGAAAAAGAAATTGAATCCTCTGCCGTTTAGATTAAGGATTTCTCAATTATGCTTCAGCCATGTATTGTTGCGTGTAACAAGCTGCTGCCTCCCGAGATAAATGACAAATATATTAGATTTGTGTAAATATCTAAAGAAAAACTTGTTGATTTTGTAATTATAAGGATTGTTTAACATGTTTTGTGCCTCTATCGAAGTATAACAGCAACAAATTTCGTATAACATCGCTCCGCTACGCGATGTTATACAATTTGTTGCTGTTATACTTCGATAGAGGCACAAAACATGTAAAACAATCGTTAAATAACGTTAATTATGGTTTACAGATAATCAAGAAACAAATGTACATTTTCTATAATCTAACGATTTGCATAATAAAATGGTTCAGTTTGATAATGAAATACTCTCTGATTGAGTAGTTCTAACCGATATAGCATTGAATGTGTAAATGGACTTAGAATCTGTTGCAGCAGACACTTAATTCACCTACCTTGTCTGATAGATGAGTAACTGGCTTTGAATCAACCAGCACGCACTACGGAGTCAGAGACGAATTTAACTGTCAAGGATTCATAGATATCTTCCACTTGTAATTAGAAACATGTAATGAATTAATGAAGTTATTCAGTATGTGTGTCTTTGTTTATGTTTTGTGGGCCCTGCATACAGTTATATAGTATAGTTACATTAAGTATCTGAATTGATAAGTTTCGGGTAAAATTGTTAAATCTTATCACGACCCCTGAACCATTCTGGATCGCAGGGACACCAAGTCTACAATTTATAATCCCCAGTGGCCATGGAGTCTGTACGTCTGACACCTAATTTTGTAAACAAACATTCAGGTAACTTTTATTTGTTTTTTTCTTAAAAATTAACAATGTCCGTTCATAAATCTTGCCGTTTGGGTGATTGGAGACTCCTAATTTGGGTCAAATGTTTAGTTTGGCAGCTTGAAACCCAGTATTCTGACACCATTAAACATATCGGACAGCCCTGTAAGACGATGATAGACGATACGTCAGTACCCGTCGATAAATTAGTAAGATATGACTGATATTACTAGAACGTGTACCTTATAGCATTATAATTTCTGAAAAACAGGACATCGTGGCGAAAACAGCGTACTGAACAAAAAAAGGATAGAACTTTTGTTTTTGTCTTCATACACAACCGTTCGTCGAAGTTTACTTACTTAAACTTACTTAGCACACATAAATAAATCCTCTTACCAACGTATTCCTTTCCTTCAATGTTGCCAATGTCAGGGATAAACAGATAGTCGTAACTGCACGTGAAATGTGACTCGATATTCAGCATATCGAAGTGGAAAATCACCTGTCAAAGATAAAATACAGTGACTTAGGGATCAATAACCTGTCATAGATTTAAGAAAATTTACTAAGCAAAAATTTGAATATATGAAATATTTAAGGGATCGGCTTAATCCACATGTAGCTCAAGGTGGAACATCATCTGTCAAAGGATAGAAAAAATACCAAAGTGAAATATCTACAGTCAAAGATTAAATATACTTGCACAGAACGTGAAGTTCAAATATTAGTCCAAAATAAAATTTAGCATAAAACTTACATTGTAATACGCAACTGAGTCCGGCATGGAAATAACAAATGACTGCTTGACGTCATTGTGGTAACTGGAGGGGTAGTTAATACTCTGGATGATTCCTACACTTTGTAAATATTGGACGTAAACTGATACTGAAAGAAGAAAAACATTTTTGATTAAACATATTTATTCAAGAGAAAGGATTGTGTACAAGTTATCCAACTTAATGAAACCCTCTCCTATGTACAATGTTGACATATAATATAGAAACGTAACATACATTATGTACAGAGACATGTTTATATACATGAGTATATTTACAAAAAAGTTTGAAATGACATACATGTAGCAGAGTATAATGACAAAAGAAAATATTCTAATGGGTAATGAGCAGTTTCTATCTTCATTGTCCAATCTTCCAGTGAGAGATATATAATTGTGTACTTCTTTAAAAATGTGCACGTTGTCATTGTAAGAAAGATGTTCCTTGCCATTTAGCAAGTCTCAATTTAACTGTACTCTGTTATTGCATAATATACTAATATTGTGAAGCATTTGATGTCTAATATTATGATAATAATACATTCCATGAAATAATGATAACACTTTTCACAAGGAGATTTACAAATACTATAAGAATAATCAACGAGTTGCGAGGAATTACGAATTATCTGTCCCGAGTTAATTATTGTGATAAACTCCGAGCTTTAACGAGGAGTTTGACATAATAATTCACGAGAGACAGATAATTCGTAATTCCGAGCACCGAGTTGGTTATTCTTTTTCTTACCCAAGATTATTTTAATGCGTAAAAATAGAAAAACAAGACCCCAATTCACGATCTGTGATTAGACTGTAAAATTCAAATTGTAGTCATACGCCATTCATAAACTCTTTCACACGTTCAATATGCGCATATCTAAATAGTTTGCAACTTGCTCTATTTTTTCAGAACTATTCTAAAGTAACTGTTGAATTTTATTGCCAAAACGGTTTACTGACTTTGTAAACAACTCGTTTATATTGTAAACTATGTCACAGAATGAGAAAAAAATAGTTATAACATTAACTAACACTCGCACTGTTGGAATGCAAGATAGGAGTGTTATTACGTCACCAAATGACGTCATGGTTAATGACGTCACAAAGCAATGACGTCATAGCAGTGCAGCCGGCGACTCTTCATTTCTGCTTCGCCTTGCAAGTTTATTACTGTCGTTACGGTCTTGGAAACTAAGGTTGAACATGATTTTATATATAATATGTTTTACTGACGTTTGACTTCATAAGGTATGCTCGAAATTGTTCAATTATGTGATTTAGCTTAAACAGGATAGCTAAGCAATTCATGAATGAGCGCAAAGTAGTTCCGTCAACCAATCAAAACGCAAGTTATATTTAGAAAAACTGTTATTCCCATGACCATTATGACAACTTTAATACCCGGCATATCTGTGCACGCTTGGGTAAGAAATTCAGTGTGGTCCGAGAGTCCAATTCTATATCGATCATCATTTAATTTGCTATTTGAATATCTTAACTGAGTGTGAATTATGTTGATTTTTTTTTACCAAGTGAGAAATATGCAGTAAATTTAAATTAACGCTGAAATATACACGATTTAAACAAATTTATGGAGGCAGCTTCTCTTACGTGCAGTGGGAGGTTATTCCAAAATAAATGATGGAGAAATGATTGACTGTATAGGTTGGTGAGGCAATATGAAATGGAAAGATCACGAACGTTTCTAAGATCATAACTGGTCCTGGCTTCAACATGATGTGACATAAGATCACACAGGTACATTATTATTTTATATATCATAAAACAGAGTTCGTTTAGGATATGTTTTTCTCTCATTTAACGATCATAAGTAAGAGATTCTCCGGTGGCATATTATTAGGCAAGTTACTATCCTGTCGGCCTCGAACTGAACCTTTTAAATTTTGTCTGATAACTCTGCTGAACAACCATCCCATAGTTCACAGGCGTTTTCAAATTATGTAAATCTTATTTAAGTTTTCCTTGCTCAACATAAATTTCCTCATAGATGACACCATAGAGGAAGTTGTTTTCACAATGCTATAAATATGTATGTTCCATTTACAATCAGATGAGAATATAATGCCAAGATAAGCCAACGTTTTGCCAACATGATAAACTTTGAAGATGAATATTTGAAACAATAAACAAAAACGGACCAAGAACTGATCCCTGTGGTACACTAGCGGATAAGTATTTTGACTTCGATAACGAACCATTTAGAAAAACCTTTTGAAGAAAACCACCAAAAACCATCTTCCCACTGATTTCTCAATACAGCAAATGCTTCTTCTTTGGCTTTCTAGAATATGTACAACTATTTACAAAGTATTGAGTTACTGGTCGATTCAGACTGAGACATACTCAAGTTAAGTTTATTTCAATAAAACGTGAATAATGTTTAGGTTATTTTCATATATCTTTATCTTCTATTCAGCTGTGACACTTACATCTTTGGAATGTTTGCTATACTGTGAGACGTTTTATCATATCTTCATCTTCTCATCTTCTTAACACGGATGAGCTTGACCTCCTTCCTAAATGAGAATACAAATTGAAAAGTCAAAGGACAAGAGTATGCCCTTAAAACTCATGCAGGCCAAGTGGAAATGGATCTGTGGTAATGGGAGGAATTATAGAGCATCTTGTAGAATTCCAGACACAATTTTCTGGAGTATGGTTTAAATTCTAAGCTGATTTTAAGCTATAAGTACACATAAAGGTAGGTATAGAGTATGGTTTAAATTCTGAGCTGATTTTAAGCTATACGTACATATAAAGGTAGGTTTAGAGTATGGTTTAAATTCTGAGCTGATTGTAAGCTATAAGTACACATAAAGGTAGGTTTAGAGTATGGTTTAAATTCTGAGCTGATTTTAAGCTATAAGTACATATAAAGGTAGGTTTAGAGTATGGTTTAAATTCTGAGCTGGTTTTAAGCTATAAGTACACATAAAGGTAGGTATAGAGTATGGTTTAAATTCTGAGCTGATTTTAAGCTATAAGTACATATAAAGGTAGGTTTAGAGTATGGTTTAAATTCTGAGCTGATTTTAAGCTATAAGTACACATAAAGGTAGGTATAGAGTATGGTTTAAATTCTGAGCTGATTTTAAGCTATAAGTACACATAAAGGTAGGTATAGAGTATGGTTTAAATTCTGAGCTGATTTTAAGCTATAAGTACACATAAAGGTAGGTATAGAGTATGGTTTAAATTCTGAGCTGATTTTAAGCTATAAGTACATATAAAGGTAGGTTTAGAGTATGGTTTAAATTCTGAGCTGATTTTAAGCTATAAGTACATATAAAGGTAGGTTTAGAATTGAGAATATACTTCCTCAGCGGTTCAGTTCTAAAGCTGTTTGTTGACCAACGTATGAGCATGATAACACACTGATATATGCAAATGAACTTTGTAACATAACCTAATTTTTTTGAATATGTTTCAAAATACAATGATTTTCAAATTAACAATTTCTAACATTTTGACTACAAATTCGAACTAGTGTTCTTAATCCCACTTTAGGGAGATAGTTGTTTCCCTTCTGTTAGAATCCAAATGGCGTCCTGAAATGGCAGCTCAAGTAAAGTTATTTAAAGTTAGTTTGTTACATTCCTAATCCACTTTACCTCCCCGTCACATCTATGGAATAGTGAAAACGGATATTAGATGAATTGTTTTGTCATTTCTTAAACTATATTTCATGAAATATATCATGAGATCTGCTGACCTCATGCTTTTTGAGGTACCCCGAGTTAAAACTGTTTCTGGGAAAAGGTCATTCTCCTATAGTGCCGCCAAACTGTGGAACGAGCTACCAAAAGAACTAAAAGTCAAAGACTCTATCACCACTTTTAAAAGAGACCTAAAAACATATATTTTCAGACTCTATCACAAACTGTGACTTTAAATTTTCATGAAGCGCTTTGAGTGGGCATTTGCTGCCCGGATGTCAGCGCTTTACAAGTGTACATATTATTATTATTATTATTATCATATATATTATGATGAAATTATCAGCTGTAACAGGTGTTCGATATGATAAAAAAGGTGATGCAATCTTAATTTTCCAAACAAGCTCTATCACTTGACCTTTGTAATGTCCTGAGTACACCATGAATTTTGAAGGTCTTGAGGCCTTGAGGAATATAGGAATAAAGTTCCAAAAGGTTAGAGGCGAATGTGAAAGGGCCTTCACCTTGGAATTTCATGAAAGCGAAGAGATATAGGGGAGAGGTACTTGGTGAGTGTGATAATTTTTACGGCTTTATTATCACCCTGCACATAATGCGGGGGGATATAGTCGTTGGCTCCGTTCGTCTGTCCGTCTCTCCGTCCGTAATCTCATCGTTTCCGGAGCAGTATTTGAAAACTACTTGGCCAATCCTCACTAAATTGGCATACAGATTCACCATATCAAGTAGATGTGCCTTTTGGGGGATTCAACTTTTTGGAATTTTTGTTTTGTTGCCTTGGTAACAAGTTGGACTTTGTCTATTTGAAGGGTAGGGTTTGTTTCCGGAGCAAATCTCTATGACTGCAAGGCCAATCCTCGTCATATAACACATGTGCTTGAGTAATAATCTGTACATAAGAATCCACGTCCTTACCTTGACGTTCGGTGCGACCATCGTCCCTCTTAAAAGAAAAGCAGAAGTTGAATTCTCGAATTATTACTTTCAGCTACAAAAATGTTCAAATGTGCTTGACTCGCAATCAGTGTACAAATATTTTCTATTACGGTAGCAGATTACCAAGAAGCACGTACTCTCTTAATAGTGGAAAGCTGAATAACGAACCCGGGTCAAGTACTGAGTTTCGCTATTTTCATAACGAATCCGGTGCCAGCGCTGAGTTCAGTATTTGAATAATGAACCTGGTGCCAGCTGTCAGTTTATGTAGTTTTTGACTTAAAATATGCCGTGTTTCGGCCAATTTGACTGAGCAAACCTCTGTAAGACCGAATCTTGAGAAAAACCAAAGAAAGATAGAGGAAATCCGAAATGACCAGTCGATAGAACTCATTGTAATGTACATCTCCACCACGTGTGGTCCTGAAATATTCATTTTGAAGGAAAATATCCAGCTTGCTGTCAGTTTATGTAGTTTTTTACTTAGAAAATGTGCCGTTTTTCGGCCAATTTGGCTAAGCAAACCTCTGTAAGACCGAATCTGGAGAAAAACCCAAGAAAGATAGAGGAAATCCGAAATGACCAGTCAATAGAAAGCATTGTAATGTACATGTCCACTAAGTTTGGTCCTGAAATATTCATTTTGAAGGAAAATATCCGGCTTGCTGTCAGTTTATGTAGTTTTTTACTTAGAAAATGTGCCGTGTTATGGCCAATTCGGCTGTGCGATCCACTGTAAGACCGAATCTGGTGAAAAAACCAAAGAAAGATAGAGGAAATTCGAAATGACCAGTCAGTAAAACTAATTGTAATGTACATCTCCACCAAGTTTGGTCATAAAATATTCATTTGAAGGAAAATATCCAACTTGCTGTAGGGTTTATGTAGTTTTTTACTTAGAAAATGTGCCGTGTTTTGGCCAATTTGGCCGTGCGATCCACTGTAAGACCGAATAAAAACCTTAGAAAGAATTTTTTTGTTTACATTGTTATGTTGTTTTCACCATGAAGAATCTGATGTGCAATTTATACATGAGCATCAACAATTGTAGATGTGGCAAGTTTTGCAACAACTGTCGCAAAAGTGCGGGTTTTTATCGTATGGAACTGCACTTTTTTTGCATTAATTATTCGTGGCACCTGCCTGTTTTGGACTTATTTAATTTAACATCTGCCGAAGTGGACAACATTAAGACTTGGCTTATAACCAGTGATCAACATGATTGGTTGTGCCAGTTGTGGAACGATCGAGGCCTTATACATGGTAACAAACTCAGAACGTATCGACTATTGAAGGACTCTCTTGCTAATGAACAAAATGTAAAAGTAATTATGGATCGCTCCCACAGAAGTACGCTCGCCAAATTACGCTGTGGGACTTGGCAATTCTCCCGACAAGTGACCCCCTGGAGGAGAGAATATGTAAAATGTGTGACTCTCATAAAGTTGAAGATGAAATTCATTTCTAACGGAATGTATTTTTTGTATACAGACTTACGATATGATCTTTGGACTAACATTACTTCTATTGAGCCCTCCTTCCCAAGCTTCATCCCATTGCAACAAACGTGCTTTTTAATGAATAATAATAATTAAAGTAAGTAAATCCCTAGCCTCCATTGTTCACAGAATGTACAGCCGCCATAAACTATATATCAACTGTTAGCCACCTTTTAGTATCTTTTATCAAGTTTGTCAATATGTATATGTGAGAAAGCTGTGGGTTTGTATGCACAAATGTATGTCTTGTTTACTGTTTTGTTGTATCTGTGTATGTATTTATGTTGGTGTGTATGTTGGTGTGGATCTGGGTTTGCGTTTCGGACTGGGTGTGGGTGAGCGTCTGGGTCTGGGTGTGCGTGTGTGTGCATGCGTTTGTAACTGGTGTCAAATGGGGACATTTACATGTATGAAACCTTTCAAATGCGGACACACGTCAAATGCGGACGTCCGCATTTGAAAAAAAGCTGTAAAAACGTCCAGAACGGTTCCTCAACATGTAAATTTTACTTTTTTTTCATATTTGATCAATGTCCACAATTCACCACTTTCAGGTTAACCAACGAATGTAGCCTGTTTTGGCGCATTATTTGGGTGATACACACCAAGTCCCCGTTTGCTATTTCCTGTACGCTACTGAAGGGAGATTACTGAGTTTAGATAGGGGGCGCTAGTTTTTGTTGAGGCCGTGAAATCTTCCGTGGGAAGGTGGGAAAGATCAGCTGAAGATGGCAGGTATCACGCGTGGGAAAAATCAAGGCATTGGTTCGTATGCTTATTTTCTTGCTAATGTATTGGTTTGGGACATAGTCTTGTCATGTCAGGTTCTTGTCACCTCATCCTTTGGAAAATGTGTATATGTCTAATAATGTTCTTGAACGACCAGGCGTGTTACAGACTACAGTAGTACAGTGCCGTCGGGTAAAAAATCTAAGATCTAAGATACGCACCTAAATCTTTGAGTTCAATATTTACGCAAGTACCGGGGCGGACAATGAAACTTTAGGATATGATAAAATAGGATGAACAAAGATAAATACAGTAAACACATATGTATATCAATTCAGTTGTTGAAAGGGGATACGGACGAAACGGCAACACGGCAAAACGGCGACAAAATTTGTCTGAAACGGCGACAAATTGGACAGAACGGCGACAGAAATGGGTTGGACTAAACGGCGACACCAAATATTTAATTTTGATATTAATTATTTATGAATTTTGACTGTCGTTGTTCACCAATTGTTCCATTTATTTGTTGTATATTTGTCTGCTGTATATTATATATTCGTATATAACCAAAACAAAACAAACAAATGTAGGGCCTATTACTAATTAGTCTCTAATATTTTATTTTAGACCCATATTCATATTACGAGTGATACCGTATTTCCTCTAATTGGGGCCCGGGCCCTTATTAACATGTTAAGGCTCTTACCCCCCCCCCCCCCCCCCCCCCCCCCCGGCGCTTATTGGAGGCCCGGCTCTTATTCACCTTAGGGTACCTTTACCCCCGGCTGCTATTAGAGGCCCGTCTCCTATTAGAGGAAATACGGTATTTGAATCTCTCATTTCAAGTTCATTTCATTTCAGTTCAAAAGTCAAAAGGGCCGAGTGAAAAATTCACAAGGGCCGAGGAAAAAGGGCCGAAAATAAAAAATATATATATTCATTGTATTCAACCTACATTTGATAGTTGTAATATGTTTACTGTTTACTGTAATGTTTTTTATATGTTTTATTAGAATGTATATATAGATATATTTTACAGTTATGTGTGAATCCATTTTAATGAGGTGATACGATAATAACATATCTGTCTGTAATACGGTTTCAAGGCTTTAAAGATATAGGCCCAACCCTTAAAATGTGATCAACCATGAAAACACGATTACTGATTGATTTAATTAATTAACACGGCCAATTGCTAATACCTCGATAGTCGCTAATTAATGTAAACAATAACCGGATTAATTGATAATTGCTTGTGTAAAAGGCATGTTGAGAAGTGTGACTGAAGTTTCTATGTTTCGGTTTTCATATCTTTTTCAAGTGACATTGAGTCCGTCTATTTAACTTTTGATTAACAATTAATTAATGACAAACAAAACAATTAATCCAAGGATCAATACAACATCAAAGCATAAGACAGATATATTGGATTATAGTCTTAAGCAATTAAAACATCTCGCGCACATCAGAAATTCTTTATTTAACTATGTAAACTTCGTGAATAAACATCTCAGACATGAAGGATCTAACAATATAACTTATAAAAACTATTTTATACAAAAACTATTGTCGCCGTTTAGTCCAAATGTGTCGCCGTTTAGTCCAGCGATTTTGGTCTAAAATTTAGTAAGAAATCTGTTTCGCCGTTCTGTCCAGAAGATTTTTTCCATCTGTTGCCGTTCTGTCCAAATTGTCGCCTTTCTGGTTTGTCGCCGTTTTGCCGTGTCGCCGTTCCGTCCAGCACCATTTGAAAGTAATCATTCATACCTTCGAGTTAACTATTTTTATGAGACCTGTTTTCCTGACAGCAAATTCCTTTCACCACGTGGTACCCTCGTGTTACCGTGATATTAAGAAATAAACTAGGCCTATGATAGATCTACCATGAACTAAGTCTTGAGGGCTCATAATGCCAAACGTCTTAAAACGATAGATTAGCTAGTTTTCCAACATTTCATGCCAAATAAACAATTATTTTATTCTTATTTTGCCTTTAGTTGACATTTTTAAAAGAGGTGTACATTTTTACTAATAATTTGCATGGGTGTCTGTCACATATTTTCATGGTATTTGTCTTATTACGACAACACAACCCATTTATAAGGCTGTGCAATATTATTGCAATACCAATATATTGCAATACAGAGTTGTGCAATACGGCGTTACGCGTATTGCAATATGATTTTCATATTGCAATATATTGCACCAACAAATATTAAGTCTAATGTATTAATTTATATTGTAAAAGGCACATTTACTGGCTAAACTTGTATTAGAAAACTATTTTGAAGTGCTAGAATGTGTGTTGGACTGTATTACAAATTATTTGTTTAAAGATCTGAAAATCATTTATCGAAATTATCATATTTAAGCTACAAAACGAAGTATAAAAGTTGAATGTAAAGTTCATTTAGCATGTTGCAATATCATTGTCACTAGTTAAAATGGTTTCTAGAGAAATATATAATTGTCAGAGGATCTTACAATATATTGTGGTACGTATTGCAATACATTACAATTTAGCAATACGTATTGCAATACAAAAATGGAGGCAATACACAGCCCTACCCATTTAGAATTACTACTGTGTATTTTACTGATTTTAAAAACTATGAAGCTATTGTAAAATAAAATTTGCTGCATGTTCAATTTTTTAACATGTTCAGTAAGGTCTGGCACATTGACAAATATTTAGCATAAAATTATCATTTCTGCTGAATGAAAAAAAACTATTCAGGCTACCAAGTGTTTATTTAGGAACAGAAAACTCAATGGCTGTATATATATTTATTATGCTTCAAATTGTTGATAAGCAATACAGTGGCGGATCAAACCCCCTGGATCCGCCACTGCAATTCAAGCAAAGTTGAAATGTTCAAGCAATACCTTGCTTTCTTTGTACCGAGAATCTGACAAAAAAAAATCTTCTTTTATTAATTGATGTGATTTGAAACAGGAATGACATCATCTTGCATAAAAAAAATGATCTGCTAGAAACTTTGCCGTTGGAGATTATGAAAAAAAATCATTAATAAAGAATCGCCCAAAAGTTCATTAGTGAAAAGCATGAAATATCAATATATTTTCATCACTGAAGTTTGTAGTTGAAGAGATTGGTACAAAGGTGATATCAGATGATTTAGGAGATAGATGCATTCCGTTTTTGATTTTTGGATTGTATTTGTGCTTTTTTTACCCCTAAATTTACTTGCAAGCTCGGTTTGAAGTGTTTGATTTAGGGGTAAAAAATCACAACATACAACCCCAAAATCCGAAACGGAATGCATTTATCTCCATTCTAACATGACTAATAAGAAATATAATGAGGAACTTTATTTTGTCTTGCGCAATAGCGAAGTGATAAGGTCAAACCAGTGCAAACGGTTCTGCTCGCATGAGAAGCTGATGCATGGTACGCTTCAGTTGTCAAAGAACACACGTGAGGCTAAACATCGAAACATACACTCAACATTATTTGAATAAAAAACATTATAATTAATTTCATTGAGGATAATATCAACAGGTTTCCTATGTTCACGCCGAAATGATTTTCACAGATCTTCCACCCCTAATAATTAGTGTGTACATTGACAACCGAATCAAGGGGCGTTACTCTAAAAGATGTTCTTAACTACCTACCCAAACAAGGGGCGCTACTCTAAATGAAAGCTATATTTGGCGGACATGATGACAGGAAATGTGGTCACTCGTGAACAACAGACAGTGGAATTAGAAAACTTTAACATAATTTGACAATAATGTCGCTTCAGTTCGTTCACTGTGTGAAGCGAGCGACGCGGAGGAGGTGAATCGGTCGCAAATATTTAGAGGTGATGATCGGTCAAATAATTACTCCAAAATCGTTACGAGGAACCAATCAGAAAGCAATATTTTCATTCTAAATTTAGTGTCATGTTAGAATTGATGCTTTGAACCATGCAGATCAACTGATCAACAAAATAACTGCTAACTGATAGGGACCAATGAATGCTAATGGTAAGTGAGAAATGACATTTGTAAATACCACGGTAACTTGTATTTAAAGGAACATTTAGATAATGAGATATACAACAATTGTAGTTTTAATGTCATTTTACAGCATCAATCTGAGGACAGCAAGAATCCTGTCATTAAGTCTCAAATCAATTATTTTGCATTGTTCATTTATGAGAGATCAGGAAATAAAATTAAACAACTGTCAAGTCGTTACTTTCTTTCTATAACAATGATATCATGATGATAAACAATAGAATCACCATTCTGGGGTATTGGAACATGTCCCAATGCGCCCCAGTCAACATGTCTCAATGCGCCGATTCCTCCCCTTGTATTTTATTAAATTATATTATATTAATGGTTCTATGACATAACCGGGGGCGGGATAGCGCAGTGGTTAGCGCGTTCGGCTTCGGATCAAGAGTTCCGGCGTTCGAATCCCGCCAGGGGCACGGAAACTTTGTCTGCAGTAGAGAACTGTTCTACACGCAGTCAGGTTTGGGTGCAATGCTACACTGAATGTCAGCGCAGTACCACCCATGGTTCGCTAGTTCCAGCCGCTGCTCGCAGGTTTCACCGCAATGCATAGCTACATGGCGTTGCGGGCTTTCTCCCTGCCATAATACTAGCAGCCGTGATGTAAGTGAAATACTCTTGAAAGCGGCGTTAAACCCCACCTCACCTCACCTCTATGACATAACCATGTCATGTGGCACATAGATTGTTTCTTTTGGTTGAGTACTTCTAAATAACTTTTGTTTTGAGTTTTATTCACTACATGCATCAAAAGAACAATGAAACATTTGTTCACATGAGGGTTTCTTAATAGGTGTCTGAATTTAACAATGAGGTGCAAAAATCTAATTTTATTTACCACACTGCTAAATTTGTCAGCTGCATCAAGTTTTGCTACAATAAGTGTCTGGATATTATTGATCGATAAATAAGTTTTTTTTGGGCTGTCCCAATGTCCCACAGTCCAAATGCACTCTGCTCACCCCAGATCTCTCAAACTATATGTGCTAGCAATAGGGCTGCAACGATTCACTTGTCCTTCGATTCGGTTCGATTTTCGATTCTAGTCACTCGATTCGATTATTTTCGATACGATTAACAGATCTGATAAAATACAATTATTTACAATGTTATTCTATTGAATTCTGTTGAATTGGTTGCATTGTGTTAATGGATGCAGGTTTTTTCAGTTTGTGTGTGTTAAATCAGAAAGTTTTATACAAATTCTGCCATGTAAATGATATTTGCCATCTCGGTTCGATCTTCGATAAACAAAATTCGATTCGATTCAATTGATTCGGTTCGATTCTGGGTGCATTGAACCGATTTGTTGCAGCCCTAGCTAGCAATACCAAACTTCATACACATGTCAACCATGATGCCTAGTTGTGACAGTGTCTTTTGAGGATTAATTTTTTTTCATCTGAATTTAATTTTTGCGGTTTCTATGGAAACGTGACTAAAAAGTGACTGATGAAGTCATTTTGTGCGAAGCTGATCTCCCTAACTATATGTGCTAGTTTCACCAAACTTCATACACATATCAACTATGATCCTTAGTTGTGCCTTTTGAGAGTTAGAATTATTTCTGAATTTTAATTTTTGCGGAGCGAGTGACTCTGTGAGGAAGACATTTTGTGCGGAGCAGATCTCCCAAACTATGTATACATGCTAGCCTCACCAAATTTCATACACATGTCAACTATGATCCATAGTTGTGCCTTTTAAGGGTTAGAACTAATTTTGACTTTCAATTTTGTTGGTTTCCATTGAAACGTGAGGTAATCATTTAATTCATTTTGTGCAGGGCATATCCCCTAAACTATGCATGCTAGCTTCACACACATGTCATACAATGATCCACATGCAGGGTTCCCCTTAACCCCCAAAACTTGAGTATTTGACTCCCAAAATAAGTAAATGACTTCCACTTTTGACAGCAGGGAGTCATTTTGACCCTTACATTTCTAAGCCTTGGGCAAACATTAACTGAAGTTGACCCCCAAAACTATATTTATGACTCCCTTTTTCGATGGCAGGGAGTCATTATGACTCTTCAATTTCTTAGCCTAGGGGAAACCCTTCACATGTTAGCAATGATCCCTAGATGTGCCTTTTGAGGGTTAGGCCTTCATCTGAAATTTATATTTACATTTATTATTAAATATAGACCTATTGATGTGTAATTTGCTTATAATGAAATTCAAAGGGAGAAGCAGGAGTATGTGAGCTTACTGACCTTTGCTTGCTTCTACACTTGTTTTGTCATAACATTATCATAACGGTATATCTATCCATGATGTGGGGTCTTTTGCATGTGTGATAGAGGCTATTATCATATATCTATCAATGATATGGGATGTTTTGCATATGTGATAGAGGTCAGGACACCACACCCATATCGCTGCCCGGTCCGCAAATCCATATCAGCCATATCATCCGGTCCGCAAATCCATATCAATATCAGCCCGGGTGACGTTAGGTCAGAGTGATCTCCCTTTGCTTAGGCCTACATGCGTGAACACAGTAAAGTCACAAGCGAAGCAGTGTCAGAGTAACTAGTTCAATTGAATCCTTTCAGAGTACCCTCCAAACAAGGATGTTGTTGACGCTTTTAATTTATTAAATTAAATATACTTTTAATTTGAATAGGAGGCACAACTCGCATAATTTAAAAAAAAAAATTACCCCCAAAGAACAAATTTTCGCATAACATAAAATTATTATTATTTCTGTAAATAATTTGTCATGTTTTAGAAAAAAGTATGATATATGATAAAAAGGTTACAACATGTCATTTTTCATACCATACCCCATATCAGCCCTCGACCCATATCAGCCCTCTGGCCTGCGGCCCTCTGGCTGATATGGGGTCTCATATTAATTGTTTGTTGATTGATGCTGAAATATTTACGAACATTTTGCAAATTATCTCAGGTACAGACACATAATTTCCATTAATTTTCTGATGATTATCAAGTAACCTGTAATTTTTTAAGCATGTATGCATACTATGCAACATGCCGTCGCAATAGATTACGTTAACATAACCGTCAATGCAACTTTGGAATCACAACATACATGATACAGTGTCTAAATAAATGTAATTTGATAACTTATGAACGGGTAGATGAAATGTACTTTTCTACATGGAGCTGAAATGACTTCCAAACTGTGTGCTAATACAACAAAAAGACCTTTCTTTAATTTATGAAAATTATTCTTGCAACGGTTAATTAACATTGAAGTTCAAGTCTATGGGAATTACGTCGCATGTGAACTTTAATATGGCAACAGAGTGTAATATTCTCAGCCAGGCAGTGTCTTGGCCATTTACGGGGGGAATACTGTAAATTGACGTTTTTAAAAATCTTTTTCGCACAGGGTCAAGTGAGTTTTACTTGATTTAGGACATATAATAATAAAACCTCATACATAATATGTACGAGATATAATTTTCAAAACGTTTAGCTGGCAGATCAGAAAACTATTCGATATTACCGTACCTAGAAAATGAAATCGTACATTGTGTGACAAAATCCTTTACATTCCCCATCGCATTCCGAACGTGAAACATTGTTGCCGCATTTTTATGTTTTGACCTACGAGACACCTTCCTGGACTTTTTAAAATAAGTTGTATCATTACTGGTGCTGTGTTCTGCTGTCATGGTTTATTGGAATGTCTTTGTCCTAACATCAGAAGTTGCCATTATTGTTATGGATTTGAATGATTTTTGGCAGTATGAAATCAAAGAGTATTCTAATGGTTTTTTGTTTCGTTTCAATGATTATTCGGCATTTATAATTACCAAACTTCTCTTATCTGAAAAAAGATATTTTTTCTTTACCTTCTGAACAGGTTTGTACATATTGTTTAACGACAGCGGGTTGCCATATTATTACGTACACGTAACGTTATTCCCATTGACTCTCCTGTTTTTTAACCTTTGCGAGAAAAAATTACATAAATTAAATAACGGTCCATTAATTTTTGTTGATGTATTTCGCAGACAGCTTGTAAATCATCTCAGCTACGTGTGCATAATTATATTTCCTCTATCAGTTGATTGGTTAGCGAATGACACGTTTCTGAACATCGTATTAAATAATAACTTGTGATCCCAATATGTCCCATATTGACGGCCATGTTAGATTAAGTCGGTATGTTGCAGATGTGTTTAGTTTGTGTTTAGATGTAGTTTTGTTGAAAATCAACGGAAAATTAAGTTGAAATCATGTGTCTGTAGCTGAGATGATTTTCAATATGTTTGTAAATATTTCAGGATCAATCAACAAACAACTACTTTATGTAAATTATTCTCGCAACAGCTAATTAACATACGTAATAATATGGCCACCCTCTGTAGGTCCAATTGATGCTCATATATTATGCAAATTCTCAATAGCTTCAATCAAATGCGGAGTTCAACATCTTAATCATTTAAAGCATTTCGAAACTTTGTAAATATGACAAGCTAAATCTAACTACCGTAAATCCTTGAATAAACGCCCGGCGATTATTTATTTCGAACATTCATTTGACCCGGCAATTATTCAAGGCAGGCGATTATTCAAGTCAATTTGTTTTAGTGAAAATATGACTATTCAAGACAGGCGATTATTTATTTCAACTAGGGCTTACACCAAGCGATTATTCAAGGCAGGCGCTTATTCAAGGATTTACGGTAGAATCTATATGCAATAATGAATTTATTGAATTACTAAAACTTTCAAGACCTTTCGCGTATCTTCACCCGTCACGGTTGTACAATGTAATTATGTTAGTCAATAATATAACACAAAATTTGACATATCATACGAATTGCAACCTTATTTGTGTTCATAATATTATGTAAATTTGTTCTGTTTTGTTTCATCAATGTATTCCATTTTCAGAAAATGGGACGCAAAAGAACTCGTCAGCGCGGAAAAGGTAACTGTTCATTTTATTTTGATGGTATTTTGACTTTTTACATTGATCATATTGGAACCGGTTTGCACTTTTGTGCTGAGAAAATCAAATATAACGATACATAGTTTATTTATTTTTTTACATGCTATAAATGCTCACGAAAGAAAGAGTTTTCCGTTTCCTCGTAAGTGTTCCGTATTTCTAAAACGCTCCTAAATTATATACCTTGGCAATATCTGCACCAGTTTTCAGTAGTGTGTTTAGATGGAGTATTATATTTTCCCATAATTCCATATTAAACTCCTAATAGGGCCTGTAAGTCTCGTTTACGTTCATTTCCGGTGCCACGCTTCCGGTGACATCCTTGAACTGGTTACAAGAATCAGATGCGCAACGCAAATACACAGCCATCACGCC
The DNA here is from genome assembly GCA_936450465.1 of Gibbula magus. NCBI lineage: Eukaryota > Metazoa > Mollusca > Gastropoda > Trochida > Trochidae > Gibbula > Gibbula magus. Next base: position 2,908,379 of record OW388301.1, read on the forward strand.
TTGACGCGTGGACGTTACCCAGTCGAGTTTATTGCGGGAAATTCGTCCCATAAGCTCAACGATAAAACATCGTTATATTAAGTGTATTAAATAATGATATGAATGTTAACGAGAATTAAATTCCTGTCCAAGTCGAAAACAAAGCAATTAGGGTATAATACCAACTAATAAATATATTATCGCCTCAAAACTTTTGATAGAATATGAATATAAAAAAATATCATTATTACCCTGTCACCATGCCATTTGACGTTAATATTAATCTTGTTTTGTTAACAATATGTTATAATTGTATATAAGAACGTGTACCAAACATACTTCAAGATTTTATTAGCATTATTTCGTAAACAAAATTATTTTTTAAAAGTTTTATGTTGTCAATAAATCATAAATTTCTTTAGTTGTATGTTGGTGTCTGATAGTTGTATTTTGATTTTATAAATAGTGTGAGAACACAGGTAACAATTAGGTTTATAAATTGTGGATGGAAATAGTAGAATTCTAATATTGTTTCCCAGAAATGACTCACCAATCATTCTAATTTAAGTGTTCGCAGTTTAGAGAATTGTATTTCAGTAGGCTAACTGTTATACTAGTGCAATTATACTAGCTTTACAAATAAGCATGTTGCAAGCTCGATTGGATATTTATATGTGATAAACTTTCTTTTGATATAGGCCTTAATTTTATATGATTGGAAAAGTTTCTATTTACATATTAGATTTACAAAAATTCAAATGGACTCTTTTAATTTCCTCCCCGCCCCCCCTTAATTTCTTGAAAACAATTTTTTGCTAAAAATAAACATGAAAAAACTGGTTATTTAGGGGAATTATAGAAATGAGCATTCAGCATTACTGAATATTAAGACAATTTGTAAATTATCACCTTTAATTAGCATACTTACCTGTTGTCAGTTTTATTTATTTTCAAACAAATATCCATTCCACCAGATTATACCTTTCAGGTTTGATTTTAAACATATTAGAACTAGCCTTCACCAGTACAGACATTGATATAAAAGTAGACGATGTAATGCTCGCCGTGACTATCTCCGGTAAACCTCCGTTCGGTAACTGCGGAGCGTAGCCCAGCGTAGGGGAGCATGACCGAGGCGAGCACGATCGTCTAATATAAAAGGTACTATGTACAACGTGAAATAAGAACAATGGGCTAGAATAAGAAGTGATGCCGAAAATATTATTTTGCATATTCTCAAATTCTGTAAATTATTTTGAGCATTAAAATACTCGAAATACTCATTTCTCTTCAGTTCTGAATATTTTAAAAGTGGTACAAAGCAACCAGCATTTATAAGAATTTTTAGTAAAAACTGCGCTAAATGACATATATTTAGAATAAAATCAGATACCTTACAAGAGCTATATTAAATATATTCTCGAAAAATATTACTGAAGATAAATTGGCGAAATATAATTTAATATTTTCCATTCCTTTACAAGGTCTAAAACATTAATTTTTTTATAATTAATTGATTTGTTTACGAATAAACGTGGGAACACTGCATGGACGACAAAATGATTTAACGGGTAAAAGTTATCCTTCATAATGGTTTCGATACTCGGAGTCAATGGAAATAGCATCTCGCTGTCCCTACAATCCTGTTTATATGATTCCTAAGTAAATTTGGACCGGTTACAGACCCATTCAGTCACCCATTTAACACGGTGAACGCCATTGAGAAACGTGTGTTTGTCACCGGAAGTGGGTAAATCTCGCCGGTCCAACGAGAGTTACTTACGGGCCCTATATATATGTAGACAGACGTTATTTTTTTCAAAATGGCCGACTCCACGTGGATGTACATGCTATCGGCTGATATTCTTCTAGCAATTATTTTGGGATTGTTGATCTTTTTGACCGTGAACATGTTTCAAACATTCAGGAGATGGAACAGGATGTTCCAACAATGGAATAGAGAACTTTAATAATGTCAACGGATTTTTTTATTTTATTTCAGAGACGAGTCAAAAAAAGAAAAAATTCTTCCATGAAGGTGAGTGTTCGAGATAATATTCGCTAGAGCTAATGGGTGCCGTGGAGAAGGATTAATTTCAAAAGAATAAATAGAATAAAACTCCTATCTTCATTATATAGGCCCCTATACGCAATGATACGTGTTATTATTACTGAAAATAATAATTTATTTGATTCTTATGGATTTGGTGATGAAACATGTTTTATTCAATAAATATCACACCGTAGGAACGCGTACGCCTGGCGAGTGTTACACACTCGGAAGTGAACGAATCACTACGCTACGGGTGGGTTTCTTTTGACCATTCAGCGTTACATTGTGTCTCATAAACACACTTTTACTAACTTTCGAGTGTCAATAATCAAGGCTGTAAAAATATATACTTTGGGGATAACAAATATATTTTTAAAACCTCTCAAAATTATATATTATGCAGACAAAGGCAATTTTACAACATAACCCCTATCACAAAATTGCAAGATGTCACAAACAATTGTAAATCATTATTACAAAAACAAACATTTTAAGATAACAAATACAACATTGTGACTAGAAATATGTATTTGAACCATGTTTAAAATTTCATTGGAAACTAACAAATAGTTTTTGATATATAAGTCATCAAAGACACGTGGTATCAATGTCGTGGTGAACTAATTACACTTGAACGATTTGTGCGCTAGTGAACAATTTACATTTTCAGTAGTGAACGATTTACATCCAAGAATATTATATTTTTAAAAGGTTTTTCCATTTGTTTCGTTTAAGAAAACCTTCCACAATGTTCCCATATGCTTGTGACTACTGTCCTAACGAATACCAACGTTTTTGTGAAATCATTGAGCATATGAAAGTCGATCATGCAACGTCCATGATCATTATTAGGAAATTGAAACTTTGTGAGGTGACAGGGTTGTTAAAACATGTGAAGAAAGACTATAAATATATGTACCATCAGAACGTCTAATGGATGAAAGGGAAGTAATTGTGTCAGATACTCCAGAGACATTCAGATGTAACTGTTGATTAAAACAACATTGATATTTTCCATTGATATAAGTCAAGTTTTGTGTTTAAGTGGTACAAGTAAATGATAGCTCTGAGATGGAAAGATGACAAAATTTCTGAATGACGACATCTTTATTTGTTTGTTTAATTTTGGACATTTCTGGCTCCATTTAAGATTTCAAGTTATTATATCTGGTCAAACTTAAAAACGTAAAGGTGTGCATATGACCTATCTGGTCAAACTTCACAAACTTCACAACGTAAATCCATCTCAATTCAATCGAATTGGAAACACATAAGATAAGATAAAAGTTAAATGAAATTTGGCAAACACTATTTAAAGATATTGTTATTCTCTTTTGATTTGTTCAGTTCTTTCGTCATGTTTTTGTGCATAAGGCCTTTGTATGTTCCTTCGTCATCATGCTTAATTCGGATGTGTTGCCGAAGACGTGATCGACTGGTGTACATTTTACCACATTCATTGCACAGATGCTCTCGTTTCTTTTGTGGAGTTGAAGTTAGAAAACTCTCATCCAGCGTTAGTCCACTAATGTCCTCCATCAGATATACGTTTCTACATACCGGTACATCAAATGCAATGTTGTTGAACGTTGAGACACAATTTTAATAATTATATAATGGATCAATTAAGATGTTCTGAAGATACATGAACCAGTAATTAGCTCAAATGCTGTATTTTAACAATTATTAACGAGATTAAGACACGATAGGAATGTGAGAAACATTTTCCAGGTTGTGTAATTCGTTCAGTGCAAGAATCCGTAGTTGAGTGTAACGCGTGCACCACACCAAAATGTAACGCGTTCACTGCCTTTTTACACCAGATGTCGGAAATACCGCATATTTTCCTTATTAATGAATGTTATGATTCCAAATTTGACATGTAGGTAGAGTATTGATTTAACTTCAACAATATATACAGTTTGAAGGGCAATGCTATTCCAGAATTGAAATAATATACAAACAAACCACATATAGACCCCGGGATGTAAAATTCGTTTGTGATAAATGGATCATACACATTTAATTGAACTTACATTGAGCTCTTGTTTCGGTTATAGCTTTCGTGGTGTCTATATTTTTACAGCCTTGGATATTGACACTCGAAAGATAGTAATAATGTGTTTATGAGACGAAATATAACGCTGAATGGTCAAAAGAAACCCACCTGTAGCGTAGTGATTCGTTCACTTCCGAGTGTGTAACACTCGCCAGGCGTACGCGTTCCTACGGTGTGAATATCGAAGAAAATTTACCGATGTTTTGTAACTGTAAGGATGTTCTATGAGTAAATGCCTGAATTGAAGGCTTTTCATCCAAATACATTATTTTGCTTTAAGAGCTATCATCTGTCCAAGATTTAAGTGTTGTTAGTCCATTCAGTAGGAGTTTCAATATGTTCTAGGACAAGGAGTACATGCCTGAATTGAGGGCTTTTATCCAAATATTTCATTTAGTTTTAAGAGCTATCATCTGTCCCAAGATTTAAGGTCCGTTCAGTAGGAGTTTAAAGAAGTTCTAGGACTAATAATACATGCCTGAATTAAGTAAAGGCTTTTGTCCAAATACATTCTTTGCTTTAAGAGCTATCATCTGTCCAAGATTAAAGTGTTGATAGTCCATTCATTGGGAGTTTTCAACTTTTTTTCAACCAGGAACATCGTTATGAAACTGTCTATTTTACTCTTAAGATTAATCAAATGAAAAAAAATCTGTTCTGTGAAAACAAATAGTAATGTCTTTATCATTTTGATAAACTGTTAAGCAGGGAGCCAGATAAGATGCATATCCACGTATAATACACGTGAATAATTTAGATGTGCGCATGAAAATGAAATCAATGAGTGAAGATACACATGTCTGTAAGAAAACGTGAACTTGCAGTCAAAATATCTAGGTTTGTTCGCGTTACCTGGTTAAAATCAAAGCTCTGAGACACTTTACCGCCAATTCTATAATGTTAACATAATTATTACTATACTGAACTTTACTACCCGTATACTATAATTCTACTCCTCACTTTTAATTTTGATGAGTGAAATATGCATTCTCTTTTTTCCATTTAGTAATTATACTCCTCATTTTCTGTTTTGATGAGTGAAATACTCATTGGCGACATTAATTTATCTAGAGCCCTCCTGTTAAGTATCATGATACAATTGTGATAAAATGAATATAAATATGAGCTCTTAACTATTTAGACGGTTTACTCCTTAGTGCTGAAATTTAGAACACAAAATATTTTCTGTTTATAATTAAGAGTTATTAACTCCTAATTCAATAAACACTTAAAGCTCATTATGTGGTCCGTCCGTACGAAATGGAATAACTCAAATACTATTCTCTGGATTCTTTTCATATTTCGCATATGGGTTCATCATAGCAAGAGTAATGTTCCTACAGAGGTTTGTGACCTTGACCTTCATTTCCAGGTCACAATGAGTCATTTTACCCTTGTCAGCGGGATATCTCAATAACCATTTGCTGGATTCTCTTCATATTTTACACATAGCTTCTCCAAGAGAAGACGACGGGCTGATTAGATTTTGGTGACCTTGACGTTATTTTCAAGGTCACAGCGGAACTTTGAAATTTTCGACATGTTAATGTACATGTAAAGCTTGTCAGCGAGATATCTCAAGAACCATTCACCGGAATTCCATCATTTCTTACTTAGAGCACCTTCTAGGGAAGATGACGGGCTGATTAGATTTTGGTGACCTTGACATTATTTTCAAGGTCACAGCGGAACTTTGAATTTTTCGACATGTTAATGTACATGTAAAGCTTGTCAGCAGGGTATCTCAAGAACCATTCACCGGAATTCTATCATTTCTTACACAAAGCACTTTCTAGGGAAGACGGCGGGCTGATTAGATTTTGGTGACCTTGACATAATTTTCAAGGTCACAGCGGAACTTTGAATTTTTTGACATGTTAATGTACATATAAAGGTTGTCAGCGGGATATCTCAAGAACCATTCACCGGAATTCCATCATATCTTATATAATGCACCTCCTAGGAAAGACAAAGGGATGATTAGATTTTGGTGACCTTGACATTTTTCTCAAGGTCACTGTGGAACTTTGACTTTTTAGACATGTTTGACAGTCGATTTTGCTGATCTTGACATTATTTTTTAAATTTTTAGCTCATCAGGCCTGAAAGGCCCGATGGGCTTATGGCATGGCATGGCGTCCGGCGTCCGTCCATCCGTCCGTAAACTTTTCGCTTTTTCGACTTCTTCTCCAGAACCAATAACTACACAGAGCTGAAATTTTATATGCAGACTCCTTGGCCAATGGGGATTCTAAATTGTAGATTTCGTGACCCCGTGACCCCAAATGGGGTCACAGGGGTCACATCCTTAAAAACCTATTTTCATCTTCTTCTCCAGTTCCAAAAGGTCTAGAGAGCTGAAAAGTTGTGTGCAGACTCCTTGGCCAATGGGAAATCTAAATTGTAGATTTAGTGACCCGTTGACCCCAAATGGGGTCACAGGGGTCACATGTTTAAAAACCTATTTTCATCTTCTTCTCGAGTTCCAAAAGGTCTAGAGAGCTGAAAAGTTGTGTGCAGACTCCTTGGGAAATGGGGATTCTAAATTGTAGATTTCGTGACCCCATGACCCCAAATGGGGTCACAGGGGTCACATGTTTAAAAACCTATTTTCATCTTCTTCTCCAGTTCCAAAAGGTCTAGAGAGCTGAAAAGTTGTGTGCAGACTCCTTGGCCAATGGGGATTCTAAATTGTAGATTTAGTGACTCCATGACCCCAAATGGGGTCACAGGGGTCACATCCTTAAAAACCTATTTTCATCTTCTTCTCCAGTTCCAAAAGGTCTAGAGATATGAAAAGTTGTGTGCAGACTCCTTGGCCAATGGGGATTTTAAATTGTAGATTTCGTGACCCCATGGCCCCAAATGGGGTCACAGGGGTCACATCCTTAAAAACTTATTTTCATCTACTCCAGGACAAATGTACCTAAAAGGCTGTAATATTGTGTGCAGACTCTGTCAATGGGGATTCTAAATTTTAGATTTGGAGACCCTGTGGTGCCTCAAATAAGGGCCTCAAGCCATGACCTTAAAATCTATTTTAGTCTTCATCATTAAACAATATAAACCCTGATGAGCTACAGAGCCCATGGCTCTATTTTTAAGTATTATTTTGCGGCGGGGGATCATGTCACCTTAGTGACAAATACTTGTTTTTTCATGAGTATCTATCTCGCATGTCACCGGCTTCTATGTAGAATCTCATTGGTCCACGTGACCTTATCGGGTCACTCGACTTACATCAAGGCTAGATATCGATCGATGTTTGTCAGGTAATAGTGAAGATTATAATATAAAGTTTAATGAACTTTCGTGATTGAAATGTTATTTTTTATTCATATATCACGCTATATTTGTATTTTAAAAAGACAACAATAAAGCATATATGTTTTTTATTCAATGATTTTAATATTGTCGACTGGACATCGATGTTTGTGATTGTTTCCGGTGTAAACATCGTCCGTTCGACTTGCTGGGCTGGCAGATACATACCTGGCCTTTAGATTTTTGGGGCTGAAACATCGACCCTGTGTATAAGTCGACCACCCTCCTTGACCCCCTAATTTTTGGTATCAAATTCTTGACTTATACCCGGTAATATACGGTAGCTCATCTGGCCTGAATCCCCACATATCCACTTTGCCTGTTTTAACCATGCAGTCCTCATTTGAATGGTATGTAGTGAGTGACCTCATTTATCTAGTCTACATGAAGTGTGACACACAGAACTTGTACTTCACTGAAATAAACAACCTTTTTCCTAAACATACACAAGTAATGACCATAATTTGCTTGTTTTCAACAACCTGATGCCATATGATGTAGCCTTGCATTTGAAAAACAGGTTTCAATGTATGAGTTTTATTGTTTAGCTTAAAGATCCACAAACCTCGACCATATCACTTTTCGGTTTTTATTCAAGCATATTCAAAGATGACGAGGATTCCACTTGATATATGTCAATTCAACCAATAAACACCTTGTATAAGGGCTTTTTAGAACGCCGCTCAATTAAGCCTCGTAAACCTTTAGGCGAAAGCGAATGCTGCGTGCTAAACCTTGTGACGTAATACACAGGAGTCGCTTGGCGTCTATTGACAGAATCCACTAGAATTAGCCTTACATAACTGCTTAAATAACATATTTACCGTTGTCCTTATACAACAAAATTACATATATACACGCCCCGTAAAACGTACTACAAATTGCAGCAGATGTCAACACTGTTTAATACGTGATGCGACCATTGCTGGACCCGTAATTCTGCAATGTGTTTTGAAACAATTCTTATCATTGCCCAATATGGCGGCGGCACGCATGTCAGATGATGAAGATGTTCAAACGTCACAGAGATATATTACACATTTCATACAAATTATAACGATGTTAACACGCCTCATTCATTGACTCATGGGTCTGTTGAATAATTTTTATTTTCACATTCGTCCATTTGCGAAATAACAAAATATATTATCCATATTTTTGTTTATCAATGTAACGATATGTAATAAGTGATGTAGTTGCGTTATTGACACTCTAACTTAAATAACTAACTACACATTGAATAAGAGTGGGAATTTACACGACTGAACTATAGCCTGAGTAATATCTTTTAAATTGCAAACCAAACAACACAAGGCCATGGAGAGTTGATCAAAGTTCTTTAGTTCCAATTCTTTCATTTGAAAATGGGAAAGATTCATTTTCCATATGTTTATCCAATGTGATTTAAACATTATTTTATTTTTAAAAAAACATGAATTGACCACCAAACAATACATGCAATGTACAATGCAAGGCCTGTTTTATATCATGCTAGAAAAATGAGAAAGTCTGATGATTTTTAGTAAGGCTCATGCAATGCTATAATCTAATGAATGTTTATGTTAGGTCAGTGGTATTACACCGAATCTAAGTAATTGTGAATGTACATGACTATAGATTTAAAGATAGCCCGAATATTTATATCTAAAAAATGTTTAAACCAGTAACAATGATGAAAATGATATGATTTTCTTAGTTATAATGCAACTATTTTATTAGCAATATAAAATCACCATGAGAAATAATGATGCAGTAGATTTGAAACGATACGCCTCTTCAAACACAAAATCAAGCACAACAACAAAAATTAACTAAATTTAATAATGACGTTATAATCTAAACAATTGCATGGTATTTTTTTTATTTTTGAATCGTCAGTTATTCATTTCAAAACCTATTGTAGCCTATAAGATAACCTAACACTCCATCCGATTGGGAAAAGAACAAATCTAAAATCAGCGATTGAATATCGAAAAATACTCCAAAAACTCCGAACTTACTCCTAACGGACGCACAGATACCCATTCTATCGGAAACTTGTAATGTCGAAACGTTCTTATTATGTTTTAAACGAATTATCGACGAAAATCGAGAAATCGCCTAAGGATTTCATTAAGCAACTCTTGTGTATGACGTCACATCGCTAACGAAAGCTAACGGCGGCCCGGCAGACTGTTTAAGGATTGGGATAATCAGCTGGCCAATTTTACTCACTTTGAATGGCCATATCTTAGTAAGTAGTTGACGCTTCGAAATAATCGTATGTGTTTTGTTTAGTTGAAAGTATTGTCTATATGAATAAAAGAATTGCCAGAGAAAAAACAGAGAGATTCTATTATCTTTAAGATTTTTCACTTTTGATTGTATTTCCAGTTTCTGTGCAGAAGACGCTGACCACCAAAAACATGGATTCAACATTACCGAGCACTGAAGGTAATAAGACATATACATATTACTTAAATCACTTACTTACTATTCCTTTACCTTGGATTTCTTGATTCAATGTCTTCATACATAAATCATCCCCCACATATCCACTTTGCCTGTTTTAACCATGCAGTCCTCATTTGAATGGTATGTAGTGAGTGACCTCATTTATCTAGTCTACATGAAGTGTGACGAACACACAGAACTTGTACTTCACTGAGATAAACAATCCTTTTCCTAAATATGCACAAGTAATGACCAGAATTTGCTTGTTTTCAAACTTGATGCCACTTCATGTAGCCATGCATTTGAAAAACAGGTTTCAATGTATGAGTTTTATTGTTTAGCTTAAGATTTTTTCACTTTTGATTGTATTTCCAGTTTCTGTGCAGAAGACGCTGACCACCAAAAACATGGATTCAACATTGCCGAGCACTGAAGGTAATAAGACATTAAAGATTACTTAAATCACTTACTTACTATTCCTTTACCTTGAATTTTTTTATTCAATGTCTTCATACATTAATCATCCCCCACATATCCACTTTGCCTGTTTCAACCATGCAGTCCTCATTTGAATGGTATGTAGTGAGTGACCTCATTTATCTAGTCTACATGAAGTGTGATGAAGACACAGAACTTGCACTTTAGTCAGATAAACAACCCTTTTCCTAAATATGCACAAGTAATGAACAGAATTTGCTTGTTTTCAACAACTTGATGCTACATGATGTAGCCTTGCATTTGAAAAACAGGTTTCAATGTATGAGTTTTATTGTTAAGCTTAAGATTTTTTCACTTTTGATTGTATTTCCAGTTTCTGTGCAGAAGACGCTGACCACCAAAAACATGGATTCAACATTGCCGAGCACTGAAGGTAATAAGACATATACATATTACTTAAATCACTTACTTACTATTCCTTTACCTTGGATTTATTGATTCAATGTCTTCATACATAAATCATCCCCACATATCCACTTTGCCTGTTTTCACCAGTCCTCATTTGAATGGTATATAGTGAGTGACCTCATTTATCTAGTCTACATGAAGTGTGACGAACACACAGAACTTGCACTTTAGTCAGATAAACAACCCTTTTCCTAAATATGAACAAGTAATGACCATAATTTGCTTGTTTCAACAACTTGATGCCACTTGATGTAGCCTTGCATTTGAAAAACAGGTTTCAATGTATGAGTTTTATTGTTTAGCTTAAGATTTTTTCACTTTTGATTGTATTTCCAGTTTCTGTGCAGAAGACGCTGACCACCAAAAACATGGATTCAACATTGCCGAGCACTGAAGGTAATAAGACATTAAAGATTACTTAAATCACTTACTTACTATTCCTTTACCTTGGATTTCTTGATTCAATGTTTTTTATTTAATGTCTTCATACATAAATCATCCCCCACATATCCACTTTGCCTGTTTCAACCATGCAGTCCTCATTTGAATGGTATGTAGTGAGTGACCTCATTTATCTAGTCTACATGAAGTGTGACGAACACACAGAACTTGTACTTCACTGAGATAAACAATCCTTTTCCTAAATATGCACAAGTAATGAACAGAATTTGCTTGTTTTCAACAACTTGATGCTACATGATGTAGCCTTGCATTTGAAAAACAGGTTTCAATGTATGAGTTTTATTGTTTAGCTTAAGATTTTTTCACTTTTGATTGTATTTCCAGTTTCTGTGCAGAAGACGCTGACCACCAAAAACATGGATTCAACATTACCGAGCACTGAAGGTAATAAGACATATACATATTACTTAAATCACTTACTTACTATTCCTTTACCTTGGATTTCTTGATTCAATGTCTTCATACATAAATCATCCCCCACATATCCACTTTGCCTGTTTTAACCATGCAGTCCTCATTTGAATGGTATGTAGTGAGTGACCTCATTTATCTAGTCTACATGAAGTGTGACGAACACACAGAACTTGTACTTCACTGAGATAAACAATGCTTTTCCTAAATATGCACAAGTAATGACCAGAATTTGCTTGTTTTCAAACTTGATGCCACTTCATGTAGCCATGCATTTGAAAAACAGGTTTCAATGTATGAGTTTTATTGTTTAGCTTAAGATTTTTTCACTTTTGATTGTATTTCCAGTTTCTGTGCAGAAGACGCTGACCACCAAAAACATGGATTCAACATTGCCGAGCACTGAAGGTAATAAGACATTAAAGATTACTTAAATCACTTACTTACTATTCCTTTACCTTGAATTTTTTTATTCAATGTCTTCATACATTAATCATCCCCCACATATCCACTTTGCCTGTTTCAACCATGCAGTCCTCCAGTGTTGGAGCCAGCTTTTCCAAACATGGGGACCCTCAGTCCCCATGTGTTTAAAAAGTGGGGACATTTTGTCAATAGTGGGGACAAATAGTTTATGAAATTTGTGTTTAATAATTTTGTCCTGATAATCAATTGAATTCAATCATGTTTTTTTGTATATAAATTAATAAAATGAAACAGTACTGTACCTGTTGTTTTTTGTTTTGTTTGACTATATAGTCTATATTTATGATTATTCAGTACTAAGTTACAGTAATGAGTATAAAGAATGAATCTTGAGATTGTAAAGACTCAACAAAGATTATTTATTGAATCACTTTGAATTAAACAGACATTCTGAAAATGTGAATTAATAAATGTAAAGTCTAATATCAAGATATTAGATTTAATACTCACTCAGTCAGTGTGTCTTAGCCTCTGAGTCACTCACTGGTAACTTGAATAATGGTCTGGGTTGACTTAAAACTTAAAATAATGTTCATCTCTGATTCTCATGAATGATAGTCATCTGATGATCTGAGACTATGTTTACGTTTTTTAGGTGCGTGTGCATCGGGTTTGACAGTGCCATCGTCAATGTCTGAATCACTGTCACTTGAAGATACGTTATTTTGCTCAGTGTCAGGCACTTTTCTTTTCAGAAAATGAGACAGACGAATCTGTTTTTTAGGCATAATGACGACGTCGACGTTTCAATTTCATGTCAGTCACTTCAAGTTCATAATAACAAACGCTAGCTAGCAGACAGCCAACTGTCGATATCACGTGGTCACAATATTTCGACGAGAATTACGGGAAAGACCGAAGGTTAATTATGCAGCGCGTAATCTGTCGTCACAGAACACGTGACTACTTAATCTAACTCTCATTGGATACTGTCAAAAGTAATCGTATATTTTAAGCAGTTTAATCTCGAACCAAGGTCATTTATAATAGCGTTTACTAAGCTGGTTAGAGGATATTGATTAAACCGAAACCGGTTAAGAAATAAAGGGACGTAACTCTAAATGTGCCGATATATGCATCGTTTGTCACTGAAACCGGTTTCAGAAAGTTTTAGTTGTAAACACAGTGACAGGAGAGCTTTGAAAATTGCCGATCAATGTGATTAAAATTATTTTTGGCAGTAAGTAACACGTTATCTATGCATTATTTGTGCGGGCCAATGCCGCACTAGGTGATTTTAATGGGGACATTTCATATTTATGTGCGGCAATGCCGCACGGCCGCGCTCTAGCGCGAACACTGGTCCTCATTTGAATGGTATGTAGTGAGTGACCTCATTTATCTAGTCTACATGAAGTGTGATGAAGACACAGAACTTGCACTTTAGTCAGATAAACAACCCTTTTCCTAAATATGCACAAGAAATGAACAGAATTTGCTTGTTTTCAACAACTTGATGCTACATGATGTAGCCTTGCATTTGAAAAACAGGTTTCAATGTATGAGTTTTATTGTTTAGCTTAAGATTTTTTCACTTTTGATTGTATTTCCAGTTTCTGTGCAGAAGACGCTGACCACCAAAAACATGGATTCAACATTGCCGAGCACTGAAGGTAATAAGACATATACATATTACTTAAATCACTTACTTACTATTCCTTTACCTTGGATTTCTTGATTCAATGTCTTCATACATAAATCATCCCCACATATCCACTTTGCCTGTTTTCACCAGTCCTCATTTGAATGGTATATAGTGAGTGACCTCATTTATCTAGTCTACATGAAGTGTGACGAACACACAGAACTTGCACTTTAGTCAGATAAACAACCCTTTTCCTAAATATGAACAAGTAATGACCATAATTTGCTTGTTTCAACAACTTGATGCCACTTGATGTAGCCTTGCATTTGAAAAACAGGTTTCAATGTATGAGTTTTATTGTTTAGCTTAAGATTTTTTCACTTTTGATTGTATTTCCAGTTTCTGTGCAGAAGACGCTGACCACCAAAAACATGGATTCAACATTGCCGAGCACTGAAGGTAATAAGACATATACATATTACTTAAATCACTTACTTACTATTCCTTTACCTTGAATTTTTTTATTCAATGTCTTCATACATAAATCATCCCCCACATATCCACTTTGCCTGTTTCAAACATGCAGTCCTCATTTGAATGGTATGTAGTGAGTGACCTCATTTATCTAGTCTACATGAAGTGTGACGAACACACAGAACTTGCACTTTAGTCAGATAAACAACCCTTTTCCTAAATATGAACAAGTAATGACCATAATTTGCTTGTTTCAACAACTTGATGCCATTTGATGTAGCCTTGCATTTGAAAAACAGGTTTCAATGTATGAGTTTTATTGTTTAGCTTAAGATTTTTTCACTTTTGATTGTATTTCCAGTTTCTGTGCAGAAGACGCTGACCACCAAAAACATGGATTCAACATTGCCGAGCACTGAAGGTAATAAGACATATACATATTACTTAAATCACTTACTTACTATTCCTTTACCTTGAATTTTTTTATTCAATGTCTTCATACATAAATCATCCCCACATATCCACTTTGCCTGTTTCAACCATGCAGTCCTCATTTGAATGGTATGTAGTGAGTGACCTCATTTATCTAGTCTACATGAAGTGTGACGAACACACAGAACTTGCACTTTAGTCAGATAAACAACCTTTTTCCTAAATATGCACAAGTAATGACCATAATTTGCTTGTTTTCAACAACTTGATGCTACATGATGTAGCCTTGCATTTGAAAAACAGGTTTCAATGTATGAGTTTTATTGTTTAGCTTAAGATTTTTTCACTTTTGATTGTATTTCCAGTTTCTGTGCAGAAGACGCTGACCACCAAAAACATGGATTCAACATTACCGAGCACTGAAGGTAATAAGACATATACATATTACTTAAATCACTTACTTACTATTCCTTTACCTTGGATTTCTTGATTCAATGTCTTCATACATAAATCATCCCCCACATATCCACTTTTCCTGTTTTAACCATGCAGTCCTCATTTGAATGGTATGTAGTGAGTGACCTCATTTATCTAGTCTACATGAAGAGTGACGAACACACATAACTTGTACTTCACTGAGATAAACAATCCTTTTCCTAAATATGCACAAGTAATGACCAGAATTTGCTTGTTTTCAACAACTTGATGCCACTTGATGTAGCCTTGCATTTGAAAAACAGGTTTCAATGTATGAGTTTTATTGTTTAGCTTAAGATTTTTTCACTTTTGATTGTATTTCCAGTTTCTGTGCAGAAGACGCTGACCACCAAAAACATGGATTCAACATTACCGAGCACTGAAGGTAATAAGACATATACATATTACTTAAATCACTTACTTACTATTCCTTTACCTTGGATTTCTTGATTCAATGTCTTCATACTTAAATCATCCCCCACATATCCACTTTGCCTGTTTTAACCATGCAGTCCTCATTTGAATGGTATGTAGTGAGTGACCTCATTTATCTAGTCTACATGAAGTGTGACGAACACACATAACTTGTACTTCACTGAGATAAACAATCCTTTTCCTAAATATGCACAAGTAATGACCAGAATTTGCTTGTTTTCAACAACTTGATGCCACTTGATGTAGCCTTGCATTTGAAAAACAGGTTTCAATGTATGAGTTTTATTGTTTAGCTTAAGATTTTTTCACTTTTGATTGTATTTCCAGTTTCTGTGCAGAAGACGCTGACCACCAAAAACATGGATTCAACATTGCCGAGCACTGAAGGTAATAAGACATATACATATTACTTAAATCACTTACTTACTATTCCTTTACCTTGAATTTTTTTATTCAATGTCTTCATACATAAATCATCCCCCACATATCCACTTTGCCTGTTTCAACCATGCAGTCCTCATTTGAATGGTATGTAGTGAGTGACCTCATTTATCTAGTCTACATGAAGTGTGACGAACACACAGAACTTGCACTTTAGTCAGATAAACAACCCTTTTCCTAAATATGAACAAGAAATGACCATAATTTGCTTGTTTCAACAACTTGATGCCACTTGATGTAGCCTTGCATTTGAAAAACAGGTTTCAATGTATGAGTTTTATTGTTTAGCTTAAGATTTTTTCACTTTTGATTGTATTTCCAGTTTCTGTGCAGAAGACGCTGACCACCAAAAACATGGATTCAACATTGCCGAGCACTGAAGGTAATAAGACATATACATATTACTTAAATCACTTACTTACTATTCCTTTACCTTGAATTTTTTTATTCAATGTCTTCATACATAAATCATCCCCCACATATCCACTTTGCCTGTTTCAACCATGCAGTCCTCATTTGAATGGTATGTAGTGAGTGACCTCATTTATCTAGTCTACATGAAGTGTGACGAACACACAGAACTTGCACTTTAGTCAGATAAACAACCCTTTTCCTAAATATGAACAAGTAATGACCATAATTTGCTTGTTTTCAACAACTTGATGCTACATGATGTAGCCTTGCATTTGAAAAACAGGTTTCAATGTATGAGTTTTATTGTTTAGCTTAAGATTTTTTCACTTTTGATTGTATTTCCAGTTTCTGTGCAGAAGACGCTGACCACCAAAAACATGGATTCAACATTACCGAGCACTGAAGGTAATAAGACATATACGTATTACTTAAATCACTTACTTACTATTCCTTTACCTTGGATTTATTGATTCAATGTCTTCATACATAAATCATCCCCCACATATCCACTTTGCCTGTTTCAACCATGCAGTCCTCATTTGAATGGTATGTAGTGAGTGACCTCATTTATCTAGTCTACATGAAGTGTGATGAACACACAGAACTTGTACTTCACAGAGATAAACAATCCTTTTCCTAAATATGCACAAGTAATGACCAGAATTTGCTTGTTTCAACAACTTGATGCCACTTGATGTAGCCTTGCATTTGAAAAACAGGTTTCAATGTATGAGTTTTATTGTTTAGCTTAAGATTTTTTCACTTTTGATTGTATTTCCAGTTTCTGTGCAGAAGACGCTGACCACCAAAAACATGGATTCAACATTACCGAGCACTGAAGGTAATAAGACATATACATATTACTTAAATCACTTACTTACTATTCCTTTACCTTGGATTTCTTGATTCAATGTCTTCATACATAAATCATCCCCCACATATCCACTTTGCCTGTTTTAACCATGCAGTCCTCATTTGAATGGTATGTAGTGAGTGACCTCATTTATCTAGTCTACATGAAGTGTGATGAACACACAGAACTTGTACTTCACTGAGATAAACAATCCTTTTCCTAAATATGCACAAGTAATGACCAGAATTTGCTTGTTTTCAACAACTTGATGCCACTTGATGTAGCCTTGCATTTGAAAAACAGGTTTCAATGTATGAGTTTTATTGTTTAGCTTAAGATTTTTTCACTTTTGATTGTATTTCCAGTTTCTGTGCAGAAGACGCTGACCACCAAAAACATGGATTCAACATTGCCGAGCACTGAAGGTAATAAGACATATACATATTACTTAAATCACTTACTTACTATTCCTTTACCTTGAATTTTTTTATTCAATGTCTTCATACATAAATCATCCCCCACATATCCACTTTGCCTGTTTCAACCATGCAGTCCTCATTTGAATGGTATGTAGTGAGTGACCTCATTTATCTAGTCTACATGAAGTGTGACGAACACACAGAACTTGCACTTTAGTCAGATAAACAACCCTTTTCCTAAATATGAACAAGTAATGACCATAATTTGCTTGTTTCAACAACTTGATGCCACTTGATGTAGCCTTGCATTTGAAAAACAGGTTTCAATGTATGAGTTTTATTGTTTAGCTTAAGATTTTTTCACTTTTGATTGTATTTCCAGTTTCTGTGCAGAAGACGCTGACCACCAAAAACATGGATTCAACATTGCCGAGCACTGAAGGTAATAAGACATATACATATTACTTAAATCACTTACTTACTATTCCTTTACCTTGAATTTTTTTATTCAATGTCTTCATACATAAATCATCCCCCACATATCCACTTTGCCTGTTTCAACCATGCAGTCCTCATTTGAATGGTATGTAGTGAGTGACCTCATTTATCTAGTCTACATGAAGTGTGACGAACACACAGAACTTGTACTTCACAGAGATAAACAATCCTTTTCCTAAATATGCACAAGTAATGACCAGAATTTGCTTGTTTTCAACAACTTGATGCCACTTCATGTAGCCTTGCATTTGAAAAACAGGTTTCAATGTATGAGTTTTATTGTTTAGCTTAAGATTTTTTCACTTTTGATTGTATTTCCAGTTTCTGTGCAGAAGACGCTGACCACCAAAAACATGGATTCAACATTACCGAGCACTGAAGGTAATAAGACATATACGTATTACTTAAATCACTTACTTACTATTCCTTTACCTTGGATTTATTGATTCAATGTCTTCATACATAAATCATCCCCCACATATCCACTTTGCCTGTTTTAACCATGCAGTCCTCATTTGAATGGTATGTAGTGAGTGACCTCATTTATCTAGTCTACATGAAGTGTGACGAACACACATAACTTGTACTTCACTGAGATAAACAATCCTTTTCCTAAATATGCACAAGTAATGACCAGAATTTGCTTGTTTTCAACAACTTGATGCCACTTGATGTAGCCTTGCATTTGAAAAACAGGTTTCAATGTATGAGTTTTATTGTTTAGCTTAAGATTTTTTCACTTTTGATTGTATTTCCAGTTTCTGTGCAGAAGACGCTGACCACCAAAAACATGGATTCAACATTACCAGGCACTGAAGGTAATAAGACATATACATATTACTTAAATCACTTACTTACTATTCCTTTACCTTGGATTTCTTGATTCAATGTCTTCATACATAAATCATCCCCCACATATCCACTTTGCCTGTTTTAACCATGCAGTCCTCATTTGAATGGTATGTAGTGAGTGACCTCATTTATCTAGTCTACATGAAGTGTGACGAACACACATAACTTGTACTTCACTGAGATAAACAATCCTTTTCCTAAATATGCACAAGTAATGACCAGAATTTGCTTGTTTTCAACAACTTGATGCCACTTGATGTAGCCTTGCATTTGAAAAACAGGTTTCAATGTATGAGTTTTATTGTTTAGCTTAAGATTTTTTCACTTTTGATTGTATTTCCAGTTTCTGTGCAGAAGACGCTGACCACCAAAAACATGGATTCAACATTACCGAGCACTGAAGGTAATAAGACATATACGTATTACTTAAATCACTTACTTACTATTCCTTTACCTTGAATTTTTTTATTCAATGTCTTCATACATAAATCATCCCCCACATATCCACTTTGCCTGTTTTAACCATGCAGTCCTCATTTGAATGGTATATAGTTAGTGACCTCATTTATCTAGTCTACATGAAGTGTGAAGAACACACATAACTTGTACTTCACTGAGATAAACAACCCTTTTCCTAAAATATGCACAAGTAATGAACAGAATTTGCTTATTTTCAACAACTTGATGCTACATGATGTAGCCTTGCATTTGAAAAACAGGTTTCAATGTATGAGTTTTATTGTTTAGCTTAAGATTTTTTCACTTTTGATTGTATTTCCAGTTTCTGTGCAGAAGACGCTGACCACCAAAAACATGGATTCAACATTACCGAGCACTGAAGGTAATAAGACATATACATATTACTTAAATCACTTACTTACTATTCCTTTACCTTGGATTTATTGATTCAATGTCTTCATACATAAATCATCCCCACATATCCACTTTGCCTGTTTTCACCAGTCCTCATTTGAATGGTATATAGTGAGTGACCTCATTTATCTAGTCTACATGAAGTGTGACGAACACACAGAACTTGTTCTTTAGTCAGATAAACAACCCTTTTCCTAAATATGCACAAGTAATGAACAGAATTTGCTTGTTTTCAACAACTTGATGCCATATGATGTAGCCTTGCATTTGAAAAACAGGTTTCAATGTATGAGTTTTATTGTTTAGCTTAATATTTTTTCACTTTTGATTGTATTTCCAGTTTCTGTGCAGAAGACGCTGACCACCAAA
The DNA here is from genome assembly GCA_936450465.1 of Gibbula magus. Classification (NCBI taxonomy): domain Eukaryota; kingdom Metazoa; phylum Mollusca; class Gastropoda; order Trochida; family Trochidae; genus Gibbula; species Gibbula magus. Next base: position 2,928,614 of record OW388301.1, read on the forward strand.
AACATGGATTCAACATTACCGAGCACTGAAGGTAATAAGACATATACATATTACTTAAATCACTTACTTACTATTCCTTTACCTTGAATTTATTGATTCAATGTCTCCATACATAAATCATCCCCACATATCCACTTTGCCTGTTTTAACCATGCAGTCCTCATTTGAATGGTATGTAGTGAGTGACCTCATTTATCTAGTCTACATGAAGTGTGACGAACACACAGAACTTGTTCTTTACTGAGATAAACAACCCTTTTCCTGAATATGAACAAGTAATGACCATAATTTGCTTGTTTTCAACAATTTGATGCCATATGATGTAGCCTTGCATTTGAAAAACAGGTTTCAATGTACGAGTTTTATTGTTTAGCTTAAGATTTTTTCACTTTTGATTGTATTTCCAGTTTCTGTGCAGAAGACGCTGACCACCAAAAACATGGATTCAACATTACCGAGCACTGAAGGTAATAAGACATATACATATTACTTAAATCACTTACTTACTATTCCTTTACCTTGGATTTATTGATTCAATGTCTCCATACATAAATCATCCCCACATATCCACTTTGCCTGTTTTAACCATGCAGTCCTCATTTGAATGGTATGTAGTGAGTGACCTCATTTATCTAGTCTACATGAAGTGTGACGAACACACAGAACTTGTTCTTTACTGAGATAAACAACCCTTTTCCTAAATATGAACAAGTAATGACCAGAATTTGCTTGTTTTCAACAATTTGATGCCATATGATGTAGCCTTGCATTTGAAAAACAGGTTTCAATGTACGAGTTTTGTTGTTTAGCTAAAGATTTTTTCACTTTTGATTGTATTTCCAGTTTCTGTGCAGAAGACGCTGACCACCAAAAACACGGATAAAACATTACCGAGCACTGAAGGTAATTAGACATTTAAAGATTACTTAAATCTCTTGCTGACCATACCTAGTTAGCACTTATTGATTCCATGTCTTCAAACATAACAATCTATACTATCAAGAGTGGCATTGTCCCATCAATTTGTAATGTTTAAATTCTTGAATATAGTTACTCCTTTAATAAAGAAAAAAGATAGGTGTAGGAGGGAAATTGTCAAAAACAGTCAATCATGAATACTTGATATATTTAGCAGCTCCGACTAAGTCGGAACTGGTATCAGTTTTTGTGCAGTTTCCATCGCCGCCGCGTTTTGTATTGGCTATAACTTTTTTCCTTATAAGGTTTTGAGAACTCATATACATAACTTCTTACTTGTACCCCTGGGGAATTATTTTGACATGTTCATATTCAAGGTCAAAGGTTAAGGTCACAAGTTCTGAAATTGCTAAAACAATCCTTGTAAACACGATAACTTGAAAAATATTTGTGCTATCACGCTCTTATTTGGTCTATATCAATTATGGAGAAAGGCCAAGATTTGAAAAGGTTTTCGCTAAGATCCGTCAAAGGTCAAGGTCATAGCGAGGTCACAACCTAAGCAGGCTTTTGCGAAAATGTCATATTTCAACTATTAACACTTTGAATCATTACATGATTGTGATACACAATGAAAAGTGATCACTGATTGTGTGACCTTGAATTTTAAAGGTCAAGGTCACGAGATATGGTCATGCTGACTGACTGGTCACTAAGTAACTTTTTTCCATGAAGATATTAACACCTCAGCGTAATTTCTTTCTTATACACCTGGTGAATGATTTTGACATGTTCACATTCAAGGTCAAAGGTCAAGGTCATGAGTTCTGAAATCACTACAACAATCCTTGTAAACATGATAACTTCAAACTTTTTTTGTGCTATTAGGGTCATATTTGGTATATATGAACTATGGAGAAAGACCAAGATTTGAAAACGTTTTCGCTCAAATCTGTCAAAGGTCAAGGTCACAGTGAGGTCGAAACTTAAGCATGCTTTTGTTAATATGTCATATTTTAACTATGAACACTTTGAGTCATTGCATGATTATTATACACGATGAAAAGTGATCATTGATGGTGTGACCTTGAAGGTCAAAGGTCAAGGTCATGAGATATTGGTTAAGGCCACGTTAATCCTTTGATCAAATTTTGAAAGAAGAAATAGGTTTGAAGAACAAACTTGTGAAAAGTGACCCCAGTGATGATTAGTAATAACTCGAATAATGAACAAACTTTTGTTAAAAAGAATTCCCATTTTATTGATGCTGACGAGAAGGCGGAACAGGGAAAGGCGAGACCCTAAGTTTCGGAGCTGCTCTGCTTTTGCGGTATCCCGCAAACGCTAATCTAGTTGATCAACATTTTATTTTCAACAATTCAATACTTTTATTGAAACGCAGTCAATTTTAAGCTCATCAGACCTGAAAGGCCAGATGGGTTATGGCATGGCCCATCGTCCAGCGTCCATCCGTCTGTAAACTTTTGACACTTTCGACTTCTTCTCATGAACCATATACACCAGAGAGCTAAAATGTTGTGTACAGGTACCTTAGCTTATGGAGATTCTAATTTGTAACGTTGGTGACCCTGTGACCATATTTGACCCCAAATATGCTCACAGGGGGTCACAACCATAAAAAGATATTTTCATCTTCTTCTCCAGTTCCAAAAGGTCTAGAGAGCTGAAATTATATGTGCAGACTCCTTTGCCAATGCAATCTTAATAAATTTAGATTGACAGTTCACTAGTATGTTAATACAGTCGATCCAATATGGACCCATATGAAAGGTCATCCCGTTGATCTCTTGTGGAAATGAATGGACATTTCAAGTTGACCAATCATGTTTGGTGTCACAAAAAGCCCTCTTGTATGCACAACCTTCAGTTCTCACGGCACGAGTTGTAGAAATATATATAACTTCAGTTCACTTCTCATGAACGGTGTGTCAACAGGAACATTATTTAAAAACCAAATTATTTAATTACTAATAAGTAAAGATGAAAGTATTATGGTTATATGACAATGTTCATTATTATCCCACCGGTATGTAATACCGTGGGATATAGTCATCACCCTGTCCGTCTGTCCGTAATCATTTCGTTTCCGGAGCAGAACTCGAAAACTATTTATCATATCTTTCTGAAATTTTACATATGTATTACACATTTACTGGAGTGGTGCCTTTTCATATTTTCAGATTTTTGAAAGTTTCATTTTTTTTCATTTCCATGGAAACTAGTTGAAATTGGACTCTGTTCAGGGATATGTTCGTTTCCGGAGCAGAACTCGAAAACCACTCCTCATATCTTTCTGAAACTTTGCATGTGCTTTACCCATACATATACTTGAGTGGTGCCTTTAGATATTTTCAGATTTTTGAAAACTAATTTTTTTGTGTTTCCATGAAAAACGAGAATTTGACTCTGTTCACGGATAGGTTTGATTCCTGAGGAGAAGTGAATAATGATTGATCATATCTTTCTGAAACTTAATCATATGTTGTACTGTCCAATAACAGAATTAAAAGTCTATTATCTTTTATATAAAAGATTGATCATACATGCTAATAAAGCACTCCGAGTTAATAGGGGACCGGTGGGATATGTCATCTTCTGATGACTCTTGTTTTATGATTACAAAATATTTGCTCTATGGTCTATAACCTTACAATGAAATGAAAAAGTTCACTAGAAGTGATTTTGTCAGTGAAGAGTTATTTCATCTTGCAAGGAATTCATCATAAATATTGCACTCCCAACAAGCATATGCACGTGACTCTAAAACCTTGATTGTTATTTGTTACTTGAACTTTTGTGCCATGTGCAGTTCACCATAATCCCCATTTGCAAATTAAGAATTATAATCTATAAATACATTGATGCAATCAGATTCATTATCGAGGTGCTGTTGAGGTCGCTCTGTTCTTTTCCGAATGAACACGAACTCTTTGCATCACGTAGAGATCTGATGATGTTTGGACTTTTGAATGAGCTCAAGCGAGATGAGGCATCTTTTGTGATTGGCTGAGCGGCGAATGTCAAAGTTCAATGGGACAATTCTGTGCATTGGTCCATGTTAGATCGACAGTGTATAGCCCAAAGTTGCGGCCAATGTTGATTCTAAATTGTAGATTTTGTGACCCCATGACCCCGTCACAACCACATAAGGGGTCATGACCTAAAAACCTATTTTCTTCTTTTTCTCCCAAAACACTGGTTCTAGAAAGCAGAAATGTTGTGTACAGGCACCTTGGCTAATGGGGCTAATCTTGATCTATAGATTTGGTGACCTTCTGACCCCAAATAAGGTCACTAGGGTCATGACCTAAAATATTTCAACCTTCTCATCCAGACCCACTGACCCTAGAGAGCTTTATTCTTGTGTACAACCACCTTCTCTAATGAGGATATTAATTTATAGATTTCGTGACCCTCTGATCCCAAAGAAGATGTCACAGCTTAAACCTACATATATTATTGTCACCGTCTCCAGAACTAAATGGTCCAGAAAGCTGAAATCTTCTATACACACTCCTTAAGCATCGAGGCATCGATGGCTGTCTCAACCATAGACAATAACTAAATTTTTAACCTACATGCAACTGTAAGATTTAAACCCTGATGAGCTACAGAGCTCATGGCTCTATTTTAGTGTTTAAGAGCCAAAACTATTGCAATAGTTGGTCACAATAGCCCATTGTTATGGTAATGTAGTAAGCTGGAATAGACTTGATCAATTCATGGATCCGCGGTCTTCGCTAAGCCCCGTCCCTCCATGGATACCACACGCTTGTAAACAAAACGAGCGCGGCCATTGTAATCGCTTGCATTCATGAAAGTGTTTCTTCCACATTTTAACTAAATCGTGATAAAGTTTCAACAACACATTATTGTGTATGTTTTCTTTTTGAAAAAATGTGTTCTCATGTTTATACTAGGTTTCATTTAATTGTTACAACCTCAATCACACCGATCGTAGACCTACATAAACAGTAGTCTAGAGTATATTGACCAGTAAGATCTATGTGTCAATTTAATTTTGCTAGAATGGTTAATAGCATAGGTATGACTACAAATGTTTACTGTAATGCAAAATAAATTTAGCGAACATAAACTTTACGTATGAAAGCATGTTTCTATTCTTGATCGGCTTAAATTTTTAGGGAATCTTCCTTTTATTGACCTTTGAAGTTTAGAGAAGCAGGGTTCACAGGCTTGGTGATTTGAATTTCAAAGCTCCGTAAAAAGAAACATATTTCAGGAGCAATTTAAGGTCTTCAGAAATGAACTTGGAATTTTGCTCTTAAAATCATTTTCTATGACAAGACTGAAAGGCCCGATGGGCTTATGGCATGGCATGGCATGGACCGCTCGTCCGTCCTTCCGTCCTTAAACTTTTCGCTTTTTCGACTTCTTCTCCAGAACAAGTGACTCTGGAGAGCTGAAATTTTATGTGCAGACACCTTGGCCATTGGGGATCTCAATTGTAGATTTCGTGACCCCATGACCCCAAATAGGGTCACAGGGGTCACAACCTTAAAAACGTATTTTCATCTTCTACTCTAGGTCTAAAGAGTTAAAAATGATATGTGCAGACTCCTTGGCCAATGGGGATTCTAATTATTTTTAATTTTGGTGACCCTGTGACCCTAAATATGGTCACAGGGGTCACAACCTTAGAAACTTTTTTCATTTTTTTCACCAGTTCCTAGTGATGCACCAATCAATCATATCAGATTATCGATCGTTTTTGGATTGACAATCAATAATCGATTAAGAAAATTCTTGATCGATCAACAAGAAAAAGAATTTTCTTCCATATACATGTCAGTCATTCTTGATATGCATAAAAATCACTCTGAATATGCTATTTGTAAATAAGAAGTAAAACCAAAGTAAAGAATTGTGTTGTAACTCCTTATCGATCTTTTGTCGATTATCTTGTTTACGCGATATCTCAAGAACCATTGTACCCAAGGTCTTCAAATTTGGTGACAGACTACATTGGGGGATTAGGCACACGCCAGTCGCCTTGAAAATAAGGTCATGGTCACCAAGCCATTTTGACTTCTTTAATACGTGACATCTCATAAACCAATGTACCAAATTTCTTCAAATTTGTTGACGGACTATATTGGGGGATTACACAGACACCAGTGAACATGAGTGACCTTGATAAGATGATCAACCGCGTAAAACATTATTCATGTATTTTAATCTATACATATTCTTTTGACTTGTTATGATGTTTTTGTCAGAAAGTCGATAAGGAAATTTTATTCACAATTAACGAAATCCGAATTTTGAAAATAGGACCCCTCCTGCCTTTTTCACAACTGGCCTCTAGGTCACATGGAAGGTGTGAGAATGACTGTTGTACACATTTGCAAAGGAAGCTCCTTTGTCAGTGCAGTTGAAGTCATGTTATCTACATTTTAAAAAATCCAAATTACATGATATTTGCACTGTTATACACAGTAGGTGAACAAACTTAAGGTACGCAGCTGTATTAGTAAAGTGTACCAAAATTATTAGTTACATGTACTAGGGCTAAATTTGTTTATAGACTGCGTTTGTAAAACAAAAAAACTTAGGAGCATTGGGCCAAACTGTAGATTGCCACTTGTCACGTGTATGCCACCTGACGCCAATTTCTAAGGGGAAAAACAGACAAAAGTACAATTATAATCGTTAAAAAAACTTTAATTTATCAACCTCCATGCATTCTGGAGACATTGCCTGAAAATATTGTTTAGATCTATATATTTTAATTAATAATTGACGAAAAGGCCTGAAACGCCCGATGGGCTTATGGCATAGCATGGTGTCCGGCGTCCGTCCATTCGTCCATTCGTAAACTTTGTTGAATTTCGACTTCTTCTCCAGAACCAAAGCATGTAGAAAGCTGAAATCTTGTGTACAGACTCCTTGACTTGTGAGCATTATAATTTATAGCGTTGGTGGAGCTGTGGCCCCTGATAAGGGCCACAAGGGCCATGCCCTTAAGACCTATTTTCGTCTTCTTCTCCAGAACCAAACAAACTAGAAAGCTGAAATCTTGTGTACAGACTCCTTGACTAGGGAGGATTTAGACAATAACTAATGTGTGACGGGGAATGATAGATTATCTTTCCCGAGTCATATTAATTAGGTAATTGCCGAGCCTTGCGCGAGGCAGTTACTTAATTGATATGACGAGGGGACGTCTATGACGTCATTTCAATCGAACGATACCCGTCGCATTTTTTGTCTTCTTCTCCAGAACCAAAGGAACTAGAAAGCTGAAATCTTGTGTACAGACTCCTGGACTAGTGAGGATTATAAATTATAGCATTGGTGACACTATGGAGCCTATCAAGGGCTACAGGGGCCACGCCCTTAAAACATATTTTCGTCTCCTTCTCGAGTCCCAAGAGGTCTAGAGAGTTGAAATTTTATGTGCAGACTCCTTGGGCAATGGGGATTCTTAATTGTAGATTTTGTGACCCCATTACCCCAAATAGGGTCACAGGGGTCACAACCTTATTAACCTATTTTACAACCTTATAGAACCATTGACTCTAGAGAGTTGTAAATTTGTGTGCAGGCACTTTGGCTAGTGGGGTCACCGGGGTAACGACCTAAAAACCTATTTTATCTTCTCCAGAACTAAATGGTCCAGAAATCTGCAATCTGTTATACACACTCCTTAGGCATTCAGGCCTAGAAGGCTTGGTCTCAATTATAGACAATAGATTGTAATTTTTCAACATACATGAAACTGTATTATTTAAACCCTGATGAGCTACAGAGCCCATGGCTCTATTTTCTGCATTACGTTTGACATTTTGAAATCGGTGGAAAAATCCCCCTTCCAGTCTTCCTGGGAGCCTTTTGTCACAATTGCACGTCCCCAAATCACACCGTAATACCATTATCGAATAACATCACAAGGATATACGTGTCTGCTTGTGGGTACAACACGACGACAACATGGGTAGTAGACCCCAGGGATAGATCAGCTAGTTTCTGATTAGTTGAGCCCAGCTGTCAATCACTGCCCGCGGATCCATGAATAGGCACCCTATTACAATGTATATACTGTTGAGTTTTGTTGTCATGTCCCCGAAAATTTTTTCAGGGATAATGTTTTCGTTTTTGTCCGTTATTCCGTCATTCTGTCATTCCTTCATTTCGAAATGCTTTCTTTTTCGGGCCATATCTCTTAAACCGTTAAAATTTTTCCACGAAAGTTCAAACTTGACATGTTGTTAGACCTAGTGGTGGAGTGGTGCCTTTTGCTATTTTGGTAATTCTGATTTTTTTTCTGGTTTCCATGGAAACAATTTAAACTTTGTGAAAATTTGGAGTAGCTAGTACTAGGTACCTTTTCCGGCCTCTATTTCAAAATCTATCGAGTATTTCTTTACGAAACTTTGTATGTTGTTAGACCTAGTGGTGGAGTGATGCCTTTTGCTATTTTGGTTATTATGAAGTTTTAAGTTTTTCTGGTTTCCATGGAAACAGATTGAACTTAGTAAATATCTAGGGGGTAGGTACCTTTTCCGACTTCTTTCTCAAAATCTATGAAGCATTTCTTTGACACTTGGTATGTGGTTAGAACTAGTGAGGGAGTCGTGCCTTTTACTATTGTGTTATTCTGAATTTATTTTGTTTGTAGTCATGTAGTGTACCCCTGTATAGGTGGTAAAGGTACCTATCCCATGACAAGAAGATTGAAAGTTGGAGCGGGGGACATCACAGTGCATCACATGCACATATTTCTAGTTAAACTTTAAAAAAAATATCCATTTGTTGTTTTTTCAGAACCTGTTCCCGAGAAGACCAAATCGGACATCAGGAGTTCATTAAACTTCAATGACATTCCACGTTTGAGAAGGACAAAACAGAAAGTTTTCCATGATGTATTTGAAGATGTGGATTCGGATTCATGTTCATATCAATCAGGAACTGACAGTGAATATGTTCTTGATTCTTGTGATTCAGATGAAAGTGAGGTTTATTCATCTGTCATTAGAACACAGCCTATTACCATTCAGGTCATTGATATGCAACTTTGCTGGTTACTGACAGTTGCCATCATTGAAATAAAGTTGATACATATAAGTTTGAATTGTGTTATTTTTACTTGTGTCAAGCCTAGAACATAGCCGTTGGAACGGTTCCAAAGGTTTTGGAGTAGGGGGTACGATTTCTGATTTGGTAATTTGGTTGAATTGCTACAGTTATCTGCTGTTGGATTTATATATTTTAGCTTTATTACTTTAAAAAGGTCATAAGGAAAATATTTTACGTTCTAAGTTTAGACTCACTGATGTTATTGTGTACATTTTTAGCTCATCAGGTCTGAAAGACCAGATGGGCTTATGGTATGGGACGTTGTCCGTCGTCCGTCCGTCCGTAAACATTTAACATTTTTTACTTCTTCTCCAGAACCACTTCATCCTTAAGGCTGAAATTTTATGGGGAGATATCTTGCGGTCAAAATTTGTAACTTTGGTCCTGACCCCCCCTCAAATATGGGCGTTTGCACCAGTTTTCCCTAAAATCTTAAAAAATCTTCTTCTCCAGAACCACTTAACCCCCAAGGCTGAAATTTTATGGGGAGGTACCTTGCACTTAGGGGATCCAAATTTGTAACTTTGGACCTGACCCCCCTCAAATATGGGCGTGGCACCCATTTTCTCTAAAATCTTTAAAAATCTCCTTCTCCAAAACCAATGGGCACAGAAAGCTGAAATTTTCAGAATAACATCTTTGTAACATGAAGACTCAGATTTGTAAAATTGGTTTTGACCCACCTTCAAATATGGGGGTGGCAGGGTCTCACCCCCTAAAAGCTTATATTGACCTTTCCCTGGAAACCAGTAAACCGAATAAGCTGATATTTTCAGAATACCTTCTTTGTGACATGGAGAATAAATTTGTAAAATTGATTTTTATCCCCCTTCAAATATGGGCGTGGCAGGGTCACACCCTCAGGCCCTAAAAGCTTATGTTGACCTTTTCTTGAAAACCAGTAAACTTAGGATGCTATAGGATGCTCATATTTTCAGAATAAATTATTTGTTACATGATGACTGATATTTGTAAATTTCATTACCCTGCTCCCAAAGATATGGGCGTGGCAGGGGTGCAATTTAAAGTTGTTGACTGTCTCCTTTAGAGACAATGACTGTGACCAATATGCATGTAGTCTTGATCATTTCAAGAATCATTTTATGCATAGAGCACCATACATAAGTGTTAAAAAGGATATAAATATAATGTATACAGATCAAATCCTAGACTAGGCTCCTCTTAATCCGAGATGCATGTTACATGAGGATCTCTAGCTGTGAACACCTGCATGGCTGTGACAAGAATCGATGCCAGCCATGAGCTGCCATGGCAGGGCCCAGCTCGTTAGCTCATGGGTGTGTGTGTCTCTCTCTCTTCTCTAACCTTTGGTGCATTACACATTTTATTGTTCAAGGAATATAAATATTTTGCACTGTGTAGTAGTCATTTTAGAAGACATGTTTTGTTCTCACCAAATAGTTAACCGTTTTGTATAATTATTAAAATTTGGGGAATATGTCTGCACATTTGAATTGGAAGAGTCACCTTCTCTTCAAGATCATTGTAGGAATTGTAATACTTGGACAACCAATTTCATAAACTGTAGTTTGAAGTCGTGTTTTCTTTTTGCACTGACACTGGACAGTTTCAATGACCATGGGATTTTGCTAAGTTAAATCTAGAGATTGTACTTGTACTTGTGGAGGCAAATCTATTTCAGTCTTAAACATCAATCAATATAAATCCTGATGAGCTACAGAGCCCATGGCTCTATTTTTTCTTTGAACCCTGCATGCTTCACAGAACCATATTCTGGTTACTCTTGAGAGCCACTTTGAATACTTTTACAAATGTATTGCTTTTGCATTGCCCGTCAAAATGGTGCTAAAGCATAATTATGCATCACATGCGTTTTGGTGTGAAATTTGCCTAAAACATGAAGTTCAATCATTTGGTGAACAAAATCTCCAACCTTTAGATTGTAGCGTTTTTAGTTTATGGCACATTAGGTTATGCACTAAAATTTGTCATGTTGTTTTATACAGTTTGGTATAGTGAGTGACCACTATAACACTAGTGAGTCTAAACTTAAGGAAGAAAGTATGCACAAAGAAAAAAGTTAAGCACCCCTGATATTTTCATATAGCTAAATGTCAGAAACAAGTAAGCTCTGCTATGACCCTAAATTAGTCTCAGATTAGTTTTATCTTCGGACAGAACAGCCATCTGGAAAGACAGAAAGGCGACTATGTTATCATTATTATACCGCCGCTACGACGTAGTCGGGGGTATATAGCGCTCCGTGTGTCCATCCGTCCGTCCGAAATCGTTTCCGGAGCATTACTCAAAAACTATACCACATTGAAACTTCAAACTTGGTATGGAAGTAGACTATATGATGCTGTTGTGCCTTTTAGAGGTTTCGGCTCAATGGTTGAAACGTTTTTTGAAATTTTGACCACAAACGGTCCGATTTTTGGACTTTGTCTCGTTTCCGGAGCATAACTCAAAAACTATACCACTTGGAAACTTTAAATTTTGGTCTGTAGCACGCCCCGGATATATTGAGCTCCCGTTAAGTGGCCCCTGATGGTGACCAAATCCAGTTTTCAGTCATGAGATAGGTATCCCCATACCATAACAGAGCCACCTCTACACTCAACAGTTTGCTGGATGTTCCTGGCGGTATATATAAGCTAGCAGTATTCTTCTGTCTCCAAACACAGTACCCCATCAGTAACATGGAGCAAGAACAGACTCTCGTCAGACCAATGGATTTTCCGCCAGGTCCTCTGATACCAGTGTTGTCTTTCCAAACACCATGCCAAACGTGCACGTTTATGGTCTCTCAACAAGGGACGTTTAATTACACTCCTTGCCTTCAGTCCTGCCGAGTTTTGGGCGATTTCTGACTGTTCTGGTGCTGATATTTCGATTTGGTAACCACAGACGTTTCAGCTGAGAATTTGTGGCTGTGGAAAGCAACGTTACATGCCACCTCGAGCGCACGTGCATGGCCCGAACGTGTAGGCGGGACTCGCAACGTATCGGAACATATCGCACAAACACTACTCTTCTCATAAATGAACCTTGTTTAACTATTTCAAATATTCTCGAAAAGATATCTTCACAAATATCAGGGGGTGCTTAACTTTTTTCTTGTGTATATATTTCATTATCAGATTTGTACGAGTGTGATATCGATGTCATCAGGCCTAAAAGGCCCGATGGGCTAATGACATGGCATGGTGTCCGGCATCCGCCCGTTACATTTCATATTCAACAGAACCAAAAGAGCTAATAGGGTCATAGTGGTCATAACCTTAAAAAACCTATTTTCATCTTCTCCAGTTCAAAAAGGTCCAGAAAGCTGAAACTGAAACAAAAGTGCCAGGAAGTTGAAATTATGATAAACTAATTCTGATGAACTTTGAAATTAAATACATCGGCTGATTCCGGAATGTTGAAAGGAGGGGCTTCACCAATGTTAAAGTAAGGGGTTCACATACCCGCAATGCAAAATTTTTCAAAAAGAAGCAGTTCGAACTTCGGAAGACTATGGATCAAGATTTGACTATTGCGATAGAGATAATCTATTAACACTTACTATTGCGGCTGATTTGTTCCTATATACCATAGCAAGGGAGAGCAACAAAGTTGATGATATAATGTCATATATGTTTAGCTGACCAAAAAACGGTAATTCACATTTGATAATAAAATATTAAAAATATGATAAAGATATATCGTAGTGCATGGTTTAAGAACAAGAGCTGTATTGCATAAATTAAGACTGATCGCTTGATACATTGATTGATTGAAAACATATTTTATTCATTTAAGAAATGAATTGGGCACAAGTTGTGAAACTTATAGAAGCCCTCTCCAGGTAATCAACAACTATTTTACAAGGCTAGAATACATAACAAGAAAGTAAGAAATCTACAAGTGACGAAGTGGGTAAACATGTAATATACATTATTAAGGCAAGACACAATTGGAAATGTTATTCTTATGATAAAATGCACTTTGAATATGGTAAATACGTACATTAGTATTAATGTATTATTTGAACCGTTGACTCTTTCCAATGAATTTATGAACATGGTGAAATATGTTTTCATTGACTGTTTGTGGAAGATTTGGGTTTCCATACTGGATTGTATTAATATCAAATTCTGCCTTTAAATTATAAAATCTTTGCTTTAATTCTAAACGAAGATCAGCATGTCTTGGACATCTCAAGAAGAAATGATAAACATCTTCAACTAAAGCACCACAAATGCAAGATTTACTTTCAGATAAATTGACACGATACAGATCACCGTTTAGGGAACTACAAGAATTTCTTAACTTACTGTGTATAATGTTCATCTTCCTATCGCCGAAAAGAAAATATTTTGGGATTTTACATTCTGTTTCAGATAATTTTGCTTTAAATGACGATAATGAATTTGAACATCTTAGAGTATTCCACAGATAAGCACAGTCATAAATAAAAGACTTTTGAAGGACTGCAGTTCGAAATTTTGGAATAGATAAATTTGATTTGTTACGCAAGTTGTAATGAGAAATAGTTTCAGTGGCTGGTGGAAGTAAATTAATCAGATAATCTGGAGCTTGTATATTAATAATTTTGTAAAAAGTAAAAAGTTTCTTATTTCCACGTCTAATTTTTAAAGGCAACCAACCAGTTTCTTTGTATAAGCTATCTCTTGAAGCAAACTTTGGTAAGCCAGTTACAATTCTTGCAGCTTCAAGTTGGACCTTTTCAAGTTTGTCACACAAAACATCCGAACAGTTATCCCAGACCTCAGAAGCATATTCCAAAATGGGTCGAATATACATTTCATACATACGTGATAAAATACTTCTATTCAAAACATACTTTAACACACGTAGAGAAGAGATTAGTTTTGAAGCCTTTTCTATGGAAAGATCAACATAATTGGACCATTTAGTATTGTCCGAGAAGATAAGGCCAAGATGTTTATGTTGATGTACACGTTCCAGTTGATCATTATTGAATACTAATCTAGGTACTTGATGACTATTACTATGGCTAAATAGCATGAATTTAGTTTTATTGGGGTTAAAGTTAACCAACCATTTGTTAGCCCATTCGTGTAATTGGACTAAGTCATTGTTAAGAGAAGTTTCAACAGAATATAAATCTTTTCCAGCAGCTCCGAGTGATGCATCATCAGCAAACAATCTAGTGACGTTTTGCAAGTTATCGGGTAAATCATTGATATAAACAAGGAATAAAAAAGGACCAAGGACAGGTCCCTGGGGAACCCCTGCAGTAACATGTAGTTCTTTTGATAATGTTCCGTTGATACATACACGTTGTCGTCTATCGGACAGATAATCCTTTAACCAATTCAGAATGCCACCGCGAATACCATAATGTTCTAATTTGTGCAATAAACCCTTGTGCCATACTCTGTCAAAAGCCTTAGAAATATCACAAAATACCATACAGTAGAATTGGTGGCTATCTAGAGATGAGCAAATATTGTGATAGATTTCAATGAGTTGAGATGTAGTAGAATGATTTGCAGTAAAACCTGATTGGAATTTGTTTAATATACTATGCTTATAAAAATGGTTATGCAAATGCTTTAACATTATTCTTTCTAGTATTTTGCCAAGTATAGACAGTAGACTAATAGGTCTGTAATTACATTCATTAGTAAGTAAGTTCATATCTAGAGAATATAATGTCTTCTTTGGAATAAACTCCACCAGTTTCATCGAGTAGACCATTAAAGTGACATTTTGTCTTTTGTTGGTTTCACATATGTCAAATATTGCAAATGGTGTTATTTCATCGAGAAGTACTAACTGCATGTTGCTGAAAATAAACATTTTAGTGTTAATTCCGGGCGTTTCGTAACAATAAAAGGGTTTAAAGTCGTGGTTTTGATCAAAAGGCGCGCGTTAGTCAAACGTAATTTTGGAAATTTATTGAGAGTCGATAAGATGACAAATTTGGTATGATAGGCTTTAAAGGGGCAGTAGCACGTTTTTTGCAAATTTTATTTTTTCAAATTTCCCATTTATAATGATAGTTTATGTCATTTATATTAACTTTAGAGTTTAAAACATGTTATTACACACACCAGTTATCTGTAGTGATAATAACGATGTTGCGTATAAAGCAAAAATTGCATGGCGGCCATTTTATTGTGAACACAATTTAATCATTTCGCATTACCAAAACAATCCCCATGACTTTACCGAACCATGTACACTCATTTTCAATTTGATTTTCTGGAGAGAGAAGGGTGTTTTACTATTGGTGACATTTATGTTTAAATACATTTCATCGACTTATTTCAGCGAAAAAACGTGCTACTGCCCCTTTAACAGGTGATATAAATAGTACATAGATGAATTGGTAGAGTTATTTCTACTTTTTGACATGTTTAAACCTTGTTTTCTATTTTCATTGAAAATTATTAATTTTCATATATTTTTCATATGGCGATGAATATGCAAGCCAATTGAAATGATTTGAACTTTTAATATTACCCATACGGGTGAGGAGACACAGGTGATTATTTTTGTGATATTTGCACATGTGCTTTCAAGTGATTCTCAACGTTGATTGGTCGGTTAGCCTGAGAAAGAATGACTATGACGTCATAAAACAATGGTCTGACGCGTCGAATTATCTTATGACGTCACAATGTTACTGTGGCGACGGGTCCTTCACAGCGGCCGCCCAACATGAACATGTAATAACCAAGCGTAATTTGGTCAATTTAATTGCATAATGGGTAATATATAGAATAACCAACTCGGTACGAGTGATTACGAGAAATATCCACTCGTCTAAATAATGTTCAGAGCCACTCGCTAAAGCTCGTGGCTGAACATTATTTAGACTCATGGATATTTCCCGTAATCACTCGTACCTCGTTGGTTATTCTCTAAATCTCGCTCCACTTTGTCAGGTTTACTTCTCAAAATATTTTAAAAACACTGTTTTTGGAACATGTCTATAAGAGGTTCAGTTGGACGAGTAAATGAAGAGAATATATGATTTAACTAGGGAAGGAAGAGGGATTTCAAAACTATTTCTTCACAAGGTGTTAGACCATTGCTAAAAAAATATCCATTAAACGTTTCATTTGCATATTTTTTCCTCGTAGTTTAGTTGGTGTATAACATTCTAGATATATGTACAGAACCGTTTCCTAGAAGTTTGACATCATTCTTCAACAAATCCAAATTCAAAGTACAAGATTCTAAGGATGACAAACTTCTTTACTCACAATTCGCGACGTATAGCAACAACTTATTGTACCGTTGTCAATAATGGTTATCCAAACCACACTCATTAAATACATTTGTGTAGCTAGATACGCGACCCTATTTTTATTCCATTCATAGCATTTTTTCTACAATAAGGTTTCAACCAGAAAAACGAGCGACGAAATCTATTACCCGCTTTACACGAAACCCGTTCTCACTATACGTTTTTCATTTTTAGCTCATCAGGCCTGAAAGGCCCCGATGGGCTTATGGCATGGCATAGTGTCCGTCCGTCCGTCCGTCGACTTCTTTCCAGAACCAAACATACCTAGAAAGCTGAAATCTTGTGAACAGACTCCTTGACTAGTGAGGATTATGGTTTATAGCTTTGGTGGAGATGTGGCCAACTGCCACATACAGAGTATTATTACAGAGTTTTGAACATAAAGAACAGGTTGTAATTTACATCATAGCGTTTTAAATAAACAAACTTATATCACAAATATAACGTCCTTATGATGATACTCATCAAATATTTAATGTTCTGTCTGTTCAAAATATTACTTGTTAGTAGAACTATACAAAATCCCATCAACACGGCCAAACTACAGTTTTACCCAATAAACACTTCTTTTTATCATCCAAAACTGGCTCCCACAGTAGATATCGCGTGTGTGAGATCAAGCGATATCTACAAGCGATATCTACATTGTAGATATCGCTACAATCAAATCGTCATAATGCTATTACATCATCAGTTAATGACATCACAAGGCTTTGACATCATTGAGAACACTGCTGACAATGTTATGACGTCACAAAGTTGATGACGTAACATTACTATGAGGCCACAATGCTGATGACGTCACAATGCTATGACCTCACTGAGCTCACTGCTGAAGTAGTCAAAAGGCAGTTTTGTGTTGCACATATGTTCATTATTTTGCTAATAATTGTTGAAAAATGATTTTGAATGATAAATAAAATCTCACCCTCGTGTCTTCTGATATCAAATATATCAACACTTGTTGATTAAAGTAAAAATATCCTCGGCAAGCCTCGGATATTTGTAACTTTAATCAACTCGTGTTGATATATTTGATATCAGAAGACACTTGGGTGAGATTCTCTATGTATTATACTAGCCATTAAACAGGGGAAATAGCTCTATCTGTAGAGCGTCCGCTCTTCATCCGGGAGGTAGGGGTGCGATTCCAGGTGAAGAGCGGACGCCAAAATACGTTAAAAGTTGTTGCTTCCTTGCTTGGCGCTCAGCAATAAAACCATAGAACAACGCTTGAACTGGCGCTGCACTGTGGCTACCGGCCGGGGGCGAAATGCCCACAACAAATCTCCAATGTACTGTGTATTACGGACAATAAAGTGTTATTATTATTATTATTATTATTATATATTCGACCCGGACCTCTCATAGCATAGACCGTTTCGATAGCAATAATGATTATTGTCTCTATTTTAAAAATTCCTTCCAAAACCCATTAACAGACTATAAGAAACGAATCTCAAATAACCATCGTTTAAGGGAATTTTAATGTTAATAAGGCTCTGGGCCCTATTAGAGGAAATGCGGTATTTTACTTTATGATACGGGTTCGAGTTTGTGCGGTCATTACTGTTGTGAAAAAGATTGTTTTTTCATATATTGTTTGAAAATGATATAGGCCTACTGCAGAATATAAACAAGGTTTTAACATACCTAAATCACAAAATCCAGTATTGAGAATCTTGACATATACTGCCCATTTTATGCTATTCATTTAAGGAGAGATGGGACGATGAAAGCAAATATTTTAGAATTCGTTTATTTTTTCAAAATAGCAAGTTTATTTTATATATTATCCAAAAATGTAAGAAAATTTGGGGATCACCGGACGATTTAAAGAGTTGTTGGCATTAATAATAATACACCCGTCGGCAAATTACGTAATTTTTTACTGATTTGGTGTATTTGAATTAAGCGCTTGCTGTCAACGAATAAACTCCGAATTCTTTCAGATACATTTCAGTTACATTCGGGGATGTATAGCAAATCTATATTTTGAAAATTAATGACGCTGGAAAGAGAAACAAAATTAAATTAAGCACTTTTTAATTAAAAACGGCAGTTTTATCATCGTGTTTCGCATATTCAACAGGATTTGTCACTAACACACATATTTTAGATATTGCTAATACTTTAATATGATGTGCGCAGTTAACTGAACAAACGAATTCAGAAATAATAATAGGGGGGTCGCCGAACGTTTTTCATCTCTTTAACGTCATTTTTAAATTACCTACATAAACGTAAAAACCTGACGTCACGGCAGTTTCGATGATTTCAAGTGTAACTTTGACGGCCTACTGTGTAATCATTATTGAATATATTATCAATCTAAGAGTGCACGATGAAAGAATAACTATCAGTTGATTATACCAGGCTATTTAAATTCGACACTTACTTGAGATACGCATGTAATTCGAATAACACACGTAGTAAGATATTTACCGCGAATATAGGTGACGGTAACGCTATGCGGCATGTCGTAAAATGACCGTTATAAAGGCGTTACGGTAAATTTAAGCGCTCCCCGTTAGTGTACAAATAAACCTATGCGCAACACAACGTAATCCATATATTTTGAGACTTATTCACAAAAATAAATTGTTGTCGCAAAATGTTGCCGTAAGCGAGTTCGATTTCTGGGTCCCATCTCTCTAATAAGCGCCCCTTAATTCACCGTGCCTTTTAGAGGCCCGGCGCTTTTTTGAGACCCGGTGCTTATTCCTTGTCGTCATTATTATACATGTATGTTTACACATTTTAAGGGAGCATTAAATTAACGGTTAAGATTCTGCGCCTGTTATAGGCCCGGCGCATATTTTCTCAACCACTCTTGAACCCTGCGCTTATTGGAGACCCTGCGCTTATTATGGGAACTGCGGCATATCTTATATGCCTATTATTAATCAACTCAGGTTTATTTAACGTTTGGAAGAATTTCGGAAAAACTACGAATGACTGCTGAATATTTGAATTCTACAACAAATGAATTCGTAGCCTATATCACGTTTCGTCTCGGATCAATCACGTCATTTCGCGTAAAAAATGACTGTTTCAAAGACGGAAGACACATTCTGACATACATTAGTTTGTATGGTCCTAAAGTGTGGGGTAATGAAAACATCATTCAACTTTAATATATTTATTTGATTAAAAACATTAAATATATATACATGTATATATTGCAACTCTAGATTTGAATGAATTTGGGAGATATCCACTTAGTTTTTTAATCAGATTGAGAATGTTATCATATTCAATATTGGCGCACGTCATTGATATCCCAAAAGACATCTGTATTGTAAATTGTACAGATTAATGTTATTCCCACCAAATACCCGGTTAAATGTTAAATTCTAGTTATAAACATGAAGAGAAAGCAAAGCACAACCATTAAATCACTATTATTATAATGTGTTAAATGTGTATTGAAACTATTTATTGCAGATTTCTTTGAATTAACATCTTTTAAAATACAAACCTATAACACGTTAGAAACCACATAAAGTAGTTGGAAATGGTAATATCATTGATAAAGAATATAGAGCGTTTACACGATGTAAAATAATATTGGAGAAGAATTTTATTTTATGTTAAAGAGAAATCTGTAAAATGAATGAAGACACAACTTTATTTCGGCACAGTATTGTAAACGTTTATCAAACGAAAATTCCACTGTTAATCATTATATACTCATGATAATGATTGACACACCCTAATTATTATATGAAAGAACTGTTATATTAACAACATAACGTGACAGTTTCGTATATTCTTTTGTATAGTACTTGTTAGTACTGCATGTCTGTTATTAGTGTCTTTGGACATTTGTTATTGTTCCATTTGTCAACAAAATTGCCGAAAGAGGTAAATAAAAGAAAAAAGTGTTTTTCCTCAAAAATATTATTCCTGATATATCTTGAGATCTTAGCATTGGGTAAATTGTTAGTGTATATCAGTGTTCTCATTTTGCTTCTGTTCAAAACGGGATTATTTCTTTAGAATTTTCTTCTATTGATCCCAATTTTTTTTTTAGCTCACCAGGTCTGAAAGACCAGATGGGCTTATGGCATGGCCCGTTGTCCGGCGTCCGGCGTCCGTCCGTCCGTCCGTCCGTCTGTCGTCCGCAAACTTTTGACATTTTCGGCTTCTTCTCCAAGGCTGAAATTTTATGGGGATGTACCCTGCACCTAGGGGATCCAAATTTGTAACTAGGTCCTGACCCCCCCCCCCCCCCCCCCCCCCCCCCTCAAATATGGGCGTCGCACTCATTTTCCCTAAAATCGTAAAAAATCTTCTCCTCCGAAACCAATGGGCACAGGGAGCTGAAATTTACAGGATAACATCTTTGTACCATGGAGACTCAAGTTTGGCAAATTGGTGTTGACCCCCCTTCAAATACGGGCGTGGCAGGGTCTCACCCTCTCAGACCTTATTTTGCCCCTTACCCAGAAGCCAGTCAACCAGTCAAGCTGAAATTTTCAGAATACCCTCTTTGTTACATGGAAATCAAATTTGTACATTTGGTTTTGACCCCTCTCAAATGATATCTGGTTATATAAGCCCTGATGAGCTACAGAGCCCATGGCTCTATTTTTTAAATCTGTCATGGAATCCAACCCGCACACAATATATTCATTGCATGTGTTTTATAGTTAACATGATCTGTTTGTGCCATTTGATTGCGAAAATATCATAATTTTGAACAATAATAATTTTCTGTGCATGTCATGTGTTTAATCAGTTTTCTGTTTTGGGGTGTCAACCATTATTATCATGATTTATACAAACCGATAGTGGTTACAATTGCTTTGTATATCAAATGTAGCTTGTGCTCCATTATATTGTGTTTTATGTTATTCATGTATATTTGTCCAACCCGTTTCATATTTTGTGACTTACATGTGAGAAGATTTGACTGACTACAGCCAGACCTTGTTTAATCGGACCTCGAACATCCGGAAACCTCGTTATCAAGACGATTTTATAGTGAAACATTTTTCTTTCCCTATTAATAGTGTCTTGGATTTGCTGCTGGTATCGCGTATCGCCTCCGCTTATGGATAGTTAATTAAATAATTTAGTTCATTGTTTATCTCTTTATTAAACCTAATTATTTGTTTATCTACCATTGTGTACATATCTGGCTTCAAGTTTTTAATCGTATTGTTATACAATCTGTCTCAATCACATTTTTGTTTTCATTATTAAAGGGGCAGTAGCACGTTTTTTCGCTCAAATAAGTTGATGAAATGTATTTGAAAAATAATCTTACCAATAGTAAAACATCCTTCTCTCTTCGGAAAATCAAGTTTTAAATGAGTGTACATGTTTCGGTAAAGCCATGGGAATCGTTTTTGTAATACAAAATAATAAATTGTGTTCACAATAAAATGGCCGCCATGCAATGTTTGCTTTATGCGCAACATAGTTTTTACCACTACAGATAATTGGTTTGTGTAATAAGATGTTTTACCCAATAAAGTTAATTTAAATGACATAAACGATCATTTTAAATGCGAAATTTTAATATATAAATTTTGCAAAAAACGTGCTACAGCGCCTTTAACCCTTAACTTGCGAAATGTTTTTTGTTGAAAATATCATTCCCGTGCCGGACTATTGTCCCATGCCAATTATCTGGCACTAGCGCTCTCGGCGGAATCAATTGTCCGGCGATGACCTTTTTTCATGTTTTTGTCGCGTTTCGGGTGGTGAAAGAGAGATTTATTTTCGCGTTTTATATCGTAAAGCAGACGATTCGAAGATAAAATGAGTGAACTAGCAAGTGGATCTTTTCCCGTCGCCTGTATAGCGTTATTTACAAACGCGCAAAGATTGTCTTTAGTTCCAGCCTCGTAAAAAAATATATACACAAAGAACTTAATATAGAGAATAGTTAACATGGCCTTTTTGTGGGACGTGTAGTATTTTTTTTTATTTCTGTGAGCGCACATAAGTAATATACCTGGAATTATTTGAGGAAAAAAAGTTCATAAAATCGGACATCCGGTCCAAACAGTACTTAGTACGCAAGTTCGGTACTGACAAAATCACTCTTTTTGCGGGACTTGCCGAATCTTTATTTTCGTGCGCACGTGGGAATTTGGTACTGGACAAACGGCAATTTCGTGGGCTTTATGAGCATATAAAACTAATAGATCTGTGTGCTCTGTAGCTCATCAGGCTTTCAACAGAAGTGATGCGGTTCAAGTTGGAATTTTCAAAGAGGGTCGCATTTGATTTTGACTTTTTGCGGGACTTGTCGCATCTTTATTTTCGTGCGCATTTGGTACTGGACAGACGGCAATTTCGTGGTAATTACGAGCATATAAAAATTATAGAGCCGTGTGCTCTGTTGCTCATCAGGCGTTCAAAAGAAGTGATGCGGTTAAAGTCGAATTTCTCACAGAAACTCACATTGAATTTCTGTTTTTCAGAGAAAATAAAGAACAACTTTTAACTCAGAAAAGTCTTTTTACATAAAATAACACATTACAGATGCAATGAAACATTATACACACCCTATGCTTCAACCTAACAAGGTTCATGAAAGTTGTCCGCAAGTCCACTAAACCTAATTTCGTTCATATTGGCGTGATAGTTTTGTGACCGCATTATAAACTATTGGTGCCCAGCAACTGATGGCTACATGTCGAAGCGCGTGCATTGTTACTGACGCACGAGGTCCATGACTACATGTTCAGGTATAAATAATCGCATTTCACTTGCATTTCCTGTCGAACATTTGGGATCGAGTATGACGGATGAAACAACAGAATAGAATCTCACAGGTAAGCATTAGGATAATTCTACAGTTATAGCCTCCGGATTAACATCGACACTTTAACATGTTCTATGTTTGTTTTCGGATTTTGTCAAAATCAGACATGTGATTTCATGTCACTCATATCCACATGAAAATTTGTTAGCAACATTATGTGTTAGTCCGAAAACATGCTCCACGTGCAAAACTTATGGCCAGTTTTCGGACATTCTCCTACTAAACAAAGTTACGTAAACATTTCAGAAAACATGTTCTTGCGACTCGAATGCTCGCAACAACGCACCTCATCATGTGAAAAATTAATGGCGACTGGTCCTATATATGTTTTTCATGATCTTCTTCAATTGTCAGTTTCAATTGGTCCTCTGTCAAGTTTAAACATGTCATAGCACAAGTTTTCCTAGTAAAAGGTATGTTTGTACAATTTATAATATTCTAAATGATTGGTTGACAAGAGATATTTTTGACGCATTTTAAAAACTAGATGAAAGTTGTCTAAATCCGTTGTCATTGTTTTTTTTACTAAACTCATATGCACAACACGGTCTCGTTATTTGGAAGTACTTGAATTCATGTATCTCCACCATCGAATACGATATCAAGCTGATATTCCAAACTGCCCGCACGATATCAGATATCAACCCGAGGAAAGAATTTAACATTATTGATTTTGTAAATCTATTTGTCTTGGGTTGGAATCGAACCACCAAACCTCGGATTTGAAACTTTACAGCTAAACACCCTTAATAAGAAATGTACGTTGGCTTAACGTATGGTTTTGTGAGCATTGAATGTTTACAGTGTAATTATAAAGTATTGGAGAATGAATACATTTAACTTAAGACGCAATTGAACTTTACCGTTGCTTAAGTTGCTTATTTTAAGGCATATGTGAGCAGAACACTCACTTTATATGAGGAGGCCGAATACACTAATGTTTTAAAGGTCTATACACCACTGAGTTTTGAAAACGGCTCAGTTAGACTTTACTCTAAACTCCGTTGTCTTATATTCAGCAGAATCTGCAAACTTTAAATTTTGCCGATACCGTATTTCAAAGATAGATTCAGAAAGTTGTTGGAGTCACATATGACAAACGTTATAAATTATGTAATTTTATCGAGGAGTACTCACTGTGGATGAAAAGTATCATTTAAAGGTCAGTCGATTCAGTATCAAACAACATTACGGTATGACCTACACTACCGGCCAAAAAAACGCCTACCAGATATTTTTTTGGATTTCATAAAAAGTATCAGGTTCTTGTTAACCATATTGTAGCATTATGACATTGCACCATTGCTGAGAAAAATATCGAAGTTTCATAGGTTTGCATGTTGTAAGAAACAAAATTAGACATGGTAACTGTTCATATTTCGATCAGGGTTAATTATAGTTTTGCTAAAGCATGCTCAGTCCATCCGAAAATCATACTATAATAGTCCTCTAGATAATGTTCACCTGTTTACAACATGCTTAAGTGATGACATTGCAGATGTGGTCATAGTGAAAAGTCAATGCACAATTCAACCAACCGGAAATATCAATCGTTTTAGGGCGTTTTCACGGGTGGTTGTGCAATTCATGTCATGTCATGTCAATTATTATTTCAGTATAATCCGAAAATATCGTTAATTATATGTTTATAAAAATATAATACATCTAAAAGATTCATGTTTTTTTAGTGTAGCTCGCGTTTCTGATCGAAAGTCGGGCAATTGCACGCGCCCATAAGTCATAAGTAAATTTGGAAACGTATCGATAGCAAACAGAAAACTGATTGGATTGGAAAGTGTGTGATAGGTTATAGGCCTATAGCAAATATTTTTGGAAATTAGACATGCGATGTTGGATTCTGTACATATTTGAAGGTGTGGTAAGATTTTCATTGAAACTTAAGATGTATTGTCATATATTTGCCAATTAATGACTGTGTGTTATGATTTGACTTGAGCAAATACGTTATTCTAGAACGTATCACAGACCAACACAATTTCATAAAAAAAACAACTACCTTTACACTAATGCTGAGTTTGGTCAGAGAATTATCTGATATCCTATCAGCTTTTCAACCTTCAAGGAGAACACTGCAAATGCCCCAATAAATTTCATAGAACAAAGTTATTGTGAGACATTGTGACATTTGCGATACATTTGATGAAAGTGTGGCGAGTATCACCGAAATATGCCTTATTCTGAGCTGTTTTCGGAGTAAAACCGCTGCTGCATATATACCTACATAGCTTTCTGCTTGTATAAATTAAAACATAAGTATGATATCAATACTCAAATGCAGTATGCATATACGAACTAATCAACAAAACATGTTCCCATTAATATAATTTATATCGGTCCGATACTGATAAACAGGCTCGGCAAAGCCTCGCATGTTTATCAGTATCGTACCTCGTGAAGAACTTTCCCCTCTGTCAGCGGATATGCAATATCCATATCTGACCTCTAAAGTGGACAATTGGTTTACAAATAATTTCTAAAGCTGTTATTTTCCAGCAATCTGACTGCATTAATGTTATAATATAAACTAATATTTATTAAAGTTCATTAACGTGACAAAAGAAAAAAAACCCACAAAATGTCCACATATTATATCGTAGGTATTGCAAAATAACTTGGCCTTTTTGTGAATGGCAAATAACGACCCAGCACTCGGCTTAAGCCGTGATATCGCCCTCTCGCTACCGCTCGAAAGCGATATCACAGCTAACGCCTCGTGCTGAGGTCGCTATTTCACCCATATCATTTCGACGAAAGTATGCTAATTTCTATTCATAAATTGTCGTTCGTAACTCTTACCTTTACTGAGAAGAGCCATGGTTGTAAAAAATACTCTTCCAAAAAAGAAACGCAAAAGTAATTTTTAGAGGTAGGCCTAATATTGAGTTATTTTGAGAGCAACTTTATCACATGATATGAGTGGTAAAAAGGTGAAAATTCATATGCCTGTAGATAAATAGTCGGTTGTGGGCTGGGTATCTGTTATCATGAGGCCAGAAGGTGGCGTCAAAGTCAGGAGTTTGATTGCCACCTATGGTCACAATCATTGCAAAGATCCACCGCGTCAGAGACTGAGTAAGTTGATTGAAGTAGCCCTTGTTGAATTGTTCCCCACTCTTCCTGTAATGCTATGGTTAATTGTAGAATTGTTTTTGAGACGTTTTCTGACGTTAACGTTGACGCCAACTGAATTTATCCTATTTGTGGTTTATCAGCTGATGATTCAGTGAAAAGAATGCCATCGCAATGTATTGACTTTGTAAATGGTAAGGTGGGGGACCATCACACTTGATGTATGAGACTTGGCCTTATTATACTCGAAAAACGCCCTCTGTGGGTCATATTCAGAAGTATGTCAAGACCAAGGATTTCCCTTGTTTAAGGATTTGCTATTAAAATTCTCTGAAACTCCAGTAAATTAATCACTAAGTCAGATCTGTGTGTGCTGGATATCGCATCCGACAAAATAACGCTGACTTTATCGAATCTGTCGAGCTGCTGAAAGCATAGACGGTCTTAACCTCATTTTCTCTTATGTTTCACTCGCCATATTGCATTTCACAGATGAAGTAGAAAATTTAATCGTTCACCAACCATAGCCTGCCTCACGTTTCAAAGGATCCAGATCAAGACTTTACTACACTACAACTGGTATTTCCGCCGATAGAGGCTTCTCAAATAAGGAGTGATAACTGGCCTTCATAGTTGAATAACCACTTCAGAGAACCATTTACAAAACATACATTTGGAGATGTGATTTGTGCTCTCTGCACCCTCGCTGCATCGCCAGTAAATTGTTCTTTTTTCAATATAATTGTCAGTGTCAAACAAGGAGACAACACCTCCCTTTTAATTTCAACTTCCAACTTCCCGTTTTTTAACGTGTTCTTGTATGATAAGGCGGGAATATCGCCAAATATTGTCCACAGAGACGAAGGGTCCTCAAATCATATTGTCTAGAGAGGATGTGGGTGTCCTCAAATTATATCCCCCAGAGGGATATGGGTGTCCCTAATTAATGCTGTCCAGAGAGACGAAGGGTCCTCAAATCATACTGTCTAGAGAGGATGTGGGTGTCCTCAAATTATGCTGTCCAGAGAGACGTGGGTGTCCCTTAATGATATCCCCCATACAGACGAGTGTCTTCGGATAATACCGAGTCGAGAATGAGGTTGTGCATCATGAACTACTATTTTTTTAAAGGGACATGGTTTTTCTAGTTTATACAACCTATGGGAACAAAGTGTCCCCAAATCATACTGTCGAGAGGAATGGGAGTGTCCTCAAATAGAAGTGATAGGAGAAGTGTGGGTGTCCCTTAATAATACTGCCGAAAGGGACAGGGTGTCAATAAATCCCTACCTCAAGAGAGGTAAGAATGTATAGATGTGTGTCCCCACATTGACTACAATGTACAGCTTTCAAATATCTCAACTGACAGACTATTCGAATATTGCAGAAGGTTCGTAGGGTCGCCGATCTTCAACATCCTCAATGATAACTCTGAAAAGTTGAAAATAACGATGTTCCCATTTAAGTGGTTTCGTACACATGTCCCCAGTTGACACCAAAGACATGTATGTATGTTTGTACACGTGTGTAATTAATTATTGTGCGCGCATGTATGTGCATGTATGTACACAGGGGAGCAAGTGTACATGTTTGGGTATGTATATGTATGTGTGCACGTATGTGGGTGTGGGTCTGGGTGTGCGTGTCAGTCTGGGTGTGGGTGAGCGTCTGGGTGAGCGTCTGGGTGTGGGTGTGGGTGTGCGTATGTGTGCATGTGTGTACACAGGGTTGCAAGTGTACATGTTTGGGTATGTTTATTATATGTGTGTACACAGGGTTGCAAGTGTACATGTTTGGGTATGTTTATTATATGTGTGTACACAGGGTTGCAAGTGTACATGTTTGGGTATGTTTATTATATGTGTGTACACAGGGTTGCAAGTGTACATGTTTGGGTATGTTTATTATATGTGTGTACACAGGGTTGCAAGTGTACATGTTTGGGTATGTTTATTATATGTGTGTACACAGGGTTGCAAGTGTACATGTTTGGGTATGTTTATTATATGTGTGTACACAGGGTTGCAAGTGTACATGTTTGGGTATGTTTATTATATGTGTGTACACAGGGTTGCAAGTGTACATGTTTGGGTATGTTTATTATATGTGTGTACACAGGGTTGCAAGTGTACATGTTTGGGTATGTTTATTATATGTGTGTACACAGGGTTGCAAGTGTACATGTTTGGGTATGTTTATTATATGTGTGTACACAGGGTTGCAAGTGTACATGTTTGGGTATGTTTATTATATGTGTGTACACAGGGTTGCAAGTGTACATGTTTGGGTATGTTTATTATGTGTATGTACACAGGGGTGCAAGTGTACATGTTTGGGTATGTTTATGTATGTATATGTATGTATGTACGTATGTATGTACATGTATGTATGTATTTCGATTTTCGTTTGATTAATATATCAAAATCAGACATGAGCTATGGTATTAAATATTTTAAAATATTCTATAATAGATTGGTTGTTGACTAACATGTTTGGACGATGTCAAAGCAATGAAACTAGTAATTGTTTTGTAAAATGGCTGATGATATAGAATGCAGAATGTCAATGATCGTAAATTTGTAAAATGTATTCATTGAAATGTGTACAGGATCAGTTGGAGTCGCTAGTAGATATCCCTGAGTTCTCACTTAAACCAACTTATATTGTCTACAATTATGATTCTTCTACACAAACACATACTTACTTTTATCGTCGCTGAATATCCTTCATTGGTTAACTTGCCAGCCCCTGAGCAGTTCATCGGGGCGCGTATAACGAGGAGTCCACGAAACTAAACATCAATTTCCTGCTAGTCTAGTTGATTGACATTGTTGAAATTTTCAAATTATGGCAAAGTCAACATGTAGTTTCGGATTATGAAAGAACTATTTGAATATCTCATAAAAAATAAAAACTCGAAACTTCTAGAAATTTCTAGATACGCACTAGACAGTTTCTAGAAACGTTCTAGAAACTTTCTAGATACGCACTAGAAAATTTCTAGATACGCACTTGAACTTTCTAGATACGGGGTATGTTTATTTATTGGACACCTGTACCTTAAGATCCAATTCAGATATACTTAAACCACGTAACTATATATACATGTAACTATAAAAAATGTACTGGTTAACAATGTATTACTACAAATGTTTAAAAAAACATGACAGTCCTCCTGACTACGACATTTAAAGACCATTAGATTATTTTAAGGCGCTGTATACGTTTTACGCATATTAATTGTTCTCAAATGTGTCATTTATTATCAAAATTAATAGACACAGAAAAAAAATAATGGAATCCGTTTGCCGGATTATTTCGGATACTTTCGGATACTTTCGGATCCGACAAAATATGGGAGAATTCGGAAGGATCCGGCAAATGGATTCCACCACTTTTTGTCCTGTAAGAATATTTTCGTAGTTATTGGGTAAAACACCTCAATACACTACATCATATGCAATATCCATAGGAAAAGGTTTTTACTATTCTAAGAATATGGTGCGACGTACATAAAAAGCGACAGTGGTGTGGATTTGAAGGTCTCATTAGAATTTGAGAGTTCAGACAGCAAGATGGTTGACCATTCCATCATTGTATCATATTCACAACTATACTTTGTGTGTTTAGGTATTGCTACATCAGTCAGATCACTTGAACTAACTTTGATCAGGCATGTTTATGGTAATACATTAAAATGGCCACTTGATGGCAAATCGACGCTTAACCAAATTATGTACGTACATTCGTTTAAGAACTCTTATTTATCGATTCAAGAGTATAATTTAGCCATTTGGTAACACTTATTTATATTTTTGTGAGAGCACTTTATTTCAGTATGAAAATACAATACAATGAAAATACAATAGAGTGACATCATCCCATGGATCAACGTCAAGTAACAACGTCGAATTTCACCTTGCCGCATTTGAATGTTTTCTCTCTCGGGAACATTACTTCCTCTATATCGGATATTTAAAAATCTTTCCTTATACAGATTATTTTAGAATCAATTAAAAGACTTTACGTTTGCTTCGGTATAATTCCCTTTCTCTCCGTTTTTCTTTACGTTTTCTGAACAGGGAAAATGAATTGTTGAGAAAGAGTTTCCCATAAAGGATTTGAATACTAAATTGATATTATAGTTATCTGAGATCACCAGTTAAGTCAACTGACTCACTTCCCCTCGAACGTCGCCTTGGGTCTTAATTTTAATAGACATTGAAACTACTGGTATCGCATTCTGCAGGAGTTACGTCATGGATAGACGTGTTTTCAGGGTGCTCGCTATTGACAAAATCAATCGACAAAAATATAAGTCATCCTACATCTGAGGTACTACAAATTTGAAAATAGACATTATATAAACTGTATTCTACCTTTCATAGTCGTATTTCGACTCCAAAAGTGACATTTGAGTGATATATCGCCGTTTCACTTTGAACTGTGTCATTGATTGTAAAATGGATTCACGAAGTATGTCGACCTTGTTATGTCAAAGCCGACCAGTAGATGGAGAAGTTTTATGTGAACCTACTGCAGCGAATAAAGCTAACACAACTACTCGCCGCAATCAACAGCATGCATACTACATTCTCGGAGCAGCTACAACAACTAGAGGTGAGACTAACAGCAAAAATTACTGAAACCTTCAGAGCTAAAACCATGCAGATACGAAAAGAAATCGACGCACAGGTTAAAACACTCATGGATAAAGTAAACATGCCAGAAGAAAAATGTCAAGCGAATT
This sequence comes from Gibbula magus, assembly GCA_936450465.1. Taxonomy (NCBI): domain Eukaryota; kingdom Metazoa; phylum Mollusca; class Gastropoda; order Trochida; family Trochidae; genus Gibbula; species Gibbula magus. The sequence continues at coordinate 2,959,547 of OW388301.1, forward strand.
CATTTAAGGGAGATACTTTTCAGCGTTCAGTCAGAGAGAAAATCTAAATCTAAAAGCGAAAATTTTAAGTACCAGTAGGAGCAGTGAGGAGACACAATTCAATGTTGTGATAAGGAACTGATCTGTGACACGGAGGGAGGCTGAAGATATGCTATGCAATAGTGTCAATCAACTGTTTCGAGATGGTCTCAAACTCAGCGATGTAAGAGCAGCAAAGACACAACGTAAACAGAGAACTTACAACATACCAGTTAGCCTAGGCCCAATTCTGAAAAAGGGCTCAAATAAAAGAGCAAGAGGCATTTTTTAGAAGGATTTGATATCCAGTCTATCTTACCTATTTAAAGGGTGCTGATTACGAAAAAAAGGATACCAAGCTGAACAAAATGTTTTTGAACCTCAAAATTGAAAAACAAAATGGCCGCCCAAATTTCACAAAAGGAGAATATGGCAGCTGATCACATTGTGTTCGTTTATTACTGAATCTCTACATGTTCAAAGGTAGTAAGAGTGTTTTATAGGGCATTCAAAGGGTACTGATCATGATTAGGTTGGAAACCAAGTTAGAAAATATATATATAACCCTCAAATTTGAAAAACAAAATGGCCACCATAGTCTCCTCGTATGGCATTAGTGTGAATGGTATTTCATAAAAGGCCTCTGTATATTTATTGATAATTTTTTTTAAAAATGACTTTTTCAAACATCATTTAAATACTGATCATAACTAAATTAGATATGCACATATAAATATATGAATAAAATTATTTTTATCTTCAGAATTGAAAAACAAAATGGACGCCATTGTCGCCTCACATGGTATTGTAACTGTGAATGCTCTATCATAAATCTTCTCTGTTTATTTATTGATAACTTCTTAAAATTTGACTTTCTCAGACATATCATAAAAATAAGGTATTGTAATAGTAACTCTGGAAAATGATCAACAGAAATCCAAACTATTACAAAATAAAAAGCATCTACAGAAAAGTAAAGATTTCTCTCGTATGTATATCGACAATCTCCTAACACAAGATGAACTTACAACCAGATAAAATCTACAAACACGCATCAAAGAAGTACATGTTCAGATTCCATGGGAAAAGGCTTGTGCTGAATAAGAATAAAGAATAGGGACTTATAAGGTTAGGTTTCTGGGATGCTGGAGGGTGGCATCAAAATGATAATTCTTATAAGCAGTTCAGGGAATATGTACTTTCAGAAATGGAGTGTGACATTTTGGAGTATGTAAAACTTTCCTAAAAGATGGATCAAATCTCAATGTGGATGGATATACGTGGTATGGCAACAACAGGAAAACTATTCACAAACGTGCTAAACGGGGTCAGAAACACTGTTATTAGAGACTTATCTTTGGAAGTATTGGACGCTTCAGACGATGACATTATTTGGATAAAAAGTCATCACGATGGAATTATGCAGTCAATGTTGTGATGTGCGTCTGCTATCTTCCCCCGTCATGCTCAAGGGTTTGTGATTCCGAATATTTCTTTGACACTCTGCTAAGTAAACTGTATACTTACCAAAATGATGGATTAGTCTGTAGATGTGGAGACTTCAACTCGAGAGTAGGGTGTAACAGTGTCATCATAGAGGGAGAAGATGACGTACCCGAGGGAAAGTAATCGACTCTCAGGAAAACACATTCATAGACCTTTTAGTAAACAGCAATATGTGCATGCTTAACGGTCGATCTGACAAACAAGACTTTACCTATGTGAAAAATGGATCTTCAGTCGTGGATTACGTCATAACCCCCCATGAACATTTACTTACTTATCAGGTACTTCAACGTTGCTGGACCTGATCTCCTGCCGGCTGAGGATCTAAAGAACAAAACCTGTATTGATATGCTTTTCAAGATATTCTCCTTTTGTTTTAATTATTAAACATGCCCTGACATTTGGTCAACTATTGACATTAAGCCAATACGAAAACCTGATAATAACCCTCGAGACCCCCTTGGTTATAGATGGGTTTCGTTAATCTCAATACTTTATAAAATCTACTTCGACATTCTCAACACTCGTCTCAGCAGATGGTTAGAGAATAATGATATCCTAGCAGAAGAACAACATGGTTTCCGAAGCAAACGTAGCACCAAGGAACATATCTATACCCATCACTCGGCAATTGAAAATAGAAAAATAAGTAAGAAATCAACATTTGTCTGTTTTATTGACATTTCAAAGGCCTTCGATAAAGTCAACCGTGAATTTATATGGTACAAGCTAAAGAAACTTGGAATAAAAGGAAAGTTCATAACAGTTGTGAATTCAATGTACAACTCTATGTGGTCTAGAATCAACATTAATAATTATTATAGAAATCAAGTTCAAGTCAACTCCGGTGTTCGACAGGGATGCGTGTAATCCCCTACACTCTTTTCTGTGTATATCAACGATGTCGTGGATGAAATCAACATTCTAAATTGTGGGAGTAATGTAAGTAACTCTCAACTAAGCGTGTTATTATATGCTGACGACATATCCTTGATTGCTCCAAACGAAATTTGTCTTTAAAAAATGTTGAGTTGTGTTAACTCATGGTGTACTAAATGACGCATATCTGTAAATCTAAAGAAAACTCAAGTTGTGCATTTTCGTTCAAGTGGTTCAACTAGATCATCTTTTAACTTCAATATTGGTGTAAATGAAGTGTGTTATAGCCATTCATATAAATATCTTGGTGTTTGGTTTCATGAAAATCTTGATTTAAATTTCACGGCTAAGGAGATAGCCAAATCAGCCAACCGTGTCCCTGGTGTGATTATTTGTAAATTTAGAGCCAGTGGAGGAATGGCTTATGATGTGTTAAATACGTCATATGAACATCTAGTGCAACCTTTTCTATCATATGGAACTGCACTTTTTTGCATTAATTATTCGTGGCACCTGCCTGTTTTGGACTTATTTAGTATAACATCTGCCGAAGTGGACTACATTAAGACTTATAACCAGTGATCACCATGTTTGATTGTGCCAGTTGTGGAACGATCGAGGCCTTATACATGGTAACAAACTCAGAACGTATCGACTATTTAAGGACTCTCTTGCTAATGAACAATATGTAAAAGTAATTATGGATCGCTCCCACAGAAGTACGCTCGCCAAACTACGCTGTGGGACTCTACCCCTGAAATAGAGACTTGGCTGCTCTCCCGACCACGATAGACTTACGATATGATCTTTGGAATAACATTACTTCTTTTGAGGCCTCCTTCCCGAGCCTCATTCCATTGCAACAAACGTGCTTTTTAATGAATAATAATAGTTGTGTAAGTGAATCCCTAACCTCCATTTATCACAGAATGTACAGACACCGTAAACTATATATCAACTGTTAGCCATATTTGTCAATATGTAAATGTGAGAAAGCTGTGTGTTTGTACGCACAAATGAGTGTCTTGTTTACTGTTTTGTTGCATGTGTGTGTGCATGTAGATATGTTGGTGTGTATGTTGGTGTGGATCTGGGTGTGCGTTTCGGACTGGGTGTGGGTGAGCGTCTGGGTCTGGGTGTGCGTGTGTGTGCATGTGTGTACACGTGTGTACTTAATTATTGTGCGCGCATGTATGTGCATGTATGTACACAGGGGTGCAAGTGTACATGTTTGGGTTTGTATATGTATGTGTGCACGTATGTATGTATCACGTATGCATGTTACATAAGTACATGTGTATGTGTATCTGTGTAGGTACGCATGTAAGTATGTGAGTATGTGCCCATACTTAGGTATGTGTGTCTGTATAAGTATAAGTATTTAAACAGGTGTGTTTGTAATGTCTTTTGTGTGCTTTTCTTTATTAAAGGTAATTTTTGTGTGTGAATGTTTATATATTGTATCAGTGTTATTGTATATCTATAATATACTTGATTTTAATGTATATTCAGTTTCTCTTTGGCGTTTAGGCCGGATGTTACTTTTAACAATGTCATATGTGTCCCTTTTTGCGATGTAACGTGTGACACTATAATAAAATAATGTTCTTCTTTCTTCTTCTTCTGCAGGGAATATGTAAAGGAAGTAACATACACTCTCCCTTGGTTTAGGTTGAGGGAGAATGTTATGTATGTCATATTAAGTGAAGGAAAAGATGTCAAATTTATCCAAATCGGTTTTAAATCATGAATGTATTTTGTATGACATGACAAGCAATGCTGAGTAAACGTGGACATTGAAAAAGTATCGCCGGAGACTGTCCGACTTTAGCGAAAGGCTTGTGCATCTCACACACTATAAAGAGCATGTCTCCCTTACTATCGTTATAGTGAGGTAGAGGAAACGTGGCTATAAGTTATTAAATGTTTCATAGCCAGGTCCTCCGTGGTCCCATGGTAGAGCGTCCAGTTTATCATGCGAAGGTTCGAATCCCATCATGTCAAGTGTGAAATTTTTATGCCCCAGAGATGTTTTGTATGGCCTTGAAGGAGGTTTACCTGAGAAAATAATAACCTCCTTAATGACACAGATATGGCAAATAAGGTTTATGTGTTCCAATAAAGCCCTTGTCACACTTATACGTTCCGTTGAGGTGGACGGACGAAATCCTCTCTGGACATAATCCTTAAGGACATAATCCCCTATGACAAAATCCCCAGGGAACATAATCCCCAACCCAAAAACGACAACATGAACACAATCCCTAACAATCCATATATAATGTCTTGGATCATGAATTAAGTGGGCTGATTACATTATGTTATTTTAAATGAGTAGGCTTCATTAGGCTTTGTTTTCTTTATGATCTTTTATTTATAAAGAGAAGTTTGAGAAATTATTGTTTTTATAAATCAGTCTGATTAAAATCGACAGTTTTCCGTGGAATAAAAATTGCAAAGTAGTGCATCTACCGGGATACGAACTCATATCAGTCGTAGATTCCACGCCAATGGCGCATGATCCAAACATGCCGTGTTTTGTCATTGCTATTAGAGAAGGTGAAGTATCAAGCTGGTGCTAACAATACAAACTCATATCGTTCGAAACCGTCTGATAACAGTCCGTAGACTAGCGTGTTTGAGCGCAATCAAAATATGCCCAACAAATGCTTTCGGTGCAAGAAGTTAGGGGCAGATAACTCAAAACAGCTATCCTTTTGTCTGTTCCGAATGCTTTCAAATCAAATACTATGATGTGATTGGTCGGCTATTTGACTTGACTTTGGCTGCTCTAAACTGGTTCGGAACACACACCTATACGGGATGTTCTCAGACCTTGTCGCGAGGAATCTACAGAACCTGTTCATATCCCGGTAGATATGTTATTTTGCCAATGTTATTCCTCGGAACAAGGTCGATTTAAATCAGGCTGTTTATAAATAAATCCAATTTGTCTTTGATTAGAAGCAATAGTTTATTTAAAGTGAAGTTTGAGAATTGTTGCAATGAACAAGCATCATCTATCACATGTATATATTCTGGATAATGATATTGAGGTATGCCTACTTTCTAGAACTGTTCAGAAAGCTTTGTTTGATGAATGCATAGTGTCTTCGGGCGACTATTTTGGGTCTGAAACTTTTCATCTTGGGGATTTTGTCCTGCCCTGTTGGGGATTATGTCCGCTTGGGATTTTGTCTTAGGGGATTATGCCCTTTGGGATGTTGTCCACTGGGGATTTTGTCCTGCCCTGTTGGGGATTATGTTCGCTTGGGATTTTGTCTTAGGGGATTATGTCCTTGGGGATGTTGTCCACTGGTTTTTTTGTTCTACGGCATCAGTTGGGGATTATGTTCGCTTGGGATTTTGTCTTAGGGGATTATGCCCTTGGGGATTTTGTCCACTTGGGATTTTGTCCTACAACCTCAGTTGAGTAGATGCATAGCCTATATGAGAACGTATAGAACTATATGAACGTACATGCTGTCACATTTATCTTGTTCTGAACGCTCTAAACTAGTTATATATTGTACTGAAACAGTGTTTGGATTTTACTCTATGTTTTTTTTCCAAAATACCTTTGCACGAATCATGAATGGCTTCCTAATATTTTGAAAGAAATTTATGTCTATGAACACTTTGTGAACCACATGACCATGTTGGTAATCCGTAATAATTGTCATCTCAAATTGAAACGAACGTTGAGGTTTTTTTTTCTATCTCAACGCTAGTAAACAAATGATTTTTCAATTCAAAACCATTTGACAACTGGTTATGCAAACATATCCTAATTCAGTGCATAATTTGGCACAACAGTTTCGCAAAATTAAAAACATTAACGTTCAAAAGTTATCCGAGCGACGCAAGCATCTACCAATCGACAATATTGGCGACCATTCAACATGAAAACCTTCCATTCGATTATCACCTATTTAAATGTCAGTAAGACTTAGATATGTGCTGTACTCAATGTTCTGATAACCTATTCATCACAGTGAATCATGTATTTAAAAAAAGTATCTTTAATCTTTAATTTCTTTTTAATATCTTTAATTCAGAGTGTAAATCGTGCATTGTATTTTGTGCTCTTTGTTTTGTGACACCAATGGGCTTGTTTTATTTCTATTGTTACTTATGCTTTCTGGTGACATAGAATTAAACCCTGGCCCTGTGCATGATGTAACCCAATCAATAGATAAAAGCTTACAAATCTTTCACCTCAACACGAGAAGCGTGCGGCACAAGCTAGATCACTTAAACGAATGCTTATCAGAAAATCATATCATTTGTTTCACGGAGACACACTTAGATAATTCTATAATTAATGCAGATTTAACATAGGATTCCTTTCACGAACCATTACGTAAAGATAGAAATGCTTTTGGTGGGGCCGTCATGATCTATGTAAACAACAGTCTTACCTTCAAGAGACACTTTGAACTAGAAAATAATTATGATCAATTTGGTTAGAAATACATTTACCACAAAAATCTATCATGCTATGTGCAGCTTATAAACCTCCGGGAAAGAACGAAACATTTTGGGAGAGATTAGAAACGTCTATTGAAAATGCACTTGCAATTGATTATACATCAAAAATTGTTCTGGTTGGTGATCTGAATGAGGATCTTCTATCAGACAAACTTACAATTTTGCAAGAGCTTATGAGCAGAAAGGCATTATGCAATGTCATAAAGGAACCGACACGTATCAGTAGAACGTGTCGAACCCTTTTAGATCCTATTTTAATCAGCAATGACATTGAAATGTATGATAGTGGCGTAGTAGAATTTGGCAGAGATATTAGTGACCACAGAGGCACCTTTATTGCCATTAATACTGCTATCTCTATGTCTTTATGTTATACCAGAGACGTATGGTGTTATGATAAAGGTGATTATGAAGGATTAAATAGGTGCATCCGCGATACAGATTGGAATAATCTGATAACAAATAGTGCAGTTATTGATGAAGCAACAAATTTATTTTACTATCAGTTAGGCAAATATATGAATGAATGCATTCCTTCTAAAACAGTGACAATTCGCCCAAATGATAAACCATGGTATAATTCAGAAATAAGACGAGAATCAAGAAAACGCAATCGGTTGAGGAAAAAAGCCAAAAGAACTAATAAAAGTAAGGATATATTGTTGTACCAAGTGTTATGCAAAGGAACAGTGTATTTCGAATAGTGATAAATTTATAACCGAATTGAGCAAAGAAAACAAATCCTCATATTGGAAGGTTTTAAAAAGTCTTATCAAAGAATCTGGTTCAATTAACCCTATTCCGGCATTATGTAGCGACTCTGATGAAATCCCTAGTATATTTTCTGACTTTGATAAAGCTGAAGCATTAAATTCTTATTTTGCCTCAATTTGTAAATTGGATGATATGGACAAAACACTACCTTTCTTCGAAAAGCGCACGGATAGTACACTTGACAATCTGACTGTAAATGCAAGTAAAATTGCTGATATTATCAAATGTTTTCAGATTAACAAGGCAAGCGGTCCTGATCGAATAAGTCATAAACTATTGAAGTTTATTGCAGAATCTGTTAGTATACCTCTTTGTTAATTATTCAATAAATCCCTATCTGCAGGTGTATATCCTGATAGATGGAAAGAAGCACATGTGATGCCTCTTTATAAGAAAGGAGATAAAACTAGCTGTAGTAATTACCGACCAATTTCTTTAATTAATTGTTTGGGGAAAATATTTGAAAGAACAGTCTTAAGGTATTTATCTAACTATTTTCTGGACAATCGGTTGTTATTCAAATATCAATCAGGTTTCCATGTTGGTCATTCTACCACTCATCAATTAATAGAGCTATATAACAATATTTGCTATGCGTTAGATAGACGACAGGATTACTGTATGGTATTTTGCGATGTGTCTAAAGCATTCGACAGAGTGTGGCACAGAGGTTTGATTCATAAATTAGGATGTTACGGTATAGGTGAGGGATTACTGAATGGATACAATGTTTTCTAAGCGGGAGAAGACAACATGTTATTCTAAATGGTTCATTATCCAATTACAAAACATTATCCGCTGGTGTACCCCAGTGTCAGTTCTTGGTCCGTTCTTGTTTATTGTTTTTGTAAACGATATTGCAGATGACCTAGATTGTGCTGCACGATTATTCGCTGACGATACATCAATGGGATTTTCCTCAATCAATCACGGGCTTATGCAAGATACGCTTAACAGAAACCTCAAAAGAATATCATGTTGGGCTAAACGTTTGCTTGTTACCTACAATCCAAGCAAAACAGAGGCAATTATGTTTAGTCTTAAGAATAAATGTGAAATTCTTAACTTGGAATTTGAAGATTAGTCTGTATGTTGTGAAAAATCACATAAACATCTTGGAATTATATTCTCATCTGATTGTAAATGGAACAACCATATTAATAGCATTGTGAAGACAACTTCCTCGATGATCTCATCTATGAGAAAATTAAAGTTTATGTTAAACAGGGATACCCTCAATAAGATTTACATAATTTTTATAAGACCACATCTTGAATACGCCTGTGAACTATGGGATCGTTGTTCAGCAGAGTTAACCGAATTGAAAAAGTTCAGTTTGAGGCCGCCCGAATAGTTACGTGATTACCTAAGTATGCTACGAGAGAATCTCTTATCTATGAAACAGGATGGCAGTCTCTAAAAGAGAGAAGAACATATAGTAAACTATCGCTATTTTATAAGATATATAACAATAATGCTCCATCATATCTTTGTGACCTTATGCCACAACATGTTAATACTAGGACAAATTATAATCTTAGAAACGTTCGAGATCTTTCTATGTCGTATTGTCGCACTAACCTTTTCAGTCATTCATTTTCCTCATAATGCTCGCAACTGTGGAATAACCTCCCATTGTACATTAGGGAAGCTGATTCTATTATTCGTTTTAAGTCATATATATCTCCAAGAAAATTTAAAGTACCAGCTTATTTCTCAATTGGTAAAAGAAAACTGAACATTATTCATACACAGTTACGATATTCCAGTAGCAAATTAAATGATGATTTGTATAGAATAGGTCTCTCAGACCACCCTGAATGCAATTTCAAATCTGCTTGTGAAAATTCTCATCATTATTGTATTGTATGTGTTATGTATTATAATATAAGACATCAAATGTTTCGAAACATTAGATTAATTAGATTTGTTGTTAAATGGCTGTCCAGATCTTTCATATAATGATAACGTACACATTTTTAAAGAAGTACATAAGTTTATATCTCTTACTGAGAGCTTTGATTAATAAATACATAACCTGCCTCATACCCAGTATTATACAGTATGTATCTTTTGCTTTTGCTTTACTTTTTCTATACCTTGTCCATTTGTAAATATACCCATCGTCTATATGTATATATGTATGTATATTACTGTACATATTGTATTCAACGTTTCAATATATTATGTCAACAATGTAAATAGGAGAGGGTTTCATTAAGTTGGCATAACTTGTACCCAATCCTTTCTCATGAATAAATATCTTTAAATCAAATAAAAGATAAAAAAGGAGAGCCATTGGCTCTGTAGCTCATTGGGCTTAAAACAATAAACTAAATAAATTTCAAAATGTTAATTTTCCAAGTACTCGAGAAAAAGATGAAAATAGTTTTTCTTAGGTTTTGACCTGTGACCCCAAATAGGGCCATAAAGGGTCAGCAAATATACAATTGAGAATCCCTTTTGGAAAAGGAGTCTGAACACAACTTTTCAGCTCTCCAGACCTTATAGAACTGGAGAAGAAGATGAAAATAGATTTTTAAGGTTGTGACCCCTGTGAACCCAATTGGGGTCATGGGGTCGCGAAATCTACAATTTACAATCCCCACTGGCCAAGGAGTCTGCACACAACCTTTCAGCTCTCCAGACCTTTTGGAACTTGAGAAGAAGATGAGAATAGGTTTTTAAGGATGTGAACCCCGTGACCCCATTTGGGGTCGTGGGGTCACGAAATCTACATTTTAGAATCCCCATTACCCAAGAAGTCTGCATTTAAAATATCAGCTCTCTAGAGTCATTGGTTCTGGAGAAGAAGTCGAAAAAGCAGAAAGTTTAGGGACGGCCATGCCATACCATAAGCCCATAGGGCCTTTCAGGCCTGATGAGTTTGGATATTGGATAGAACGCATGTAATTTTTTCCAAAATATGACCGGATTGCCAGATCAACCTAACAATGCTTCACAATCAATCGAATATATATACTTTAATTAGCGAAGTTTGAACAACTATCTTAACAAAAATGTTATATGTGTGGATATTCTTATTAATTTCGAATATTGCAGGACTTTTCCAATGAACAAACTCTCAACAACGTTTTTATTATGTTCATAATTTAAGTCAATACATGTGAACGTAAACTGGGAAAGATGAATGCAAACTTTTATTTCCAAATGATAGATAATATAAAAGACAATACATACTATATAATGTTTATGAATAATAAGGTATGTAAGTCAATTTTAAACTATATACCACACACGTATTTTATTTGAAACATATAAATTGAACAAATAACTCTTTGATTAGTAATTATAAATTAATTTGATATATGTACATATGACATAAACATTCATTTCATAATATTGTCTAGCCTTATCAATATGCCTCGAATCATGTCTTTTGAAGTCTTCAAATTTGATATGACTCGTCATGTGGGCAATATGCAGATGTCAGTCGATTTGGGTGACCATGACCTCATTTTCAAGGTCACTACGAGTCTTTACCAAAATGTTCTTCTTGCGATATAATAACAATTGAATCATGAATAGCTGACTACGCTGAAGAAACTGTGTGTCCAAGTTCTTGCTTGGGGCGGGGGACATGGTCACAAATACTGCAGGAAAGTAAGACAACACAGCAATAATCATCTGAGTGGCTCTTATATCTATATTCTCGATGATTGGTCGTTCTATTCAACTCATCTGAAAACCGTATCTGGATCATCTAACAGTTGTGACACAGTTTAATGCTAATCCATGAACATCGACTTCAAATTGTTATTCGGAATGAACTAGAAACTAAACTGTTTATGCAATAAAGACGCCTCAACCGCGGTAATGATATAAACCATACATCTAAACAGTTGAATGCTGGGATATTATAGTTAGGGGTAATCACAAAGTTCATCTCTCATAAATATGTTCATGTACATGCTTGTAGTAATCAATAACTTAAATCAATTTATAACATTTATAACACTTGGAATATGTGACTCCCAAAAACACAATGGATGCACGTTAACAAGGTCAAGTGTTGAGCAAACATCGAAGTTTACACCAATCGTAGAACTGTCTTAAACCCAACTTCCCCCTAAGTTAAAAGTCACGCCATTCGAATTTTTGCCTTCGCGGGAACCTGGAACTATTATGAAAGTCAAATCCGATGAAGGCACGGAAAAGCCTGATGAACATATTGCGTCATTATGTTTCAGAATTTAACCCACAAAGATCTGGAGTTCACTTAAATTCAAACTGCTCGCATGTAAAATATACATTAGAATCATCAGTCAAATGGTATGATAACTACTTCAGAGCTCATCATCCTGGGAGGTCTCATCTGTGCATCTCAAGGTGAGACGAGTCAGATAGAAGATGTCTTCAGTCAAACCGTCACGAGAAGGATCCGGCTCCAGACACAGACACACAGCTTCAATAGACTGGAAGGATGTAACAGATAATTTGAATTAGTGTCATAAATCATTTGTAAAATTATCTATTAAGGCATGTATGTAAATCTAAGCTTGAGATAGTAAACTACAGGAGATTAAGCAATATCTCCTAGGACTTCACAATGCCATTACATCACCTGTGCGCAGAGATGTACACTTTTTCATTGAAACATAATGAAGAATGATTTTAAGGATAAATATAATATCACCCTCTTGTCTTCTAATATGAAATATATCACGAACGGCAAGTCTCGCATATTTGTAACTTTTATCAACTCGTGTAAATATATTTGATATCAGTGTCTTCTTTGGTGAGATTCTCTATGGGCATATGCTTGTAGATTTACGCGTGTATGGAAATTTGCTAATCGTTTATATGACCAATTTACTTCGGGTGTAAATATGCATGCTGAGACATGAGTAAATAAACTCATAATGTAAATGTGTTAATTTAAACAGGAAGTAGTTACCCATTGTATAATCACAGACGAAAGTGATGTGTACCAAATGTTTTTGTCACCAAACTCGATAACTGATAATGTCTATGTGATTCAAACAAATTGAAAGTGATACTAACATAATAATTATATTGTTATACTCATTCGAAATGTTTGTATATAATAGCTTATAATTAATTTCTCTAAAGGATATACGTTGGAATGTTTGGAAGTTGCACCTGTGTTATATCGAAATTCTCTTTTCGACATGTTCATAGTATTTTGCTCAATATTGTATAAGATACAATGCTTAAAGGTGTAAATGTACTCTTTTCTTTGTCAAAATAAGGAACCCTTTTTTAAACATTCATGTCTACTCACGTCATTGCAATGGCTGACGAAAACTCTCTTGTCTGAGATTGGTTCAAATATTCTGTTTTGATTTGTCAGATCATTTACATAGGCGATGACCAGACCAATCAGATTGCATTTCATCTTGTTCGAAATGTCACGTGACTGCAGAGCAACGTTTAGCGTCACCATGTCACTTGTTGGTTGGCCAACGTAGGTCTTGATGTTTGGGAATATGTCCCATGGTATAATCAGACCTGAAATACAAGTATCCTCTGTGCATCTCAAGGTGAGACGAGTCAGATAGAAGATGTCTTCAGTCAAACGGTCACGAGAAGGATCCGGCTCCAGACACAGACACACGGCTTCAATAGACTGGAAGGATGTAACAGATAATTTGAATTAGTGTCTGTGTCATAAATCATTTGTGAACTTATCTAATAAGGCATGTATGTAAATCTAAGCTTGAGATAGTAAACTAAATGAGATTAAGCAATATCTCCTAGGAGATATCGTTTTGGCAGTAGATTTTGCACAATGCCCTGTTGCTCTCGTATACAAGACGTCATAATGCGTTTATATTATCGAGTAATGACATCACAATGCTATGATTTCATAAACACGATGACTTCACAATGCTATGACATCACCTGTGCGCAGAGATGTACACTTTTTCATTTAAACATAATGAAGAATGATTTTCAGGATAAATAGAATATCACCCTCTTGTCTTCTAATATGAAATATATCAACACGGCAAGTCTCGCATATTTGTGACTTTTATCAACTCGTGTAAATATATTTGATATCAGAGTCTTCTTTGGTGTGATTCTCTATAGGCATATGCTTGTAGATTTACACGTGTATGGAAATTTGCTAATCGTTTATATGACCAATTTACTTCGGGTGTTAATATGCATGCTGAGACATGAGTAAATAAACTCATAATGTGAATGTGTTAATTTAAACAGGAAGTAGTTACCCATTGGATAAACACAGAGGAAAGTGATGTGTACCAAATGTTTTTGTCACCAAACTCGATAACTGATAATGTCTATGTGATTCAAACAAATTGAAAGTGATACTAACATAATAATTATATTGTTATACTCATTCGAAATGTGTGTATATAATAGCTTATACTTAGTTTCACGAAAGGAAATACGTTGGAATGTTTGAAAGTTGCACCTGTGTTATATCGAAATTCTCTTCTCGACATGTTCATAGTATTTTGCTCAATATTGTATAAGATACAATGCTTAAAGGTGTAAATGTACTCTTTTCTTTGTCAAAATATGGAACCCTTTTTTAAACATTCATGTCTACTCACGTCATTGCAATGGCTGACGAAAACTCTCTTGTCTGTGATTGGTTCAAATATTCTGTTTTGATTTGTCAGATCATTTACATAGGCGATGACCAGACCAATCAGATTGCATTTCATTTTGTTCGAAATGTCACATGACTGCAAAGCAACGTCAAGCGCCACCATGTCACCTGTTGGTTGGCCAACGTAGGTCCTGATGTTTGGGAATATGTCCCATGGTATAATCAGACCTGAAATACAAGTATAATACATTTAAATTTCCCACGCCTATCGGATTTCAAACTTAATTAATTTTCGGACAAATTCACTGTTTCCTCCTACATTTGATGGGTCCGCACATGAAAACGAAAACGTCAATTTCAACTTCGTAAACAAATATACATGTTTAAATGCAGAAATAAGACAAAGATGAATGACGTAGTTTCGCTAATCAAAGAAATCGGGTATTTAAAAGCAGCCAATCAAAAGCAAGAAAAATGGGTCAGTCCCATGTGCCTTACAGAAAAAATACTACTCTGTGTCCATCTTCCCATATGGGTAATATCAGACAAATAAACAACATCCCCATTAACATCTGCAGATGGTATATAAATAGTGTATTATCAGCTTGCACAGTTAAACGAGTATGTACATACCCTAGACTCTCTACGCCTCGACTTGATTATTGTATGAACTAGCTGTAGGCGAATCCAGGATATGAGTAGAGCTTTATTGGAATGTATACCCTTGAGTATCAAGGATGAACAGTATCGGGGAAACAACACTACTCAACAAAGATTGTGAGACAGCCTTGATCTAACGTACGCCCATCCAAATACGCCAAATAATTGAACAAGTAAATACAATCTGATGTAAGTTTATAATATTGACTATACACAATTACAGAAATAACCAGTCCAAGTAAATGAACAAGTGCATACCATTCGATGTCAGCTCATAATATTGACTACACACAATTACAGAAATAAGCAGTCCAAGTTATTTAACAAGTGCATACCATTCGATGACATCTCATAATATCGACTATTTTCAATTACAGAATACGCAGTCCAGGTAACTGAAGAAATACATACCACCTGAAGTAAGCTCATGACTATACACAATTACAGAAAAAAACATTCAAAGTAACTATAGAAGCGCATACAATTCGATGTAAGCTAATATTTCATGGGGAATGCATGCCCTTACACATAACTGTTGTAATAATCAGGTTACATTTAACAGTGGTATGTAAGAAAATCAGTCGAGTTCTACCTGACGAAGGATTAGGCATGTACTCCCAAACGTGGTGTATGTTCACAATAAAGAATTTTTATCCAAAACACCTATGTTTTCTTCAAATACTAGTATGCAGCTCTGATTTCCTACAAGGAACCTTTTCATGCAACGTGTCTGGTTACCTATGTAAATTTGTTTTGTTAATCAAAAGTAACCGTTTGTGTTTTGTTATTTCATGACGTTTTCCTATTATATTGGACAACAATGCATCATATTACCTTGCGTTTTGGTGGATCTTCGGTCCGAAAGGTCTAAAGTAAATCCTTTTTGTGGCGATTTCTAAAAAAAAAGACTGAATTAATCAAACAATCAAAGATAAGATTCCAAATGGAACATTTAGCTATCACGCCTCTTCAAACAGTACATACATGATCCATTTTATATAATTAGAACAATTATAGTTAACCAAGTTGAATTTATTTCAAATGTCCAGTGCATAGCAATCACTGGAATAACTATAAAATATATCATCGAATCGTTATTTTAGTTTACCTTATAAGTCAACACTATCATAGCCATTGAAGCAAACAGTGATTACCTTTACATGTAAAAACACCATTAGATATTTGTACGAGCGGCTTTATAATATATAGAGACAATTTCATTGTTCTTGCCGAATATCATTTCTATCTCATCGAGTGGAGTGAGAAAGTGATATTTTCACGAGTGGCGCAGCCACGAGTGAAAATGTCACTTTATCACTCCACGAGATGAGATAGAAATGATATTTGGCAAACACAATGAGATAGTCTATTTATTATATAACTTTAATCTGCATGAAACAACGTAAAACGTGACATTGAAAGCTGAGAGCGATATTGATTGTCATAATCCTAACAACTCCCCGTTATACGTTCATGGTAAATGCAGTGAGAAAATAATTCGACTGAAATAAGTCGATATTTAAAACAGGACAATGTTTTACAAAACAAGTATTTGTCACTAAGGTGACATGATCCCCCGCCGCAAATTAATACTTCAAAATTTAAAAATAATGTCAAGATCAGCAGAATCGACTGTCAAACATGTCTAAAAAGTCAAAGTTCCACTGTGACCTTGAGAAAAATGTCAAGGTCACCAAAATCTAATCAGCCCTTTGTCTTTCCTAGAAAGTGCTTTGTGGAAGATATGATGGAATTCCGGTGAACTGTTCTTGAGATACCCCGCTGACAAGCTTTACATGTACATTAACATGTCGAAAAATTTCAAAGTTCCGCTGTGACCTTGAAAATAATGTCAAGGTCACCCTAATCTAATCAGCCCGTCGTCTTCCCTAGAAGGTGCTCTATGTAAAAAATGATGGAATTCCGGTGAATGGTTCTTGAGATATCTCGCTGACAAGCTTTACATGTACATTAACATGTCGAAAAATTCAAAGTTCCGCTGTGACCTTGGTCAAGGTCACCAAAATATAATCACCTTGTCGTCTTCCCTTGGAGAAGCTATGTGTAAAATATGAAGAGAATCCAGCAAATGGTTCTTGAGATATCCCGCTGACAAGGGTAAAATGACAAAGTCTCATTGTGACCTTGAAATGAAGGTCAAGGTCACAAACCTCTGTAGGAACATTACTCTTGCTATGATGAACCCATATGCAAAATATGAAAAGAATCCAGTGAATAGTATTTGAGTTATTCCATTTCGTACGGACGTACGGACGTACGTACGGACGTACGGACGGACGCAGCCGAATACTATATCCCCCGCTTCGCGCTAAACGCGCGGCGGGGGATAATAAATCTGTTGTGAATGTTTATTTACGGTACCATCTAGTCAAGTGAAGATGCCTAAGACATTGAAAAACGCAAGTTTTGTCGTTATTTCTAACGCGAAGTGATACACATCACACTGAGAGTGACGGTCGTTATTGTCTGTCACTTACCTCTCGCCTCACCAAGTTTTTCACAAGTAAAAGAACTACTATGCAACATATCAACAATAAATGAAGTTGAGGTAATCACTTTACAAAGGGAGATAATTTCATTTCAAAGGGAGACAATCATGAAAAGTAATTCCGGCCACACGTTAGTCACTGCAGTGAAAATATGACTGCTTATATGCAAATATGAATTATATTTTCAATCGTATAATCACAATTTCATTGCTAGTTATATAATAAACCGTTGTTTGTGTCAACGAGTTAGATCAATACCACTTTTTAAGGATGACAAATGAATCTACTTCAAACTTGCATTTCGTTGCCTTTTCTGTCATACCGTATCACCACGCTGCACCTGAAGTTCATACTACTCCACAGAAAAGGTAACGAAACACAGCAAGGCGTAGGCAGGAGGTAAAAACTGGCGCGAGTTGGGTGAGGGAAGTTGCACTTACCCATGCCTGTATGATGCTCGGCAAAGTATACAGAATAGGATTTAATGCTGAGTTTATTGGAAGTACTGTCACAGCTGTCCATGCAAACACGTGTTGGCCAATAGAGACCCCACAAGCTGCCATAATACCTGTAGGTATAAAGATAACGCGAACTGATAAAAGAACTGGAGAACTATTGGGATCAATAGAAGTAAAACGTGTAGTGGCGGGTAGCAATAGTGTCCGGTCATGATGTACATAGTGCCGTGACATGAACAAACACATAGTCGGTCTTTTATTGACAAAAACTATCCGAACAGAAACCATAAACACTTATGTTTTATAATGTCCTCACTTAAAGTTTCAGTGAGTGAGTGAGTGAGTTATTGTTTAACGCCGCTTCGGCAGTACTGCAGGCATTATCGGCGAAAAAGAAAATTGTGAAGGCTTAAATTTAGGCTAACTTGGGGAATTATTTCAGGATATTTTACTATTAGTATTCAGAGCCAAGTTTTTGCGCTGCGCGCATCATTATGTTTCTAGTTTATTGGAAAGCGCATTTCCGGTTTCGGTTTAAGTTCAGAAGCACATGCTGTCCGAGAGTTGCAGAGTTAAATATCAAAATGCTAGGGTTTTGGGAGCTTCACTCTTCAGGTAACTTTTGTTCTATGTTTTAATAACATTAAATGATTAAGTATTTACATTTTCTGTCTAAATTCACATGTTAATCTTTATAGAGAGTAATATTTCACTATTTTCAAAGCGCAAGTTCATGCTTGGGCGAGTCTGTTATTCTTTAAGGTAGCGCAACATTTTTTTACGTTATGCAATTTTCACGTTTGTGAATATCTTTTCATAAAGTGTAATTTGTGCATATTTCTCCTTTTTCAGAGTATATTTCATGCCAAAATTTGTATTTGCATTGAGAATTTTATATATTTTCAACATGAGATAATGTTCACCCCTTTGAGTAAAACGGACCAGTCCATTAGATTCAGTAGTGCTAAATTTACAAGTAAATTTATATTTCTTTATTTAGGGATTATTCTTCCGTAACTTAGAGAATATCAATTTAATTTATTTAATTTATATGATAGAGTTCAGACTTCAGACTTTCAGACTTTGTGTTAAGTTGTTAGGTTTACTTCTCTGTTGGATATTTTACTAGTGCTTCAGTCATTATAAACAGTGTTTACATAGGGAATGCAAGAGTTACTTCCCTTGAAAAGTCATACCAATATAATATTTCAAGGCAAGCTAATCAGTGTTTGTTTATTTAGTTATATCAGATTTATGTCAATTTGTGTCATATTTATTTATTGTTGTTTTTGTATTCCACAGAAAGCTGACATTAAAAAGTGTTAGAAGTACTCCCAACTCTAGTTGTTCTTGACCCAATACGAACCAACCCTGTAGTCTAATAATCCTTGTGACATTCTAACCTTAAAGAAATTATAATCCTACAGGTTTTTCGATGTAAATTCATTTATTTATGTAGATAATAATTTCAAGTACACAAAACACAAAATAGTATTTCGAAGCGTCACCTGATTACCAAGATCTCGTTTTCAAAATTAGTAAAATTGGATTGCTCATTGTCTCAGTTCAGTCTCCCCCACCCCTCAAGTGAAGCAGACCTTTCGCTAGCGATGTGACGTCATACACAGGAGTTGCTTCAAATGAAATCCTCAGGCGATTTGTTGATTTTCATATTAACAACTTCTGACAAGGCACATTTCCGATAGAATTGGTATTTATGCGTCTATAGGGAGTGTTTTTGGTGTTTTTGGAACCTTATTTTTTCGATATTCAATCACTGATGTTTTTTGTTCTTTTTTTTATTGTTTCAAAAACCTAGTTGACTTATTATTTTCATTGGCCAATGATTAAAGCAGGAAAGAAACCTTCAATGGTACACCGGTGATGAAAATAAATTATTGACATTTTAAATAAGCCTAAAATATTATAGCATAAAACAATAACTAAACTGTTTCATGGGTGATAAGAACAATTATTGAGATTTTAATTTTAAAATGATCCGTACCACTACCAGTCCTGATCAGCAGTATTTTATGAAGAACACTACTATTGAATATTTCAAGGGCGATAAATCATTCTGCTCCTTTAGCGTATTTGTTTGCCCTACAAATCTACAGTATCCTGAATCCCTGAGTCTGATGAAAGAACACTATTGGCGATGGATATTTGATGACATCACGGCAATGGCTGACGTTATTCTATTCAGGTATGATATGAGGAACTGATTTATTGGGCTCAGAGAATCAGGGCAAAAATACATTCTAACACTGAAACTTGGTTATTAAGGATTTACATAAACATAATCAAATGCATTAAAAGCATTTTGCGTAGTAAACAACAAATGATCATATTCAGTCATTCGTGAAATCAAAGTGAAAGATTTCCTATTCTTGTCTACGACTAGGGATTAAACTGTCACCTGCCATAAAGATAACGTGAAGTTGAAATTTATTTATTTCTTCTTATTACTATTAATCAATAAATATAATGGTTATAAAACATTGTAACATGATTTCGTAGGATCCTTGATTCTGATTGGTTGATTTGCCTATGTTGAATGACAATGAATACCCGCAAATTACTTGGGGCGAATCACCGCGAACATATACATCATGTTCACAAGATCCAGCCTGACTCAAAACAATGTTCTTTCTATTTCTCTTAATATGTGCCCCTTACTGAAATTTGACAGGTGGCATTGTCATTTTCTAACTTGTGTATAGCAGTATAGGTACTAATAACTCTCAAAATTAATTAGTTTCAAGTAACTGAAATGTTTTCAACTAGTAAGATTTGACGCCTTCTTCCATGCGGTTGTGTTTACCGAATGCCGTTGCCATGGCATGACGTCATAGTGATCAACCGTTTTGAGCTGTGTCTATTTTCCCATACTGGTAATAATATCACATTCAATCCTTCATGAAATCAAAGTCCATTCTTACCCATTATGCAAACTGGAAACCAACACAGGAAGTCGGTGAAGACGACCAGGAAGAGCCTGCGAGCAACAACTCTCTCTGAAGAAGACGTTCCACGACGGATCTTGGATGAGGCTTGGACTGATCTGTATATGAATATCTGCCCAAGGCCGATAAGAATGAAAAGCACGAAGTTGAAGCCAATAAAGATGCTGCTGGAATATGCCCACCCTGGCGACTTGTGAGAGGACAGAGGGAGAGCTAAACAAACACTGTTCTTGGAGTAGAAGGACCAGTGTCTGAATTGAGGCAATAGAGGAACTACTGCCATTCCAAAGGCCAAAATCCAAGTTAGGCACACACAGGCCAAAGCAGTTCCTCTTGAAAACTTAAGTTGACGAAAAGGAAATTTGATTGCCAAGAATCGGTCAAGAGTTATAAGAGCTATCATTACACAAGAGGCTTCTGTGGACAGAGTTGAAATAAATCCTGCAAATTTACACATTGCACTTTTTCTCCATTGGTAATCATTTGCAACATAGACACCCCTGTACTGACCGTCTGTGATGCCAATTATGATCATGTAAATTCCCATTAGACAGTCAGAAATTGACAAATTCGTTACAAATATTCCATAGCTACGCTTCTTGGATGTACTGTCATAGAAACATCTGTATATAATGACGAACATATTACCAAGAAATGCAATGGTTGCAATGATCCACAAGATGACTCTGAGAACGGTTGCAGCAAGAAGGTCATCACAAGAAGAGATAGCATTCTTTGTGGATACACATTTGGCCTCAGATAAATACTTTGGACGCAAAACGTCACAGCAGACTTGGTAAGAGTCCACAAGAAGCCTTTTAACAGACTTCAGACCTTTTTGCAGGTTGCTTCCAAACTTCTGAATGTCGTTCTGGCGGATATCAAGAAACCTTACTGTGGATAGATTCCAGAATAGTTCATCAGTCAATTCAGTCATGTGGACATTTTTCAGGTTCAGAGTTGTGAGTTTCTCAAAGGCTAGAAACAGAGTTACATCAACGTTGCCAAGGTTTGTGTTTTCAAGGTCAAGACTATCCAAGTTCGTTAAAGAATCAAATGCAGAGGTGTGTATATATTGAAGTTTAGGATTGTTGGACAAATCCAAATACCTCAATTTTTTAACATGTTTGAATGACTCGCTTGATATATTTGTAATCATGTTATGACTCAAGTCAAGTGTTAGAAGATTTGGATATACAAAGAAGAGGAAGTCAAGACTGGTCAAATTACACATAGAGAGATTAAGGCTTGTCAAATAATAGAGTTCTCTCTTGGTTAGGTCCTCGTCAATGGATAGACCATTTCTGAACTCAATGTCAATATTAATTCCAGAGACGTCAAGCTTTCTGATATTCTGACTGAGGGCATTTGAAGTGTTCATGTTGAAGGTAGTATTACAAATTACAACATGGTCTTTGCATTCACACTCAGGGGGACAGTCATCTTCTTCACAATTTCTTTCATCATCCCCGTGTGGGCAATGTCTGAATCCATCACAAACTTCCAAAGGACTGATGCAGATTTTGAAATTGGTGCAGCGATAATAACCCGGACAGGAAAAGTGATCTGTGGGTTGGACACAAAAAGCACAATAGATCTCTGTATGATAGTTTAATTAACATCATTGGATTGATGATGAATGTGAACCTGCCATATAATAATACCCTAATATTTCGTAAATTGCTGTGATTCAGCCACACTGACAAATGATCTACATTTATCCGAGGGAACAAAGTGTAGATAGTCATATAATTTGACTTCGTTTTCGAACTTTTGCAAGATAAAATGAACAGAAGGGTCAGGTTTTAAATTTGATTTTGAAAAAAAAAATTTGACGTTGTTTTTGGAAATATTTGACGTTTTGACCCCTGGTCATTTCAATAGGGTGCCAAACTGACAGGGTCACCTATGTGGTAAGAAATTAGATCCCATATTGCTATATACTTATGTTATATTCAGTCATCATCATCATCCTGTGACCATTTTCTTGTCCTTACTTTAATAATACTTTAATAATCTCGCACAATCAGTGACGTGTTATGATAGTGTACTCAAATACATTCTTGAAGGCCACTGGTGTTATTTGATTTAAACATTATTACATTCGTAAAACCTATATGGGATTGGTCAACAAGCTGTCAAGTTCATGTGAATACCGACGCTACTTATTCCCTTCTGCAAATATATTTTGGAACTCATTGACATTAAACTCATGCTTATTTTAAAGTAAAGGACATGTTGGTAGCATTTGCATAATTTGAAATGTGAATTTGATTCCCCGAAAGCGTTTATTTGTTACCATGGTGGACTATCCAAAAACATTTGACTTAAAAACTACTCAGAGTTAAGTAAAATTAACTCAAATGATCAGTGTTCAAGTTCCTCATTGACAAAGCATCATTAATGACCGTATCACACAAGCATCTTCTCAAACATATCAAACCATATTGATGCATTCGATAATAGAATGATTGATGATTGCATTATCTTGTGATCAAGTAGCATTATTATTCAATTTTTGAAATCATAGCATTGTTACATCATCACGTTTTGACATCATAGCATCGTGACATCAACAAGTTGTTGACACCATATATTCGTGACGTCATGTAGTCAGTGATACCAAGACAAGGTATTGAATAACAAAACTTACCACATTGTTCTTCATCCTCGCCATTTTGACAGTCCATGATACCATTGCAGACAAAGAGAGGAGCAAGACAAAAACTCCCGGGGCATTTATAGTACGTTGATGGACATACCATTGAACCTTTAACAGAAAGTGGTATTGCAACCTATTAAAACATGTAAAGGGACTCAAAAACACACTGAGGTGATCTTCTGTCACTAAGACAACTTCAGAGTAAAATGAAAGTAATTTGTAGTAGTGGTTTAGAACTGGTTATCTCAGTAATTGTTATGATAGCACATGCCGATAGTGGTGTCGGTAGGGATGGCGATACTACAAGAACTATGATACTATATTGATTAATACTGATCAAGAAAGAGATGCATATATATATTTTAATCAGCATGAATGAGCCAATATATGACGGGTTTAACTTTTATAAATTAAGGACTCTCATTGGTGATCTGGACTTAATGTGATTCTAGCATACCAATCAGATTTGAATTTCTTTCAATTGGAACTCAAACTTCTATATGCATAACCTAAATTGTAAAGTTGTCAGGGTATGAATTACATGTCAGCTCTCTCCTGGGATTTCTGCTGTTAGTTAAAATGTAGAACATAGAAAGTTGAAAGTTGTGTTTGACAATGCATATCAAGTTCATGTAATTCAAAGGCAGGCTATTACCCTCAGAATTAGTGAACTAAGTTTGGAATTTAACGGCGCCTGAATTGCAGAGGAATCTTCTTAGCTTCGGTGTGACTGAGCTATTAGATGCAGAACAATTATCAACAATATACAAAGTTACCGGGACTCTGGCGGGATTCGAACCCTTGACCTTTTGATCCGCAGTCAAACACACTGTACCCCACCCTTCCTCTTCCTCATCCCCCATCACACATACACCACACCCCTTCCCCAACAAACGAACACAACCCAAACACGTCACATCTTTCTAGTGAATTGAAATAGTAGAGTTTCATAGAAGGATTCGAAAGCAAACCTACTGCAATTCCAATCCTCAGGAAAGTGAAGGATGATGCGCTCATCTTTCCCTGGCATCTGTAAACACGTGGTTTTCTTCAAGCCAATCCTTGTTGCTCGTCGCCACATGTAGAATGGAAATCCGGTGAATGATGCAACTTGACAATGGGGAAACGATAGAGTACGGATTTATTAAATCATTCTTTTGGCATGGTAGCAGTCATCATGAGTTGTATGTACTTGACACAATCATTTCGGGATTTATGCTGATGCCAAATTCCATTTGGATACACGAAACTGCTTTAAACATACACTCACCGGCAAAATAAGAAAGTAGAGGTTTGGAAAAAATAGTTTTTTCCACGGTCATTGATATTATAATGAGAAATAAACGTTCTGATAATGTTGGTCAAACTAAGCTGAGATAATGTCATCGCAAGTGTGCAAAACGTGTTTCCTACTACTAGTACACATTGCATTTGCAATTTTATGGTACAAAGCGATTGATAGGTTTTGTCATATCACAGCTGCTGAAACAACTTCAAAAGTATAGGACAATTGGTCGGTTTCTATTTTATTGATTAATAATTTTCTGTACGAAGATTTACGTATGGTACAGATCGGGACTAGAAATATAGTAGGACGAATTCCTGCCATTGTTAGGATGCACTGGGATAAAACCTGTCAGTATTATGTGTTAGTAATTCATGGAGTCAACTACACTGATGGGCCTTACGAAACCACATATCTCTTGTATCGGAAGGTTCATCTTCTCTTAAATCATCATCACAGTCGGTTATCCCATCCATAACTCTTTCATTTGCAATGCAACTGCCGTCTGCACACTGGAACTCGCGGCAAATATCTGAAAATATATTCATGGTAATGATATATGTTAGTGATGCACAATAGATTTTTTAGCTTTTAAAAAGAAAACGAATATACACTACAGTATTTCTGGAAAATTTGACAAAAATTATTTTATTCATTAAATTATTTTGTGATTAAATGAACTTTGTGACCAGTGAGATATTCATTATCTCCGTGAGGATAACAGATAAGTTCAAGTAAATACCTCAAGTTGATAACATTAAATTGATTTTTAATGTAAAACTTTAATTTCATTTCGAAGTCTTCTATAAAAAGATTGTGTCACCTTTATTACCTATCATTTGCTAATTTTAATATATCTTGGGACAGAACATTGTGTAAAATATACTGTAAAAGGGACATCTCATTGGAGATTTCTCTTGATCTCAAACAAACGATATCTCCTGTGGAACATATTTTTGGATTATAGGGTGAGTTCTCTGTCCTATCAACGCAAAAGACAAATATACCATTTTTCGTCGCGATTTGCTGCTGGAAACGGATGGCTTGTCATATAATCAAATCACGTGACAGTGGGACAAGCTTTGAAAATAGCGATTATCAATGCATTGTAATACGAAAGAGGTTAAACAAATGGGTGTTAAAATGTGTGCTTGGGGGGAATGTAAGAGTGATTCGCGATTAATACATAAACAATGCATTAATGGTGTGTATTTTGTGAGATTTCCAAAACCAAATACGCAACCAGATAAATGTGATAGCTGGATTCGTGACTGCTCCCGCGCCGATGACTTTTCGCCGCCACAGGACAACACCTGACACTTAATTAGGTATAATTCATATTGTGAATTAAGTTTTATGTTAATCGTTTCTAAATACATTACGCCACTTAGCGGCAAGCATTCCTGAACAAGCATTGTTAGTTATCTCCCTTGTCTTCTCGCATTGCATGTTGGTATAGCGCATCAATATTCAAGCATGGCATCTAGCGCCGTAGCAAAGTAGTTTTGTTTTAAATTATTACTTGAAGAATGGATGTTAGACCTAAACGGAAGGGAGCAGGGTCGAAGCTAGCGTCCCTCCTCGACGCAGAAAAGTCCCTAATTGACGGTTTGGAGGCGAGCGGGACCAACCTACGGGACACCAGCACGCCGAAAACATCGTTGACATTGAACGGGAGTCAAGTTGGGCGTCAAGTTGACCGCGAAATCCAGCGAGCGGAAAAAGACTGTGAAGATATGACTAAGAAGCTACAACTGTTGAAGTTAGAACATACAAGGTTGGAATTACAGAAGCAAATTGAAAATGAGCAGGCAAGAGTAAGTCGAATGGATCGCGGTCGTCTTGACACTTCAAGTTCAGGTGAGACGTGTGAGCAGTCGAAATTAAAAACTTTGCACATTGTGGACTATATTTGGGAAGATTTCGGCTCTGATACTGTAGAAATTGCGGTTGGGATTGGAGATGCCAAAATTAATTTGGGAAAGAAGAGAACTAAGCTAGCCGACGTGACAATTCAACAATGGGGCTATGCGAACGCTCGCATTATGCAAGAATTGCTTAAACAAGGCAGATTGACGGTGATTGATGCGTACGTAAAATACACAGCGGACACCTTCCGGCTAGCGTCGAGGTATACCTGGTCAAGTGTTTTAGTTTACGATCATGAGTACAATGAAATACAATCAGCTGAGCAGTTTCAATGGGGTACATATATGCAGGAACTGCGTGATTTTCGACTTGTCTCTAAAGCAGTGCACAATGTCATGACAAAAACAAATTCTAGTAGTGCTGATAACCAGAGGC
Organism: Gibbula magus; assembly: GCA_936450465.1. NCBI lineage: Eukaryota > Metazoa > Mollusca > Gastropoda > Trochida > Trochidae > Gibbula > Gibbula magus. The sequence goes on from OW388301.1 coordinate 2,986,625, forward strand.
GAAAAGGCCCGTTCACACCTAGTGGTCTAGAGATTTGCAGAAACTACAACAGGGGCAACTGCACACGACAACAATGCAAGCTTTCTCACCGATGCAGTATTTGTTACCAAGGTCACCCAGAGGTCAGTCACCTCAACGCAAAAAACGAGCCATGGAGGGAGCAGAGACTGGACCACCCGAGGCCCCCTGCACCACCACATCAGGCCTAAACTATATAGGATGGGACAGCATGCTTCCTTCTAACCACCCCCAGCGTAATTTTATTTTAAATGGTGTTCAAAATGGTTTCAGAATTTGTGATGATGAAAGACCCGTTCAACCTGTTTTTGTTACAAATATGAAATCATCTAGAACATGGAAGAGACAAGTAGAACTACAATTGACAGAGGAAATTGAGGCTGGAAATTATTTAGTGGTATCATCAAAACCGGATATTGTTAGCTCGTTAAGGGCCATACCAAAAGACAAAAACAAAATTCGTCTCATTCATGATGGAAGTAGGCCGCTGGGGACGGGAATGAATGCATATGCAGTCGATACTTCAGTCTCCTATCAGGATTTACGAATTGCGTGCAAACTAATTCAACCTGGTGATTTCTTAGGTAAAGTTGACTTAAGGAATGCTTACCGTAGCGTTAGTATCCACCCTGATGATTACAAGACTACAGGTTTATATTGGGAATTCAGTGGATGTGAACAGGGAACATATTTAGTTGACACTAAGCTTCCTTTTGGGGCTGCGCGGAGCCCAAAGATTTTCCAATGTCTTAGTGAAGCGGTATGTGATATTATGAGACAAACTTATGGTATCCTTGTCATAGTATATCTTGATGACTTTTTGGTGATTGACAGTGATAAAGAAAGGTGTCAAAGAGGAATTAGCTGTCTTATTCAACTACTCAGACGTCTTGGGTTTTCCATAAGCTGGTCTAAAGTTGAAGGACCTGAAACCAGTCTACAATTCCTAGGCATTGTGATTGACACTGTTAATTTTACACTTGAATTGCCTCAAAAGAAACTGAAAGAATTCCATATACTGTTGCAAGATTTTTCAAAAAGAAAGCGTGCTAGTAGGCAACAGCTTGATTAACTGGCAGGTAAACTCAATTGGGCCTCCCACGTGATACATGGGGGGCGAACATTTATGAGGAGAATTTTATCATTGAAGAACTCTATAGAATCCAGTCATCACAAAGCGCTGTTAAGTGAGGAGTTTCAAGAAGATATTCGATGTTGGATGGAACTGCTGACTCATTTTAATGGTACCGCGAGAATACTTGACAGCAGACCTGTCACATGTGTACACACAGACGCTTCAAGTGACGGGTGTGGAGGCACTTTTATGGGGGACTATTACTACCTTAATTGGAAGTGCGATACACCCGACCTACAAGAAATGCATATAAATCATAAGGAAACAGTTGCTATCATTTTCGCGGCACTCAGATGGGGCCACGCTTGGAGAAACAAGCGGGTAGTAGTGTACACTGATAAATGTACTGCCAAAAGCATTATTAATAAGGGTACAAGTAAAGACAGAACAATGATGTCGTTATTAAGGGCTTTATTCTTGGAGTCTGTGATTCATAACTTTAAATTAAGTGATGTGTACATTCCAGGTAAACAGAATGTAATCGCGGATGTGTGTTCGAGGCTTCATGAACCTAATCGTTTTGTTGATTTGTATGAACATATGTCAAGTCTATCACTTGAACCGTTTTCATCTCAAGAACTGTTGCATCATATGTCCCATGCATTTATATACCTCAGGTGGGGATCAACTCCAACGTTATCTGGAGGCAGCAGCTTTGAGCCTCAAGTCTTCCGCCTGGTCCGCATCTACAAGGATAACCTATACAGTTCACCTGAAGGCGTATCTAAAGTTCTGCGCAGCATTGAGCATCACCCCAGCTTATGAAAGCTGATACGTTAGAGCTCTACATTGCATACCTGGTGAAGTTCCGCCAACTCTCCTACCAGTCACATGAGAAACAGAAGTGATTTCATGAAGTTTCCTGACCAGGATACTCCGAATTTCAGTATCAGTATACCATAGGATACTCGGGGTATCCAAAAATATCCTGTTCTGGATACTCCGGGTTTCATGATTCAGGATACGTCAGAATACTTCAGGATACTTCAGGAAACTATATTAAACTATCGGAATTTGTTAGAAATTTTAAAATATTACACATAATACTGCAAATTATACCACAGACGAACGAGGTTTAACCCTGTCATACAGTTTTGGCATTAGTTGTTTCTGTCAGACGACATTAGATTCATGTAGACGCTTTTTATTGAGAAAATTATACATTGAAGCATGTGTAAAATCACGTTTGATATGTGTGGCTCTTTGTCATTGTTGCTTCCCTATCATATGTATCAGTATCAAATGCATAAGTTTAAGTTACCTGCATTAAAGTTCTTTATACAAGTTCTTTTATAATTGTTGTCTGGATCGTGATAGATTTATGAAAAACCTAAAACTCACCTTTTAAAAAAGCGCATCCGAAAGAACACTATGAATATCCAAATCAAATACAGGTATTAACACTACACAACATGTGTATCCACCATTGATGAAACTCTTAGGTGTTTACACGTGTAGTAACTCGAGATAAATGGTTAACATCTTGCCCAATTGATTATCCCGGATTTCAGCTCAAATCTCATTGGTGTTTCACTTAACAGTTACTGATTTCATTGGATAACTCAAAACAGTATATCATCCATTGGCTGTGACGTGATTCTATTGACAGGCAACATAAGGCCCATAAGCCACCCGTGTGTGTTTTTACAGGTGACTAGTTCACACCTGCTTAGCTGGTCACAAGTGAATTACTAGTATTGTCAGAGTATCTTAATTGACACTTAACAAAGACGTCTGCATTTCACGGATGGTATTCACAAGAGATGAACACAATGTTAAATAACAAACAAAGAGCCCGTTTAGTTTGTACACCTCAGAGTGTCAACAAGATTCACCCAGACGAGGGATTAACGATGGATTAATTAGTGTGGTCAATATGGGTACCAACTTGGGGCAAAGCTCATGTCTCTTGATAGATGACTACAGCTCTCCTGTAAATGTTGAAATAAACTTATTCAGATTTTATATGGTTTTAACAATATTTATTCATGTACTCAGGGGAATCAACAAACAGGTTTTCCCTATATAACTGTTTCTCCCGAAAAGAACATAAAACAGGATAATTACATCATAAATATAATCATACATACATGAATGTAGAAAAACACAACATCATTTTAATAGATATTTCATAAGAAGCGTTTGCTATGAGAAATGAAGAGCCTGGATTATGGATTACCCACCGTTATAATAGACATATATCATAAATTGGTGTATTATTCTTTTCAGAAATGTAATACAATTTATTGTACATTCATCATGACATTTATTTTATGTATTTTGTATCCCAGAGCGGCATTGACATAAGCGTCAACTTGTTTGCCAATCCGGATCCATTTATGGAATAAATATGTTTAAATCACATATCTCGGAAACGTCCAGATTTTCATGTGGTCACAATAACGAAAACTTACATGTACTTCGCTATCTGTTTACTTGCTGAAGCTACTACCATTTAAGATCAAATATGTATTTTTACAATCAAGGCTAGGACATAACAACAGTATAATATGATCACGGGGAGAGATATTTATATAGGGGTAACCCTGTTTATCGATCCCCCTTTCCATGTACCATCTGGAAAATAAATACTGTTTAAATCATATGATAACAGCTCCTTGAAGGACACCACTTACAATAATATTTTGAACTCATTACATCAGTTTATCAGTAAAAGCAACCGGTTTCTTTGAAAGTTATTGTAGTTAATGATTAAATTCTGAGCTGCAGCCCACTTCATTATTAGTCACACCTAACAACATAACAATATTCATGTCTGATGTTATACAAATGTTAATTTTCATTTTTCTGTCTCATTTATCTTGTAACCAGCTTTTTAAAAATATATGGTTTAAACATATGTTTGTTCAATAAGAATGTGGTTTGGCAAACAAGCAAAACTCTGCTTATGTGAATGCCTCACCACTACATAAAACATAAACAAATTCACAAGAGCTGGTAACATGTTAACAACAAATGAAAAATCAAGACAATCAAACTATAGATATACGTACATAAGTGTTAATTGATAATTTGTTGCAGTTTCGTTCCATTATATTTATTTAGATAATTTAGAATGATTTTCAAAATATGATTTTTAAAAATATATATGTGCCGGAGCGGATTGTGCCTTGTTCGCCAATAATTTTTTCATGTTTATGAAATAAAATACGTTTAAATATGGTTTAAACTTATTTATTTCATACATGAAATGGATTGGTAAACGAACTTTAAAAGTTAAAGTGAATACAGCTCCAGACTACAGGACATTATGCGTCATGGTGAATTTACAAAATATCATAAATTTACAAATTCAACAACAAAACAAAACAAGACAAGTAATATTATAAGAAACAAAAACACCAAACAAAACTAGGTGTTATGATGTCAGCAGAATAGATATCTGGATATAGGTAACGCCAACAAGGCACGGCACGGCACAAACATACATAACATTGTGGCTTTTTGTTTTAGTTTATTGTTAAATTCTCCTAGTCTGCTATATGTTTAAACCAAAGTGATCATAAACATATAGGTTGAGGACAATGCAGAGAATATAATTTTATTTCACTTCTTAAACAACTAGCTTTATTCAAATATCAAGGTTGAATATAAGCTTTCCTGAAATCATTATAACAAGGACCTGATAATATGAAAAGAAATTAAATTATCGGTTTCAAAGTTTGCTAACTACTTTCTGTCTGAATAAGGAACTAATTTACAATTATAATATTGCCGTGTAGAGTTGAATGTAGGGACACATGTTACAAGAAAAAAGTCACAAATTATATAATATATTAGTATATATTATGTTGATATATGATATATATTTTTGTTAGTTGTTTTTGTAATGTATTCTTAAATATTTGGTTCTTTTTAATCTTTAAACACAAACAGTTTAACTTTGATCTTGTGTCATGGTGACACCTCACCCTGTCACACATCTGTATGTTTTGACAGGGATTAAGAGGGGATTAGATGGTTACTTGACTGTGGGGCTGTAACCTGTTTTAGAGCAGAACAGTTCACTCATCGCAGTGGATACACACTGTGACACTAATTAGCCCTCCTGCTGTGATCCCCTTTGATCAAAAGGTTCTTAGCCGGGAATGCTAAATGCGTGACCAGTAGCCTTGTTATGGATGAATGAACCCTGAGCGTCTCACTCAAAATGAGGAAAGATATATTGTTTATTAATGTGTCATACAGAGTAATTTATACATGTTGATGCAATAAAATGTATGAGCGGGTAGTGATTCGAAGCAGAATGAATGTATACATTATGTTCATAAACAACAATCATGTGCACAGATTCTTTATTGAATAATAATGAGTTTAAACCATATGATTATGTTATAGCTGGTTGTTTTTATGTCCAGTTCTCGTGTGTTAATATAAGCAACAGTTTGCTTTTTACCAAACCACATTCTTCATGAATAAATATGTTTAAACCACATACATTACACCTTTATAAATACCTCTCCAGTACATAATACATATTCATTCATCAAAACTGAGAAAGCACAACATTAAATAAAGGTGAATACATGTAATAGAATAACATTAATTTTCAACATTAATTTTCACAAGGAAATTAGTAAAATAACCATTTAGGTAAAACAGTAATGCACTGAAAGGATGATACTTCGACTTATTGGCTTATGTAGTGCCGCTCTACTAAATATATCAAAGTACAATTTATAATTCAAGATCAATGTACAAATTCAGTGATCAAATGATTACACAAAGGCAAAAAGCAAAACACTAATTCGGAAATATCTAAAAGGACACATGCTGAATAGGATGATTTAAATGTTAGTGACTCTTGAATAAAATTATAGACAGATTCGAGGATTAACTGATTTGTCTTTTGCTTAAAAATTATTCCATATATATTGTTTCTGCGTCCAGCTTTTGCTTTCATTGTACTGGAGCGGCGTTGAAATAAGCCTATGGCTTGTTCGCCAATCCAGATTTCTTTTTGGAAATAAATAATAATAATAAATAAGAAATGTACGTGTTGCATGCTAACAAATATAACATTTGGTTAAACTTCACGTGCTTTCTAAATTTAGAAACGTTAACTTAAGTCAATAAATGTGTCAACAGAATCCACAATTGTTAAGTTAGTCTCATCAGATAAGTCATTTTTACCTTAAAGAACGGTTTTCAAATTAAATCCATTAACATAATAATTGTCTAAAGCGTTTGCTATGATGTCATAGAGGTATGTAAGTTGATATGCATTACTTTCACCTGGCATAAACCCTGACATTTTTGTCTCGAAAAAAGTTGAACACTGTTTGAAAACTCATCTTTCAAATACAGGAAGGAAATACTACAGGTCTATAATTTTGATATTCATTTACACTGCCTTTCTTGTGCAAATGATATACAGAAACTTCTTTCCATAAGGGAGGAAATATATACCCACACAATGATTTATGTAAATGTAAATATATAAGGGGCAAGGAAATTGATTATGCAGCTAGCTTGGTGAACTTATTACTAAGTGTATCTGGGCCACTTGCCTTATTTATGTCAACTCATATAATCAACATCTGGTAACGGTTTATCTGGGAAGTCAACTTTAGCTTTGTCATAATGTATTCTATGACAAATTAAACGTAGTTACACAAGTGGATATCTGTTTTACTATATAATACCGATCTAATAATTCATTACTGTTCTGACATTGCAATCACTGTATGAAATGTGCGTGTGTGTATTCATGATGCCATCCGTATTTATATTGTATGTATTGTATCTTGACGAGGACAGGCATTTAGATAAACCTTTGGCTTATTTGCATGTCCTTATTCATGTATAATTAACATGAATAAATATGTTTAAAACATAATACCGATTCACGGATAATCAAATCCATGTCAATATTATGGGATAGAGTTTAACATATCTTGTTCAGTAAATAGAAAAGGATTTGCAAACAAGATGTTTATATGCTGTCATCAATACATATTGTTTTCTTAATTTTGTAAAATTTTAAAATCAATTTCAATATATATATGAAGGAGAACGAGTTTCTAAAACTGTTATCAAGCTACCACGAAACGTCGCACTCCTGCATTAAAGAAGTTGTATATCCATAGAACTCATTCTCCTTCATCTACTAGTAACCAATATTCATGTTCAAGAACCACTGGATGGATATTGAAAAGCGTTACGTTTTACGGGACTGTTATAACAATTCCCCTATTACAATAAATACTAAAAATACTGTCGGGGATGCAAGTAAACATATTACATTTTCGATTATTTATATATTCAAGATAAGATTAAATATTGTATTTTAACATCGAGTCACCAATTTTGCATTATCCGAACACTATCTATTTAATCTTGAAATAAGTCTCCAATTTTTAGATTTAGATTGTTGACAGCAGTGAAGAGGCGTATGCAAAATCTACATTACACATGTTCTTAATCATTTGATTTGTTTACAATTTCGGCTGGTCTCTCTCTGTTTTATACAAGATGTCTTACGATTTTGATGGACAATTTTTACGAATAGCCTTTTGTCACACAATTTTCCTTCCCTCAGAATTATCAAATTTGAATAAGCCTTCAACCAATATGCTCTCCGGTTTTCATTCAAATGAAATCAAAATAAATATATACCACTTTTTCAAAAATCTCAGAAACTTTAGGGTTTATCCATGAAGTCAGTGAACCGTATCTCCTGAACATTCCAGTGACCACTTGAATATATCTCTGAGTCAACTACACACGTGTAAATTTAATCAGATTGAATAAGCAGTATTGGCGACAATACACATCCGTAAATTGGTTTATGGTAATAGCCGCACAGATTGCCCCCTTGCAATACACACATATCCTAGTATATCCAGGCTTGCATATTTTATTTAACTCGTTAATAGCGCGACTGGGCTCCTCACAGGATGAGTGATGGCAATTAGACACTAAAATACTGTACTGTATACACTGATACAACTTATAAATAATAAAGAATTGAATTGACTTGATTCATTTCAAATATCCCATCACAAATTACATTTATTATACCATACTGAGAAATCAAAATCAATGTCCAGTAACTATGCAATTTCCAAATTGTGTCTGCATGTTATAGAATATGATAATTAAGTATTCCGTCGATTCTTAAATTTTACAATACATGTACTTTGTTTTGAATATTCATTTATTTCTCATATACATTGTAGATTATAATTATCTAAATATGCACAAACTAAAATGGCTTTTGTTGGATGTGTGACGGCAATATATATTTTATGATGAATACGATGTTTAATCAATGTTTTTACGGTTAGATTCTTATTGTTTGACGGCAACGGTTTTAAATGATATTATACATTACAACTTAAACATCGATACGATACGACATGTATATTTCATACTGTCTCCCTTGGTTATTGACATTATCCTATGGTATTTCTTTTTAAATATGTGTTTATTCTTTTGTATACTATGTTTTATAGGGCCCCATAAGTCAGTTTTTGTGTGACACTTACATACAACAATCTTCACCTTTGTGGAAATAGGGTTTTAATGGCATTGTCACAGACGTATTTACACTCATGTATAAGTGTGGATACTTATCAATACGAAACAAATGTAATGAAATAAATAGTATGCACGTTTTCAAATTTGCTTATATTTCATATTCGTGCGCTCACAATTGGTCAATAGTGTAATCTATATACACGCTGATTTTCATACTATACCGCAATGAATACGTAACTTTTGATTTGTCATGTTTGTAACAATTAAAGAACTATAAGATTAGGTTGACGATATCAAAACCAGTGTTTAATTACGCAGTATCATGAAGTTAGAGAAGCTCCACGACAGTGCTTTGAATACCCTGCTAATCACGCATGTTTCGGTATCATTGATACACGAGTATAACAAGTGGTTCCCAATGAACGAAAACTGTCTAGTCATGTACAACAGCCGGTGATTTAAGTTGTTGTATATACGTCTACGTATATAAACAATATATTGCGACACTGATGTACACACGTCTGTCTCTTATGTAGCTCTTGTGCGGCCTCTGTGATTGTATTTTATCAGTTCATGCTCAAGCTTATTGTTCCGCGCTACTGATCTAGTGGTTTCAAGACAAAGTTTCCGATGGCGTTACAAAACTGAGTTGAAAATAGGTTAAAGGGATAATAATTGAGTATGGAAATGTATTTCAAAATGTTTATTTTTACTTTGGTATTTTAGTTTGTTTTGGTGTTTCAATACCCCTTCAAACATGTTTCGGTAGGGTACTAAATGTACATTTCCTACGTTTTATTTGTGAATGATTCTTGACAAACGCCACAAATACAATATTATTGCCTTGGTTAAGTGTATGGGTTCTTGGTTGGATATTTATATCAAACTGCTTTCTTAAATACCCATAAACAAATGAATTCTACTCATTAAACGGATCCAATACTTACTGTGTTTTATCATAAAAGAACAATGTAATATGAGCAAATGAATGTAAATGACCAAAGGTCTACTCATTCAAATAACTTTAATCAAATACAAATTTGTGGATGTATTGTTTTGTGGGGGATTTACGTTCATTGATAGTTAATTGTGGTTGAGAGAGATGCCAAATACTAATAATGTGTGAACTACCATATCACTGTTATGTATTTTAGACGAACAAACGAATTCCTACTCAGTGATAAGAAGTTTTACTTTTCTAACCTCACATGATTAATAACTTTGGTTCAACGACTACAACTTATGTAGGCTCTCAAGTAAGTTCTCAAATATAAAGTCATACATATATCACCCTCAGTAATAATTTTCATCTTGATTGCGCAATAAGCACATGCAGTGTTAATAAGACATAAGTTTAATCAAGCATGGTAGATGATTGATGGACATTTAGAATATGTGATTTTCAGTTCAAATTCAAATGTTAATTCTCTCCATCGGCGTTACATGAGATAATCAAGATATCAGCTTATTGAAGACATAAAACTTATTTCCTAAATACATAAATAAATGGCTGACAAAACACCATCTTTCAAATATACACCATTTTCTTCTTTCAATGATCTTGTATACTTCATTATGTAATCTTACCATTGAATGAATGACACAACGGCGGGTCCACAGCTTACCACGTTTGAGTTGCTGAACAGGTGTCCTCAAAACCTGGGATGACAGGAAACTGGCTGATCATATACACCAGCCATGACTGTTTAGTTAGAGATATACACGTATAAATGAAATACATTGCACCATTGCTGTTCATGCGCGTGTCTCGTAAAACTCTTTGGCGGCCTCAGTGTTTTATCTCTCTTAACGAGCTGACCGCCGACAACCAGTTCATTAGTAATTGTCGGTAACGCGAGGTTAATTTTACGCTCTAATAATCTCTGGTTTACAGGACAAAAATCAAAATGGTACCATCAAAATGTCCCGATTAAAGTGATAAAACTATTAAGTATGAAAATGTATGTTTGACTCAGTGTAATTATCAGAACTTATGTTTAATAACCTGAAAAAGCAATTAACCTTTGATCTAAATACACATCTTATGTAGGCTCATTACTTGTATCAATATTGTTAGGCTAGGAAAAACCGGGAAACAGGTAATGGTAAAATGGTTCTTATTAAATGAGTATAGGGCATTTAGAATTCGGTAGGTTTTACAACGTGTGATATGGATTATAGTTTCTTAACCACTTACAATACGAAGTTTCTTATTTCATTCTTGCCCCTATGTCTGACATGCATCACTCAACCCCTTTCATTACTTAATCTATAGAAATAAACACATACACATTTTAACCAATATGCAAGATGACATCTTACTGAAAATGTAATACTTCATTTTCAAAATGCATTAAGTGGCTTATGACAAAATGCCCTCTTTCAGCTACCATTCCTTCTATAAATCGTCTTGCATTAGTGAGTCTCTCCGGATTTATTAATATTGTTTCTGTTCATATGTAGTAAGTAACAACAAATGAATTAAAATCAGTCACTTGATTTGATATTCCAATCAGTTTAGGAACAAATACATTCATATTCGTTGAGACGCCTTACTATAAATACTCTGCTACCTGTACTTACATGTATACTGTTATCATCATTCAAATGACACATTTATTGTTCATTTGAAAAATAAACTTACAAATAAGGATTCAAAATATGGCAAACTTAATATATTTCTCGAATTGAGCTAAGCAGACAACCTTAAACCCAGAGACACTTCTTTAGTTCAATACAAATTATTAAAAAGATAGCATAACCAACGCAGTGAATCACTGTTTTACATTTGAAAGGCCAAGAACATTGGTACGCAGGATTTAGTAAGTACGCCCTTTTTATACGTGATATTGATATCAGTTTTATATGGTTTAAACATATTTTTATTTCAAAAACAAAACGGGATTGGCAAACAAGCAAATAATGCTTATGTTAATGCTGCTCCCTAACAAAATACAGTTAAATCAAAGTGACATACACATGGACAGGTCATGGACAGTTATAATGACACAAAATGTTTTATTTCGTTCAGGTCTCACCATGATTTTACGGATGATTAAATGTAGTAAAACAGTTGATGCAACATGGGGGTCCTACTGTTGTCTCTGGGGTTTATGAAAAATATTTGTGTCATGTTTCCAAGGATGAAGTGTGATTAGTGATTTGCAAAAATATGTCCAGATGGCACATGGTACATGGTACATAGAAAGTGTTTGATAGAAAGTTTCTAGATATGCACTAGAAAGTTTCTAGATATGCACTAGAAAGTTTCTAGATACGCACTAGAAAGTTTCTAGATACGGGGTATGTTTATTTATTGGACACCTGTGCAAGCAAATAAATACATTGAACAAGTGATGTAGATATTATACAGTGATATCTTCCTTAATATATTGTACACAAGATATTTCACTCATGTCCATCTAATATAAACCTATACCTAATTTTATCAAAAGGGGTTGAGTATGCTTTATTGATTATATCTGAATATGTTGTACTGCTATAAAAAATGTAATTTTCATTCTATGACATGTTTTTACTTGTCTGTGTGTTGCTCTGTCTTTAAGACAATGCAATTAAGTCACTGTAGTGACCGGCCGATTTCGTTAAGTAGTTCAGCATTGGTATAATCAAAAAAGTTTATCCGTTATAACAACACAAGCCATCATCTCTCAAGCATCAAAGGATTTTAACTGTAATACCAAATGTCTGCTTCCCGGTAAGCCACCTGACCAGATAATGTCAGTGTCACTTGAATAAACAATTGCAGGTGGTACTGAGACAATTGTCTGTCTCTCTGTCTCAGTGTCATGAGTGTAACAACATGAACACTATTTTTTCTCAATCTAGTTGTCCAATGACAATTAATGGGTAAACCAAGGAACCAATGAAATTAAATTAAGTATGAAATCGTGAGAACAATTTGTTTGCAAACTTTGCCAGTTGCGAAAAGACTTTTGTTGAAGTAGGACAAGTTTCGCAATCTTGTGGTTCAAAGTTCTAACATTGAAGGATTTATAAGTTTACAATTTGTGTTCTTGTGTATCTGGATATTCATATTGTTGGATTCGGTGATAAGGTAAGCTTCTTTCATTAATTCCTAATATTTGATACTTGATTTGATTACCAAATATTATTCAATGAAAACATTTATTATCCTGAATGGACGACAGTTAAACAACAACCAACCTCTTAGGTAACAGCAAACCATATTGAAATCAATGAAATTGCTGACTGTAATTTGAGCGTCATTTATATTTATTATAAATTTGATTGTCCATATATTTTGTTTTTCTGAACCGTATATTGTTAAACCTTATAATAAATACTGACAAAGTAAATAAGTGATATGCTTTTGTTTATCGTGATCCTGCTACCCTCTGAAATGTTATTAGATGTTATCATTGAGAAAATAAATGAACTGTTAATTGTAACATTATCGTTCAATATTCATAACGAATATAGAAAGAAGGTAAAATCAGTGAATGTATCATTATTTGTTAAGTTGCCAAGACATGTGGCAAAATCCTCCTCTTCATTCGTATATCAAATCTTTCAAGATGTCTCTTACAAGCATCTGACTTCTATGAAACAGTGACAAAATAATGTTAAAAACAAAGTTTTCAGTTTGTTTCTTAGAAATGCGAGTTAATCATTTTGAAAACTGCTTCTCATGTATAAATAATTCCCTTTTCATTTGAATAATGACCCCCCCCCCCCCCCCCCCCCCCCCCCCAGCCCCGTCAAGCATTCAACTAACAGATCAAAATGCACATTTTTAACACACTATCTTAATTTTTAACAATGAAATGTAACATGACTATGTATATTTGGTGAATAAATACAAAGTCCTCGTTATGTTATAGCGCTGATAATTTCCGTTCATATACTGGAGTTTCCTTGAGTTTCCTGAAGTATCCTGTGCTCAGGAAATTCCCTGTAAACTGATCATGATACCTCATTAAACCCTTAGGGTATCCTGAGCAGGATACCTCATTAAACCCTTAGGGTTTCATGAGGTATACTGTATCAGGATACCCCCAATTTTCTAGCAGTGAGTCTGTGGTTAGTTACCTGTGCATTGTGAGCCACCTGCATGAAGCGGAAGGGAAACTGGAAACTGGCATATCAAACAGATTCTTACCGGAGTGAAACGTGTGTTAGGTGATGGGCAAAACTGTGTGCAACCAATTACTCCAGATATTTTGTTTGCAATCAAGGGGCACCTTGATTTCTCTTTGAGGAGCGACCTGTCATTCTGGGCCGCATGTCTGATAGGTTTTTTTGGTATGTTGCGTCCTAATAACTTTTTAATAACCAAAGACAACAAAAATGATCAGTTTGTGAGACGACTTGATGCAAGTCGTATCGATGAGGGTTTTCTCATCAACCTCCGCTACACCAAGACAGTGCAGTTCAGAACACAAGTCGTACATGTGTTTATACCCGAGGTCGGTGGTCACTCATTGTGTCCAGCCACTGCCCTCGCTACCTACCTGGAGGCCTCCCTCTCTGCCTCCCAGTCTCAGCCTTTGTTCATGGATAATGACCACACTCCCTTAACGTATAGAGGGTTCCTGCAGCGCCTCCGCAAGATACTTGCTCAGTGTGGATACAGTGCTCACAGGTTCGGTGGTCACTCCTTCAGGCGTGGAGGGGGGACCTGGGCCCACAAGATGGGGCTATCAGACGGGACAATCCAAAGAATAGGATGTTGGAAAAGTGATGCCTTTCTGAAATATATAGACTCTGATATGCACGACAAAGTGGCATCAGTCCGCCAAATGGTCGTGGGCATCAATGACTCTTGTTAAATCAGTTTCAATTTCAAATTCACTATTTTGTGCGTTACCATTATTGGTCAAACATGTTTCAATGATAAATTACCGATTTATTACCACCCCCTTACTTTAAAACTAGTATTACTATATTACTATTTAATTCCAATTACTCTTACACTCATGATACTTGGGTTGGGGATTTACATGTGTAAGATTAACCCCTTTTATGTTTCACTTTCACCATGGCTTAAGACCAATTGTTCGCTTGCATTTAGCATTATTAAATTTGAGCCCAGGTATCTCTGAGTCTTTGTCTTCTATGCTTTGTTATTTTAGTATGATATGAGTAAAGGTATAATTCATATATTCAAGCATGGCATCTAGCGCCGTAGCAAAGTAGTTTTCCCACCCGCCCACCCAGTAGTATTATTGGAAGTAGCTTTTGGCTCTGGCAGGGATTCTTTTCATCTACTTTATAAATGCTTACTCAGCACCAATCACTGCTTTATTATTGATAATGTCAATTGTCAATTTCAAGTTTCTATTTAGGGGTATTTACATGTGCAAGATTAACCCCTTTTATGTTTCACTTTCACCATGGCTTAAGACCAATTGTTCGCTTGCATTTAGCATTATTAAATTTGAGCCCAGGTATCTCTGAGTCTTTGTCTTCTATGCTTTGTTATTTTAGTATGATATGAGTAAACGTCTGTTCATTCATGTCATCGGTGGACAAAAGCCAATCATTGAACTTCCAGACCCCATCCCGGCAACTGCACTTCTTACGACTTACGATTCTTGCTTTGAAAACTCGTCTGGTGAAATTATGGCTGCATTCTTATCTTCTGTCAGTCACCTCACTATCCACTGTCTATGTGATTATTGTTACGGTTATTTCTTTTTTAGCCTGAAAGGCCCGATGAACTTTATGGCATGGTATGGTGTCCATCCATCCTCAAACTTTTCGCTTTTTCGACTTCTTCTCCAGAACCAATGACTCCACAGAGCTGAAATTTTACGTGCAGACTCATTGGCCAATGGGGATTCTGAATTGAAGATTATGTGACCCCATGACAGGGGTCACATCCTTAAAAACTTATTTTCACCTTCTTCTCCAGTTCCAAAAGGTCTAGAGAGATGTGTGCAGACTCATTGGCCAATGGAGATTCAAATTGTAGATTTCTTTACCTCGTGACCCCAAATGGGGACCCAGAGTCACATTCTTAAAAACCTATATTCATCTTCTTCTCCAGTTTCAAAAGGTCTAGAGAGTTTAAAAGTTGTGTGCAGACTCCTTGGCCAATGGGGATTCTTAAATTCTAAATTGTAGATTTCATGACCCCGTGACCCCAATTGGGGTCACAGGGGTCACATCCTTAAAAGCCTATTTTCATCTTCTTCTCCATTTCCAAATTGTTTAGAGAGCTGAAATGTTATATGCAGACTCCTTTGCCAATGGGGATTCTAAATTGTAGATTTTGTGACCCTGTGACCCCAATCTACATTGTAGGTCACGGGTCACGAGCCAAAAACCTATTTTCATCTTTATCTCAAGTATGTAAAGCTCTAGAAAGGTGAAATATTGTGTAGAGACTCTTTGGTCAAAGGTGATTCTTTATTGTAAGATTGGTGACCCTGTTACTCAGAATGTGTATCACAGGGGTCATGATTTAAAAACCTATTTTCTGCTTGTTAACAATATATTACTTGAGATAACTTAGATATTCAACCTTACATAATAAATCAATGAAATTCTGATGAGCTACAGAGCCCATGGCTCTATTTTTTAAAATATTACAAATTTTTATGCCGCCTATAACAGTGTTATATTTCATTAATTCCTAGTACTTACTGGTAATTGACATAATTAATAATTAATTATAAATATATCTGAACTGAGTTTGAATATGTTCATGTCATGTAATATATAGGTGTTAATTTTGTGTGTGAACTTTGTGCACAAATTCCTGATCAATTACTACTTATTGCTGAGCTTGAATATTTAATCAACATGAGAAAGCACATGCACATATGCCTTTTACAAAAACATGAATTAAAATTACTGAAAGTTTTTTTCATTATGTTTAAGGTTTAAAATGTTATTGTAACGTTGTAAGAAATTAGAAAGAAAAACAGTTAGATATTCAAATGTGATAAGAAATTTTAATATTGAAGTACATTTCAATATGATATATGCTCATTTTACAGCAGGAGAAATATATTTATTTTTAAACATATTCTACTTCATTCATGTGCATAATATAAATAGACACTTTATTAATTTGTTACTGACAAATACTGTGATTTGGTTTTACTGAACAATTTTGAACTTGTGACAATATGTCTATTGTTTTACTTTTGAAGAGTTTACTGCTCTGGAAACCTGACTTGGTTACAATACATTTTCTCATACATTTTGTACCTTTCCATGTTTGATAGCACATTCAGTGTTCATACATTTACTTAATCAGACTTGATGAAATAAATGCATTTCTAAACACTGAATTTATTCTTTGTTGTTTTTTTTTATCTTTATTTATCCTCGCCGCTAAGGGCTGCAATACTGCGGAAGCGTCGTTAAACAATTACTCACTCACTCACTCTTTATTAATCAATGAATGTGTGGGGAGGGAGTGTTTGGTGTATTCGGTTTACAAGCAATAGCTCTGGGGTTCGAATCCCGTCTTAGCAACTTTGCAACTACTGCAGTAGAGAACGCTTGTTTATGAGGAAAGGTATAAGATTGATGCAATACTTCCTTGAATTTTATCAAAGTAGTACCATCAATGATTTATGTCTGCAGGATTTAAATCAATGAGTGTAGATAAATATTTGTGGATTGAAATGTCATTTGTAGTATTGACTTGACATATTAATATAGATTGTATTTTAAAAAACTCAAATGATAACGCAGCTCTGGTGCACAACACGCCAATAAGTATTGGAGGAGGGGTGTAGAGTAACACCTGTAAATGCCAGCAGGCCCCTTATAATGAAGCCTTTATCCGTCTTGATGTCATCTCAATAATTAACCAAATAATTTCCCAGAAAGCCTGATTGTTCAGTTACTGGTATTATTCTGCTATATCAGATGCCGACCAAGTCTACAAATCTGTGAAGTTAGTGAAAGTCATGAAAAGAAAAAAATTTAAACCAACGTTTAAACGTATCGTGGCTCAAAAAGGTAATTCGCTGAGATTATTACAAAGATTAGTTTTGAA
Source organism: Gibbula magus (assembly GCA_936450465.1). NCBI lineage: Eukaryota > Metazoa > Mollusca > Gastropoda > Trochida > Trochidae > Gibbula > Gibbula magus. The sequence continues at coordinate 3,004,282 of OW388301.1, forward strand.
TGAAACATTCTATACAATCAACTATCCAAACAAATTTTCATCGTTTGCCAAATCCCAATAATTACTTCTAGCTGTTAAAAGACAAGTGTGAATAATAAAAAAGCGAGCTTGAATGAGCATCATAGTTGAAATATTAAAATCAAAGTGAAAATCCCACCTTACGGCATGGAGGGACACACATTTTGATTTTAACATATGGAGTGATACATAATATATAAATAACTTTCATCACTATATCTTGTTAGTCTTTGAGAATATATAAACCTCCGATGAGAGGTTTAAATCTGCATTGAATCATTAAATTCAACCTGTCCCATCATTCGCTCACTCAGTCGGCGATGTACCCGACAAAACAGTGGATCATGCAGATTCAGCGTTGTTTTCTTGTTCAAGCTATCAAAAAGTGGAAATACTATTATTTATTATATGAAACTTAAATAGTTACCAAATATCCTCGAAAAGGATGTTGATTTTGTAAATGCATACGATAAATCAGACGTAAATGTATGATGTAAGGTCATTGAGTCGGCCGAAGACAACAGCGCGAGTACAGGCACGAATCACGCGATTATATGTAACTGGAAGTGTGTTCCGTTTTGAAACATATTTTAACACGAATTTGCCAAACTTGTTGCCATTACGATACATTGATAATCGCCATTTTGTCTCAAAGCGTGACACATGTCACGTGATTTGATCATGTGACAAGCCATCCGTATCCCGCAGCAAAGTTCGAAGGAAAATCCAGTATTGAACTAGCATGAAAATGTGATAAAAACAATAGAGCTATACTTATACAGATCACTTCAAATACAATTATAAAATCTTAAATGTAAAGGTTGAATCAAATTATGCATATCATATTTCGAAAGTGCCAAGCATCAATGATGAACACAACTTCACTGCAAAAGGTACTGCTCCTTATGAAAATTTGAAGTTTCATTTTCATGTCGTCATCAAATTTTAAGATGAATGTGAAATGAATGTATTATTCCAATGAATTCAAAGTTTATTTCAATTGTCAAAATAACTCGAAATATCATTTTCTCAATATTCGTATTATCAAAAGGCACTCATTCTCCACTTGCCACACGAGTGAAACAAATTCATAGTGGTAGTCTGCTTTGACTTGACACTGCCCAAAGGAATACAAATTGCAAAATATAGCATAGAGCTATAGGGACACAAGCAAGGGCGCCTAATTAAGGAACACATTCGTGCAAAACAATCAGCTAACCACAAGACTCCTCGTCAGACATGTCGACACAGTTTGCGTGCAAGTCACACCTGAGTTTCTCATCTATGCATTGTCCATTTTTACATTTCCACATATACCTATCACAGGGCTTCATTTCTGTGGAGAAAAAAACAAACAGAAGCATTGAGAAATATTAGCTGGCATCAACAAACTCATCCTGCTCTATTAGATGCGTTGTATGCACAGGGCTCCAACAGTACCCTAACAGTTTGATGATTATGGATGCCAGAAATGTCATTCAATTCATTCAAATTAAAATGTCAAACAAATGTCCGAGAATAGTTGAGAATATAGTTTAATCACGTGCTTAAATGAACAGTTATGAACAGATTTACTTATAGGAAAAAGGTTTTCGACCTCACCATTGAAAACATTCATTCTGAATCAAAACGTTATACTTAAATTGGTTGTGACTTGGTATATCATATTTAGGATATAAACCTACTGTGTTTGAAAATCAGAGACATGTTATACTGGATTGATAGCGAGTAAATTGAACTGAACGCGTAGCGTGAGATACAGTAGCTTTATCTCCATTCTACCATGACCGTTTTATCATGGGACTCTTTTTGTCAGATGCAGCGATTTCGTACACAAATATTGTTGTTATACACACAATTTCCCCCCAAAAAATCTATTTAACCATTTAAAACAATCTAATATATGTGTCATTTATTACGGGAGTATTAATTTGGTTTTCCCAATATTCGCGTTCACAAAAATCAAGAATCGTATTTCCTGAATTTCGCATTTTTGGACGTTCAAAATGGCTACCATTTACCAGCAGCTGTGAATTGCGAGCTTGAGGACTTGTATTTATTAAAATTAAGTGCTTCATGTGATAAGGGTAAATGTCTCATTCGGGTAAGGAATACACATTCTAGTTATACACGTTGGTATGCAGATGATATGACATATATGTATTTCTTATTTTGCATCAAAACGTTATGCTCGGTTTTCAGATCCGGCTGACCATTGTGTCATTGCATTTGCTCGCTTTCTCAATGCATAAGTGTCGTTATTTGAATATCTTGTTACTGACGATGTTTGTCTTGCTAATCTATCATTTAATGTAGCTTTAAAACACGCTACAGGAAATATTTATTTGATTAGTATCAGTTATTTTGATTTCCACAAGTAGAGCACACTTTAGAATCGGCCGTTTGTTCGGATAGATTGTGACGTCACAAGGTACATGCAACAATACGATGTGAAGCGGCCCTAAAACCAGAAGAGGTTTAATCCAGAATTGATCACGTTTGATTTGTCTGGAGAACAAGTCAGAATCGAGTATCCAGCAATGTCATGGTAGAATGAAGGATAATATGTTGACAATATTTTGAAATTCAATTTCAAACGGACATGGGATGTTGACCTCCTTACATCCCTTTACTTTATTTTCATATAAGGGGCTACACCCAGTAGGTGTCCACACCCACAATGCCCTGTCATCAACCATATGGCATCAAAATACTTTTACATCATCAAGTAAAGACTCATAATGTTAATAAGCCAAAACGTTAATGACATCGCACTGCCATGAAGTCACAAACACGATGAATTTGCAGTGCTATGGCATCGATACAGTTGGTGTCTAATGGCAATGCAATGATCAGAAATGAAGAATGATTTGGATGGTAGAAAGAATCTCACCCTCTTGTCTTCTGATATCAAATATATCAACACTCATTGATAGAAGTCGATTATCCTCGGCAAATATATGATATTGGTAGCTTTCATCAACTTGTGTTGATATATTTGATATCAGAAGCCCCTTGGGCTTGATTCACCTTCTTCTCCAGAACGACAAGCTCGAGAAAGCTGAAGTCTTGTGTAAAGATTCCTTACACAACGCCGATCTTATAGATTCTGTGAGCCTGTATACCCAAATGAGTCCCAGTGGTCATGACCTAAAACCTATTTTCATCTTCTCCAATACAAAAACGCTCTATAAAGCTAAAATGCCGTGTACACAATCCTTGGCAAATGAGGATTCTAAATTGTAGATGTGTATCTGTTTAATTGGTATTTCGTGTAGTTAAATGACACCTTCAAACCATATAAACACCTAATGATATGTGTTTTATATCGTCTGTAGAGAAACATATCATCATAAACAAGGGATTTCCAAAAATATGCCCTCTTTAATGGCAGCCAATGGGCTTCTTAACTTGATTATATTATTTCCGAAAAGTAACCAAAGGGCTTCTTTTCTTCGCCAAAATGGATCCTTAAGGTCTAAGTACGCATATATCTAATTCTGATTTTTAATAGTATGCTATCTATATTTGTTATGTTGTTCATAACTGTCGATTTGGTGACTCTGTGATCCCGATCACATGGGCCACGACCCATCTGTTCTCATCATCTTCCCCATTACATATTGAAATGTGTTATACCACCGATAACAACTCCTGAAAAAATATATTAAAATCACTTTCATGTAACATACCGCAATACATTTCATCTGACTTGTCGCCGCAATCATCAATTCCGTCACAATAAAACGCATAAGACAAACATCTGCCATTGTTGCATCTATACCCATGTTCAGTGCATTTCGTATCTGAAACAAATAGTTACTGGTATAGCTGAACAGTGCCTTTGTCATTTGGAATTCAAACATATGATATCGATTATTAAAAAGAATATTGTCAGAACAAATTTATTTTTCAGAAAAAAGCATAGAAAATAGCATCAGCTCACCATGCGTATTTTACTTCATTCCAATATTTGTTCAAGTTTGTTTAACAAGTTTAAGTCATATTTCCAAAATCATTAAATGATTAAATCTTCTTAGACCATTCCAGTGCAATGAGTTGCTTGTTACTACTCCTAATTCGTTCACATGGACATATGACTATCTTGGAATTAAACTCCATAGAAATGGGAGATTTGTCCAAGCAATTAAAGCCCTTACCGAAAGCGCTACAAAAGCAATGTATTGTTTAATAAAGATATCAAGGAATGTTAATTTACCTCTAGATTGCCTTTTAGATGCATTTGATGTTATGATTGTTCCGATTCTCTTGTATGGTTCAGAGATATGGGGATATGAGAAATTAGAAATTATAGAAAGAGTACATTTGAAATTTCTTAAATTGATTTCCGGCTTGAAAAATAGCACTCCAAATTTTATGCTTTACGGGGAATTTGGAAGAGAACCGCTAAGCATCAAAATCTATAAACGATTTATTTCACATTGGCATAAATTAGCCTCTGACAACATACAATGGAAACCCTCCCAGATTATATATAACTGCATTAACCATATCTCTGACAATACAAGTAAAATCCCATGGTTATGTTTTGTGAAAAATATCCTTGATAACTGTGGCCTGTCGTATGTATTTTTAAATCCGTCGATATGCTCGACGCCTTGGCTTGTCTCAATGGTGGAAAACATTTACAGATCACATTTCTTTCAAAACTGGAGATCCCAAGTGGCCATAAGCTCAAAGGGCAGTTATTATAAATATTTTAAATCCGAACCTAGTTTCGAAAAATATCTCCTCCTTCCAAAAGGCATACATTTTCCAATTTTGAAATTAAGAACAGCTAATCGCCATTTACCTATTGAGACAGGCCGATGGTTGAGTATTCCACGAGAAGACCGAAAATGTCCACTCTGTGATTCTAATGCTGTTGGAGACGAGTTTCACTACTTATTTAGATGTGAAACTTTTCTCCAAAACCGACAATCTTTGAACGCCAAATATCTAAAATTTCCAAACATGTCCATATTTAAAAAGCTTTTAACAACCACCAGCACTAGAGATCTAAAAAGCCTTTCCAAATTACTGAATCATATATTTAATGTATTTAGAAAATGAAGTATAAGCTGCTATCTTGTATATTATGTAAAAATTATATTATGTTTATCTCATGTACCGCCGTTGGCGGTTTCCAGAGAATAAAGAGTTTGAGGGATTGAGAGGACCACTTCGACCAATTAGTGAGAAGGCATCATTTTTTGCCAGAATTCTGGGCTATATCTTCCAATCAGAACAGCTTAAGCTGGTTAAAGTATCAATCACAGGGGCTTGCATTGTCGAAATACTAGTGATTAGAAAGTCGAAGTCGACGATCCAGCCCCTTATACAATAACAAAGTAATGGGATGTAACACGGTCAAACTCCAATGTCCATTTGAAATTATATTACAGAATGTTGTCCTCATATCATCATTCAATATTATATACCACGTCAAAGCCAAAACATATTTTTTTAAATAAGCCATCAAACATAAAAATCGATCGAATAATCACAAAGATATGATTTTTCAAAGCCTTAAATATTAGCACAATGCTTATGTGTTCCATCAAATTGATAAAAACAATCGCTTGAAAAAATATTATAAAATCACTTATAATATTCTGCTGATATTGACCTAGTTACGTAGCGCAGTATTTGGTGCATCATATCGCACACTAACATTTAACATAACGGGACACTGCTATTGAGGTACCTCGGTACCTTTCGACAATACATGCCCCTGTGGTAACAATGACATTGAAATTTTAAATAAGCAAAGCCTTCGCGATTCCAAACTGATGGAATTCCATGATTTAGTTCGCTATGGGTCAATTACTAACATTCAATAGCACCAGGCGAGATATTTGCAACAGTACAAATTCATAATGTAATGTATCATTCAATTATTTCATATTATTCATAATATTATCATGTATTTATTATTTGTTCACCACCGTCCACACAGTCTCTCTGTCCATCACATATCTTCCGTCTGGACACAAGTTCTCTGTTGGCACACTCAAAAAACAGTTCACCGGCACGTTCATTATTTGGTGGTAGAGAAAGTGTTTGCCTTGAAATGGTATGTTCTGAAAAATAATCAGTAATTACATTTGCTGCTATGAAGCTAGTATTTTTTATTCTATTAATGAAGTATATATATGAGCCTACAAAATATATCTATCTATTTACAACCATATCAAGAAGGTTGGACACGATTGTCAATCGTGGATCTTGACATGGGACCCAACCTGGAATCAGTCTACGAATTCCGCCAAGAAACCAGTTTCACCAGTTTCTGTTTCCATGATCACAGATGACCGACCGGCTCCTACCTTATACACAAGTGTACATTTAACTGAAGATGTCAAAACGTCTTTCTTCCCAAAAAAATGTATAACATTTGTGATTTGCTTACCGTAAGATGCTGATTTCTTCATGCAGATAACGTGTTGTAATTTTCTCGTAATGCAGTAGATGTCTGACCATCCATATGGAGTAAAAGAAAAACACCGTTCAGCGGAGCCGCCATGCGCTCCGTAGTGTGTATCCCATACGTTCCCCCTAAGAAACGAAAGCTAAAGAATTAGTTTGTACCTGTTATATGTTAATCTACTTTTGTGATTGATGGGAGCCTGAGAGGCGAAGGATAAATGCGATGAACTTCATATTAAGTTGTCCGATTCAAGTTTTAAAACCTAATATAGATCACATAGATCTGCATTGACATAAACCTGTCTTTGATCATCTTTAACATTAAGACAAAGTCTGATCAAGTAAAAATGTAACAGCATTATATTTTGTTTATAATTTTATGTTTAGCATGTTATTTGCGGTACTTTATTTCACGCTTCAGTGAGTGTATGCTCGGGCCTAAAGTACAAGCAGGTAATGGTGCAGCTTATTTCATTCTTGTCTGTCGAGAACAATATCCTCTGTTTCTAGAGGCAGTCTACACTGAAGCGTTCTACCCGCCATGTCCTGTCAGGGTCCGTCTATGCCTAAGAAGGCCAAGACGTCAGCTGTTCACCCGGGTTACCCAGCTATTGTCCAATACTTATACGTACAATTTTTTATGTATTTGGACCATGGACTCAAAACATTTCTCCCGTCGTTCAGGAGGCTCATCTCAGTTTCACCATACGCCTAATCCGCCGTCTAGGATAAACTTCAGATCGCATCTATAACATGGTTATATTTGGGAGAACACTACCTTCAATAGCACAAATGTTTGTACTTTTTCGGGCCGAGTCACATGCGGGATTCGAGCCCACGCCCTCAGAGTAAGGCAACTATCGCCAGCATTGACTGTTCCAACAGCTTACCACACAACCATTTCGCCTCGACCTATCGCATCGTTTACCTTGTTGTGTGTTTTTTATCGCTTCGGTTGTGTCTTCCCCCTCCCAATGGGAGCCTGGGGGTGTGTGTTAACTTGAAGTGGAGTGGATTTGGTGTCACTTGTACCCGCTTAGCATGTAGAAATATTGTCAGTCGGGCTTAACCTTGTCCTCACCCATAAGGTTATAGCTTAGCTTACACCCAAGGCTAATCTCCCCGTCTCGTCTCTCACCTGTATACACTAACTCACCTCCATTCAGTATCCTCATCATTAGTATTTTAACTAGCTGAAATTCAGTGTAGCATTGCACCCAAACCTTACTGCGTGTAGAACAGTTCTCTACTGCAGACAAAGTTGCCGTGCGGGATTCGAACCCAGGACCGCTTGATCCGAAGCCGAACGCGCTAACCACTGGGCTATCCTGCGCCCTTCCCTTTGAGAAGGAGGTGGTGTTTCTTGTGGCTTTAACAAGAAATGAAACAAAAGTTCATCGATTACCAGTTAGAGTATAACATTGGCGTGTTATCTTCCCATCGAAACGTTTGGCTGTAGAGTCCTCGTGCTTTAGGAAATTCTTTCCTCAATCCTGTAATGAAATCAATAATTGAAATATCATATTCTAGATTGACATTTGACTTCATGATATAATGTTGTGAGCAAAGCAATCTCACCAGATGATGTAGTTAATGCTCTCCGGCTTATCTTTGGAAATCCGGTCGAGTCCGAAGTTTGTCGCGACAATAAAAGTGTTGCGACTAACATTTTTTTACAAACAAATTGCATTATTGTTCATCAGTTTTGATAATAATGAATTTATGAAATATTATAATTCTATTTTATTGACTTTGGTGAAGTTTTCAATGAAATGTTTACTTTAATAACATATATTGAGTTAGATGAAATATTGATTTTGGAAAAAATATAAGAGAGAGAGAGAGATTCTTTATTTCCTCAAGTAAAAACCGAAGATTACAAAATCAAAATTACAAGCACATTATAAGTTGATATGTACAGTATTTACATGATAATACAAAACATTCAAAAACATTGGTACAACACATTCATTAGTTAACAGTCCAGGAGATATGATTTAAGCTCATATACGTACAGTGAAAAGCGTAGAAGGATATTTTCATATAATGATGAATCTTTCAAAGAGTGAAAAAATTGGTTTTTGGCTCCGAAGAGAAATTAAGCATGTCTACTTCTTCTTGCATTTCAAAAATGACATAAGTTTAAACATCAAAGTCATCTAGTAAAAATGTAAAGAAATTGTTTCTTTGTTGTATTAATATTTCACAGTAGAAAAGTATATAAAAATCATAGTCATGTGTGTTATTATTGCAAAGAGTGCATTCTTTTGATATTTTACCTCTTGAGGAAATTTTGACACAACATTGCAAGTTAAATTTATAATCAGGGTATTTATATGCTAGTTGCCATAAAACATGATAAGTTAGTGTAGTATGAATTAACGTATAAAACGACATGTTCGATCGATATACAGATTGAGATCGCCAAAGTTGCTCTTCATAATTATGAACAGTATTATTTACAATTCTTCTCCAAACATGTTTAGGAGGAAATGTACCTTGAGCAATATATTTGTTAACATAGTTATAAAGATTATATTTTTCAGATATTGATATGAGATCACCACAAATGTTGTCCATTTTTTCTGGAACTGTGATAGAAGCACAAAATACATGTTTTGAGAAGCTATTACATTCGATGTTACATAAGCGTCCAAGAAATAAAAGTTTACATGTATCTATATATCCAATGAGTGACCATAAGCCCAAATTTGCAATAGTAGATATTGAGGAAGATCTTTTATCAAAACCGTGTACAATTTTAGCAAAATATGTTTGAGTTTGTTCAAATAAATCTGCCTGCTGGCTTTTGATATTTGGTAGTAGTTCACAGCCATAGAGACTGGTTTTGAGAATCATTCTGAGCCATATCTTCACACATGTAAATGGATGTAGTCCAGAGTTATTTAGTCCAACAGACCTGAGGGAGTTCATGTTCTGTCTTGCTTTTTTACCATACTTTTCACATATGGCTTTTGTTGAAAGATTGCTAGTAAAGAGTACACCTCCATATACAGTAGAATCTGAGTAGGGAATTGCAGTGTTACCAAGGCTACATTGGAAGTTTGTAAGATGTGATTTTTTTATACTAAAAACCATGATGTTAATTTTTGAGGGGTTATATGTTAAGCGCGTATTTAGATACAATATCAAGTGATGCCTGCAGGCCTCTAGGAGATGTACTTACGAGTGTAGTATCGTCAGCAAGCAAGACAGACAGAACGTTTATTCCAAAGACATGAATACCACAGTCCACTAGTCTTAACGACATAATCAAGTCATTTTTAAAAACGAGAAAAAACCAAGAGGAGATAACTCTTCCCTAACCAACACCTTGTTTGATCAGGTAGTTTTCTGACCTTTCGCCTTGATGGGAGACAAATGATTCACTATTTGTATAGCATTGATGAAGTAATTTCCAGGTATTACCCCTAATACCCAGTTCATATAATTTGTAAAATAGGCCGTCATGCCATATTCTATCAAAAGCTTTTGCGTTGTCAAGAAAAGTTGCAAATACAGGGGAATCTCGGAGATTAAAATAGTGAATGCTTTCCATTAGTAGGCCATGGGCCGAAAGCTGTAGCTTGTCTCTAAAGTGACTTTAGGTCCAAGTTTTTGGTGAAGGCAGAAACAATATATCAATTTAATCCTGAGTGTTTACTGCTTCCAAAAATGCATTGTTTCACCTTGGATACTTGTTCATTATGAAATTAGGACATGTTAAAGTGATGACTCAGCAGTTTCGCAAAAGACAACTTTACTGTAGAAAAATTTAATTTGTGTCAAAAGTTATTAACATATTTCCATAAATTATGTATCAAATGAAAGAGGACATCTTGTTCTATCAGAATATTATGATGACACTTTGTATATTATGTACGGGTGTTAAATATCTACATGTAAAGGAAAAAAATAATTGAATCTTATTGAAACCGGTACATTTCATTTCTCATTAAAAAAATGTAAAACCTATTAAGCCCCAGTGCAATTAATTGTTTAAGAAACAATTGCTTTTGCAACAATCAGAAGTTGGAATAATCAAAATATATCAATTCTCAAGGGAGCCACATCAATTTTTTTTCACATATGTGTGATTTTGTCCATGAGCAAAGGGAGATAACTCTAGCAAGTTTGTAAAATTGAATTTTTAATTTTTCATAGAAGTGCTGTCATATAGCAACTGTTTGTTTCTCACAAAATGTTTGAAAACATATTATGGAATGATATATCATACACATATTGAAGATTGTAATGATAACTTATTACAACATTGAAAGTTAATTCATTATTTGACAACATATCTTCTGCTCCCTGCTGTTAGCTGTTCTACAGCAGAATTATATCTCCATCTCAATTACTATCAGTTTGATTAACTTCAAGCTAGGTTACATATATTCATAAGATCTAAATAGCCATAATTGTAATATTTACCTTTATTTGTGAGGATAATATCACATTCACTATTCTTGAAATAGTTTCATCTTGCCAACTATAATTGAATAGTTTTTACAAAGTTTTGGACCAGAATTTAAGTCACAATAGTAGTAGCAGTTTCATCAATAGAATTTCAGATTCACAATAGTAGCACAGTTTCATCAATAGAATTTCAGATTCATAATAGTAGCACAGTTTCATCAATAGAATGTGAGATTCACAATAGTAGCACAGTTTCATCAATAGAATGTGAGATTCACAATAGTAGCACAGTTTCATCAATAGAATGTGAGATTCACAATAGTTGCACAGTTTCATCAATAGAATTTCAGATTCATAATAGTAGCACAGTTTCATCAATAGAATGTGAGATTCACAATAGTAGCACAGTTTCATCAATAGAATTTCAGATTCATAATAGTAGCACAGTTTCATCAATAGAATTTCAGATTCATAATAGTAGCACAGTTTCATCAATACAATTTCATATTCACAATAGTAGCACAGTTTCATCAATACAATTTCATATTCACAATAGTAGCAAAGTTTCATCAATAGAATTTCAGATTCAAAATAGTAGCACAGTTTCATCAATAGAATTTCAGATTCACAATAGTAGCATAGTTTCATCAATAGAATTTCAGATTCAAAATAGTAGCACAGTTTCATCAATACAGTGCCGGACAAAAGTCATGGGAGTAAAATTGCAGTATTCCCGCGATCGTGTCGGAGCACAGTTGGGTCGTGATTGCGTTATTCCTGCGACAGGATCGCGACAGTCTCCCGCCAAATTAGCGTCTCTGTCGCACGATAATTGCGAGATGATTGCGTTAATGTAGGCGGAGCTATTCTGATGCTAAGAGCTGATTGGTCTACTACTGTAGTGGGCGGTCGTAAAGATGAAATGTGCCTTTACTGTCAAATGATTGCTGAAGTTGTCGTCATGTCGAATAAATACCATAGTGTTATGTTGTGGAATTTACCGGTGGTAACATTTCTTACTTTATACAGTGTGTATGAGATAATGTTATGTAATAGTGACAAAGTGACACTAATTCAACATATGTGTATACTTTATTTTAAATACGACATAAAATAACTAAAATGTGTTTAAAAACCAGCCATTAAAAGGTATCATATATATATATATATATATACATATATATATATATATATATATATATATATACGAAAAAACGGAAACGGTAAGAAGCAGAATGTCTAAGTGATATATATTTAAACTGTATAATGGTAGCAGACTGACGTCTATAAACATACTTTTTTCGGTTATTTTAAAAACACATTTTTTGCAACATCAACTATAGAAAATAGATTATTAGATATGTTCGTAAAAGTGTACATTTGGGGATCTAAATAATTAAAACAAAGATCTGAATAAAACTCCATTCTGACAGGCACTAAAGGTTTATCAGTTTAATGGTATTACTCACATTACAACAACCAGTATTGACTCAATGTTTCTTTTTTTGTGGACAAAATTGCTTTGTTACACTGGTAGATGACGCTCCTGTCATATCACACAGTTTGTTTTTTCTGATACATTGTCTATTTTCTTATCAGACATTTAGGGGTACAATCCTTTTTTCCCTGTGTATATTTCCCCACGGTAAAACAATAGTGTGGCAGTAAGATGGATTAATGTTAGTATAGTGTTTCTCCAAGTACATACATGTGTATAGGGTGTGTATGTTTGTATATTATAGATTTCCTTAAAGTAGATATCTTACAAAATATGATATATAATTCTGTGTTTATTTACTTGTAATAATTATAGTTGTACTTGTATATAATTCATATAATATATATAATAGACTATAATATAGAATATAATACACGGTGTTTTGACTGGTTGCACGGAACCGTAAGACACTTGTATATTCCGTATTGCCCAAAGGCACCGGTACCCCTATGCTCATTGCATCACCGTGTCTACCAACTCCCATTCAAATTGCAATTTAATCACATCAATAGATACCGCCGTGTCGGACACGCGTACCGGCACACTTGTTGATCTGGTGATCTACTTCGAATATCACGTCTCTCATAACACCATAGTCATCAATTGGTGGACTCCCCCCCCCCCCCCCCCCCCTTTCAAAATTCCTGGATCAGCCACTGCTACCTGTTTCGTTTTATCAATAAATGTACATATTTATAAAAATGGTGAGGTGAGATTTGAATAAAATATATGTTTGTAAACGTTCGTGACCATTAGGGAAACAATTTAGTTACTGACTTGAGATTTTAAATTCAATTCATGTCAAGTATGTTTATTCATGTGTTTAGGCCATAGGTCATTATGAGGCATTGAAACCTAAACATATTTGGGTTAGTACAAAAATAGGGTGGAAAATATTCAATATTCAATTCATCATCATTATTGTGTACACTCAGTCATACCGAAGTTTGTTAAGAAATGTAAATAAACAATGCAAAAATTATATAACGCCTACCCACATTGTTTAATGCTTGTTGACTAGTTTATTTTGTTTCTGTAGTGTATGTAACTTTTGCTGTTCTATAATCGTCACTCATTTGTTTTAGTATGTGGGTGTAGGGAGATTTCTTCTTTGTTTTCCGATCCCGTCATAATAAATACCTTGAAACCAATATATAGTTATGTTATTTACATGAGATCAATCCTTTGAAGTTTGTGGGAAGGGTACGATTTGTCTTATCATGCATTACGTAGCTTATAGTCGTTGGCTCCGTCTGCGTGTCCGGCCGTCCGTGTTCACATCTATTCTGGAGCAAGTACTTGAAAACTCCTTCTTTATCAATATACACAAGATACACCTAATTTGGTTTACATATATTAAACATATACACACAGATACTCGCACACACTCATGCACACACTCATTCACGCACTCATACATCAATACATACGTTGGCATACATACATATACATATTTAAAAATGAAAGTGAAGATAAAATCCTAATCTGCCGAAATATTTCGGCGCCTAAACATAGTATATAGTACAGCGGCAAGGGGCTTTATATACTGATTATTATTGAGTAAGAAAACCATTTTATCCATTGATGACATGGACTGGAATGTAGGATGAGCTGTCGTTACATCTATCCAAAGATTATATCTGAGGTCTGAATAAAAATCACAGTCAACCAAATAATGCAATTCATCCTCAACAACATTACTGCTACAACGGGTACAAACCCTATCATGAAGAGCAACTTTAGGACGAGAATATCTACCCACTTCTACCTCTAATGGCAAAGTGCAACAGCGAAATTTACTCAATAAACTACGGTGAGCCCGAGGTAGTTATTTACCGCTAAAACTGATTATTCAACTTATGTGGGGCCGGGGAGATATGCCACCTCATGATGGCTCTTTTGTTTTCAACTTGTGACACTTAAACAAATTGGTTTGTTTGCATGCCTAGTAGTGGGTTAGGGCACCTGCGACCTGCTAAGATATATCTTAGCCCCTCATCTTAGCAGGTCGCAGGTGCCCTATGAGAGAAATTTTGCTAAGGTCTTGTTCGTGGTAGAACCTTGAAACCTTGCTAAACTCGGGTTAGCTTGACCCCTTTGAGTCCAGCCGTCGTGACCGATCAATATGGGTACAATAGGTTAATAGCTTAATTGCCCAATTATCGACGCACCGTGCTCTGATCACTACAGGTATAATGGGTTAATTGACCAATTATTGTAGTCATGGGGTTTGGAGGGTTAAACGGACGTGTGCCGAGTCGCGTTAATTGGAGTGTTTATTTTTCGGTGAGGAGGGGTCATTGTAGTCTTGGCTATCGTAACTACCGGTTTATAGACTTCTACATCAAGACATCAGGGGTGGTCCGTGTCGCTCATCACTCTTTGTAAGGAAGGTGTGTGTGACCAAGGCTAGCCTTAGCGCAAGCTCAAATGCAAATGACAACATCAACATGTGACCATGCAATCTGCATATTACTCTAGTATCGTCATCAAAATAAGTAAATAAAGTATGGCAGAGAATCGTGTTGATTCAGAGCCAGCCGTATCGCGGCGTATCAATTAGGTAACGTTCACATCTCTAATTATTTTCCCCTCTGGTGACAAATTTCAAGTTTACCGGTACAATATTTCCAAGAAATGTCATTGACGTGTCTTAAACGTCAAATTAAAATTAGGAGGCAAACTCTTGTGTCAATCTGACAATCATGTAGATTCAAAGTCCCAGTACAAGGTACATAATCTTCTTTGGACGATCAGCATAACTTAGCTCATCTTAGCAGTCACTAGTGTCAATTGGGAGGAAAGCTAAGGCGATTATCGAAGCAATGTGCTCTGATCAACACAGGTATAAGGGGTTAATTGACCAATTACTGTAGTCATGAGTGTTCGGGTGGTAAACGGTCTTACACCGATTTACGTTAATTGGAGTGTTTATTTTCGGTGTGAATGTTGGTATTGTAGTCTTGGCTATCGTAACTACCGGTTTATATACCTCTACATCCAGGCATCAGGGGTGGGCCCGTATCGTTCATCACTCTTTGAAAGGAAGGTGTGTGACCATGGCTAGACTTAGCACATGCTCAATCTCAATCAACAACACCAAAATACGACCATACGATCTGCGTATTACTCTAGTATCGTCATCAAACTAAGACAATAAAGTATGGCAGATAATCGTGCTGATTCAAAGCGAGCCGTGTCGTGTCTTATCAATTAGGTAGCGTTCACATGTCTAAATGTTTTCCCCCTCTGGGGCCAAATTTTGAATTTTACCGGTACACCATTTTAAAGAAATGCCATTGAAGTGCCGTTACCTCGTACATACAAACGATGTGTTTAAATTATTTCGTCAGTAAGGGATTAAGACATAATGACATAGCTATGAAATGTAATATAATGACGTAATGGAAATTGTTATTGGTCATCAAAACAATAATGATATAGGAATCGGATTGTATCAAGTTTCAACGTCAAATTAAAATAAGAAAACAAGGTTCCATGTCAATTTCCCAGTCATGTAGATTTAAAGTCATAATACTGTTACATTATCTTCTTTTGACGAACAATTTCAGTTTTGAAATCACCCTTTGCCTTTTCATAGCAGGGATTATTAACTTCGAGCAAACGCCGTATTTTTCAAAAACTTGAACACATTAGTATTAACTGAATATACATAGGTTTCATAACAACAACAAAAACCACATAATTTAATGTCCAATTCCAAATTCCTTTACGACTGTTTTAATCTCCGATGACCCCACCATCACCCGGCAAGGGGTGTGTTAATGGTAACGGGCTAACTATCTGATTGTACATTGATTCACGTATAATCTCTGTATAGGTGTCAACGTGTCGCACGCTTATAAGCGGACTATAGGTTCAAGACTTATTAACTCAACGGGCCGATTTCATTGAAAATAGAAAAGACTCAGTACAGATTACTAACGTTTCAAGACTCAGTAACTCCACGGGATGATTTCATTGATAAGGGGTATCAGTTAGCACCCGTACTTGGCATCGCGCAGAGGGAGGGGGGCTGTCAATTACGTATAGGCTCAGGCCGAGTCGCGTTAATTGGAGTGTTTATTTTTCGGCGAGAAGCCATTGACGATAACAGTTTGGAGGAGCGTGTCTTTCACGTATAATCTCTGTATAGGTGTCAACATGTCGCATGCTTTAGGGGATTATAGGTTCAAGACTTATTAACTCAGGGGGTCGATTTCATTGAAAATTGAAAAATGGCCATGGACCGTAATGTGGGTATCAATAACATGTACCTCACGTGTCATCGGGCCAGTGGGGAGGGGGTCCGTCAATTACGTATAGGCTTAGTATAAATGACTACAGGTTCCAAAACCCCAGTAACTCCACGGGATGATTTCACTGAAAAATAAAAATTACTGGCTGCCGTGACGTGGGGGTATAAATTAACTCCTGTACGTGGCATCGCGCAGTGGGGAGGGGTCTGTCAATTACCTATAGGCTCAGTATAGATCACTACAGGTTCCAAAAATCCGGTAACTACACGGGATGATTTCATTGAAAAATAAAAATTAACGGCTGTTGTGACATGGCGTATCAATTAGGTAACGAGACATCTCTTTATATTAGCTATTGATCATGTACAGTAATGATATAACGATACACCTCGGTATGATGGATCAATCAGCATGCAGAGTATTGAACCAGTCTTGCAAGTTGGATCCTCTGTCGTTACCCTCCTGTTCCCTATAAGTAGCAGTCTCTAGTCACAACGAGACATATATACCAAGCTATAGAGCAAAGCAACTCTACGCGGTACAATTCATCCGAGAGAATTTGAAGATGAAGAGAGTTAGCAAAAGTGAAATATTTACGAGTGAATGTGACTCTACTACCACAAATCCCCAACAACCGGGACAGTCACCCTCTAACAGTGATTCTAACGATGAGGGAGATTGTTGGTACATGAATCCTTATTGGGTATTGTTAGAAAGACACATCAAGAAGAAAGTTCTCCAAGATTCTACAACTAGTCAGTCAACATCACCAATATTCAAATGCACGAAGTGTTATGATGTCTACTTTTCAACAAGAACCGACATAAGAGAGCATTCTCACCAACACAGGCGACACGGAGATGGAACACCTCTATATACCATAATAAAACCTAAATTGTCACAAGAACAGAACACACCCTAAACTGTGCAGGAGGAACCAATGATTACGATGGTGCATTTACTTGTGTGTACTGCAAGTGTAAGCTGATGGACAGCTACCATCGCCGTGTAACTCATAGTGGAAAATACCCCTTGAAGAAGCGCGTGATGAACACCACCCCTCCTTGTTCCTGCTACTGCTAGAAAATCAGGTCAATACATAGTCCTTATAAAAGGCCCTTTTCAGGGCCAACCACATTTCTCAAAAGAAAACGTTTGACAATGCAACCATATTGTTTCAGGACATATTCATGGGGTGTACACGTTTGTTGAACAGAAATATAGGGCCGTTTAACTATTTATTGATACGATGTCATCCTATTTCACTACTGCTCCGTATAACATCTCTATAGCTACCGGGATGGGTTGGATAGTCAATAACTCTCTTTAAATAGTGTTCGTATGGAGTCATCTCTGCTTCAGATTATGGATTATACAATTGCGTTGCAACTTCTGTCTTAGATACATACTCGTGATTATTCTTCAGGGTCACTACATCCCCTAAAATTTAGGAACTTTTTGGGAATTATTTTCTGGAAATTTCATTAACCATTTCTTGAAATAATGTAAACCAATTTTCAAAACCGACCTTTGACGGATTTGTATAATTCCGAAGAATGGATCGTATAGTACATGTCGATAAATTTCTGGGAATTATTTTCTCGAAATGTTACATTGTAGAAGTCTCTTTCATTAACCATTTCTTGAAATAATGAAAACCAATTTTCAAAACCGACCTTTGACGGATTTGTATAATAATTCCTAAGAATGGAGCGTATACCACATGTCGATACTCTCGCTACACCGTCACGATATTCAATTAACTACACGTAGATGTTTAGATCTATACAAAACAAATCAAAACTCACCGACACTCATACTACAAGAATTGTTATTACAAAATGTAAATCACAGTTAAGTAGATATTCTCAAATATCCATTTCAATCAGTTCTTAAAGTTTTCAGGTTGGTTTGAATGAATGGTGACCATTCACATGGTTTAGGATATAGTTATCCCTTATTCCTTTTCAGTCAAAGTTACTTTAATCGAAACACGTCTGAACAGTTCTGTGTAACAGAATAATAACTTCACTACAATTTGTCAAATCTGTCCCTGCTGAAATATAATCATTTCGTATGTGATGTGTTCGCACCATGTATTTACTATAAATATCCGGATTGAGTGCATACAGTGGAGGGTATATAAGAAGTGACCATGAACGTATCAGGTAATAACCATGAGGCTGGGACATATCAATAGATCTCTTCTAAAGTTTCCACAGATTTTTCACTTATTAATTGGCGGTCCAAGTGGGGCTGGAAAAACTACGTTTGTAAGAAATCTTCTAGCTAATGAAATTGATGGTTCATGGTCACTTCTTGAAGGCTTGCCTTCAGTTATAATATGGGTATTTTCAGAGAAACAGCCCTTGTATGAAGAAATCCAGAATTTATGCATAAAAGCTGGTATTGAAATACATTTCGTTGACAATATTGTAGATACCGACAATTTAATTGATCCTAATGGTTACAGCTGGTTAGTTGTAGACGACGCAGCTGGTGATCTTACTAAGGATAGTGAACGTGAACTACTCAAATGGTTTGTGAAAAGATCGCATCATAGACAAACCTCAATTATTTATATACAACAGAATATTTTTGCAAAGACTCCATTTCATAGAACAATAAGTCTTAACTGTACGCATATTGTAGTGTATAAAAATCCTCGAGACAAAACCCAGGTTGAAAATCTAGCGAGACAAATCTTCCCCGGGAAAACAAAGTTTATTAGGGACGCTTTTCATAAAGCTACCACATCACCACACACCTATTTAATGCTCGACCTAACTCCGACAATACCAGATGATTTTAGAGTTCGAGCAAACCTGTTCAATCGTCCGCACGGAGAAATAGATATCTACATTCCTAAACCATGAATCTGAATGATAGTTTTGAGAGAATAGATAATATGGGTTGTATATCTCTCGATAAAAGTAGACATGCAACTCAAAATGATACCTGTAGTAGTGATGACACTCTTACTTACTCGTCTAGTAATAGCGATACACTAACATCCGACAGTTCATATGAAACAAATTATGAACAGTATTGCGACGACGAAAAACATATCAATCCTGACCACAAATCATCTACCAGATATAATTTCGTAGACAGTTCATCTGAATATGAAACCGAAACCGATTCAGACGACAGTAGCTCTGATGATCAGCAAGATCATTTTACTCAGTATGAACGGTCAGCTATCTTAAAGAAACCACGGCTTTCTAATTCAAAGGGTTACAAAAAGGGAGTAACACGAACAACGACGTCATTACCTCCAATACCTCCTCCGAGATCGTGGCTTAATCGGAGCAATCAGTAATAATGTCAGGGCGAGTACGACGATGTGGAAATAAAGTAAAACAAAATGCTGATATCATACATTACTTGTGTAGGGCAACACCAGCAATTAGAACTAGGGTGATAAATAGTCTACCTAAGCAGGTTCTCGATGCGTTCAGTGAAGCAGCTATTAATATCTACGCGGGTAATGTTCCTATGACACCTACTCAGAGAAATAAATTGAACACACATAGACGGAAACTACATTTGCTCTGTCAGAAAAAGCAATTATCAAACGATACAAGGAAAAAGATTTTAACACAAAAGGGCGGTATATTACCATTCTTGTTACCCGTTTTGGCACCACTTGTGACAGGACTTGTATCGAAGATAGTCGGGGTTTTTAATTAAGCTCATTCGTCTCTTAAGTGATAATAAAATAAGGACATTACATAGAACTCATACAAACCAAATGGCTAGCAGACTAATAGTTTTACCGGAGGTTTCCTATAATAGGTTACTGGATAAAAATAAGGGTAACAGTTTAGAAAGAAATGCTTTACTTCAACGGCAACGTGTTGGTAATTTACGCGAAATTAATCAGGTAACACATGAGCCAAATCTCCATAAGAAGATTGATCATTATAATAACCTTCTTGAAGAAGCACTTGCTTTACAGAAACAGTCAAGGGCGATTGAAATGCAACCAATTCTTACAAAGTCGCTACCTATGATTTCAAACAAATCTAAGATAGTCGTTGATAAAGATGTACAAACGTACGATACTGATGGTGAAAGATTAGACAGTGATGGTGAAAGAATAGACAGTGATGATGGTAAAAGACTAGTTACGCCTAATCAAGTAGCGCAAGCACCTTTAAATGATATGTTTACTACACCAACAAGTCATATGGCTGGAGATCAAGTACCGCAACGATTGAATTGGTCAGATTACCGACTGGCTAATTTACAGGGCTTACACCGTCGCCTTAGTCCCAGCTCTGAAAAGACTATTTTGGATAATGCTGTAAGTAATTTACCACGGACATATCAGAAAGACGGCCGTAAAATTGCTTCATTCATTAACGAAAGTAAGGCGCTTGGTGTAAGTGCAGCAGGCAATCTCAGGTTCGGTACTGACACTAGCCCAGGGGGTGACCCTATTGATTCAATATTGTATGAACTTGTAAGACGGAAGAAAGCTTCTGCAGGAAAAACTAAGAAAATTGGAGGAGCTGAAATTGTAAGCGATATGATGCGGGACCATCCGTATGCTCGAACAGCTATAAAGAACGCAGATTATCGAGCGACATCCTCAGATTCTCCAGATGAATATGTACAAAACAGGTATCAAACAGCGAAAACCAAAAGAGAAAAGGGGAAAAGCTGGAAGAACTATTAAACCATACTGGAGAAAATGGTTAAAGAAGACATATTACTCTGCAAATAAAGGATTTACGAGTTATGAAAACTTGCTTAATGGTGTGCAGGAAGCGAAGATAAAGAAAGGAAGTATAAAGCCCAACCCTCATCAACTTCGTAAGTGGTTAAGAGCCCAACCCGCTTATTCCTTACATTTACCCCGGCGCAAACATTTTGAAAGAACTCCCTACAGTTCAACCGTCTGTCGCAAAGATCAACTATGGCAAGCAGATTTGTCAGATGTAACGAGCCTTTCCAAAATAAATTCTGGATACAAATACCTACTTTGTGTTATTGATGTGTTTAGCAAATATGCCTGGGTAGAACCAGTTAAAAATAAATCGACTGATAGTGTAACACAGGGATTCCAGCGTATTGTAAAGAAGGCTCATCCCCGATTATTTGATAGTCTGATGAGTGATAAGGGAGGGGAATTCAATAATAAAACATTTAAGAAATACATTGCCCACCATCTTGGTAAAACATTTTACACAAGTCAAAATGACGATACCAAATGCGGCGTTATTGAAAGATTTCAGAGGACTCTGAAAACAAAATTATGGAGATATTTAACAACAGTAGACAAACCACGGTTTATTGAAATATTACCAAGCCTTGTTAAAAGTTATAACAACACCCGTCACTCATCGATTAATTGCAAACCAGCATCTGTGCAGACACCCCACCATGAAATAGCCGTATGGGATTATATGCAATATCAGAAGCAGCTAAGCGCTAAGAAACATACCAGCAGACTCGAACACGCACTTTTACCCCCAGGAACTCCTGTGAGAATATCAACTGGTAAGGGAAGTTTTGGAAAAGGATACGAAGCGAATTGGACAAGGGAAATATTTTATGTCATAAGACATGTTAAATACCGGACCCCAGTCGTGTATAAATTGAGAGATTATGCAGGTGATGAGATCAGAGGGACATTTTACGCACCGGAGCTACAACCTGTTACAGAGCCCGCAGCATATGAAATTGAGAAAATCGAGAAAAGACGCGTAAACAAGGAAACGGGTGTTAAAGAAATCCTTGTACGATGGAAGGGGTATCCGAAAACGTTCGACCAGTGGTTGCCAGAAACATGTCTAGTGTAATGAAAAGATTCTCGGTACACTTTGGTGTATTAGTTGTAATTTCACTGATAATTGGATGTAGTACATATATGTCATTGAGTACCAGCATTGGTGATAGCGATGCAAAAACCATAAAAAGGGTACACAGAGTACTTTATCATTTATTAGACCATCTAACCTCCTCACCATCCAGGCCACTACTCTTGTATGGCAATTTCACATGATACAAACAATCACCGATGGATTTTAGTGAAAAGGACAGTTTTTATGTTACACTACCGAGTGATGCTAATCCTACCACCAAGCCTGATAATACTCAGCATTCTTACACTGTAAGTCTACCCCACCCCTTAAAATTAGATAGAAATATGTGGAAAGTCGGCATAAGTTCTATTCAAGTACCGGTAACCTGGAACAACTTATCTTCACCCCTAAATATTTTCTCTATACATGTAACAACTCCTGTTCACGAAACAGTTCATAAGGATGGTGAAATCGTGAAAGAAAAATACCATTTTGAATCAAAAACGCTCACACATATCGTTATACCACCCCGTAATTATACCACTCGACGTTTGTTGTCAGTAATGAATTACCAAGTAAATCGGACTGTCAGAGCATGGGTAACAGAATATTCCAAATCTTTCAAATTATATCAAGGGATAATAACATCTAAAGTACAACTTATCGCCCCGGAAAATCAAGAGTATTTCTATTATAGTAATGATATGGTTTATTTACAAAAGCCAAAATTGAAAGATTTCATGCAAGCAGAGTCAGAGGATTTGGAAGGAGATTTTAGTATTAGCTTTAATGTTTCAAAATACCTAGCTAGTATGCTAGGATTTACAACACTACCCGAGGAAGATGGTATGTGTAGTTTGGACCCCCGGACCCACCCCTCTGCAGATACCTGTGTAAACTTCCTTAAAGAACACATTTTCCATAACATGTATGTCTACACAGACATCATAGAAGATCAAATAGTTGGTCATACAATGGCTCCACTGTTGACCTACGTTCCTGTTAGCAAGACTATGCTAAACGACATTGTGTATACAAAAGATCATAATCCTGTACACTATGTAAACCTTAAATACGACGAGATTCGCTCTGTCGCTGTACTTATAAGGGACGACACTGGTCAACCTGTGCCATTTGAAAGTGGGAGGACAGTAGTGGTTTTACACTTTAGAAAATTATCTGCATTATGAAATACAGTCATATTCCAGTTTATGTGGGTAGGCATTATGGTCAGAGCGGTGCGGGTCTTGGGAATTTGCTAGGTTCAATTGGTAAAATAGCTATGCCCCTACTGAAATCCACGGGGAAAATGTTGGCGAGAGAAGGTGTAAGGGCTGTTGCAGATGTCATGTCCGATGTCACTAGCGGACATAAGCCACTCGAGAGTATAAAACGCAGGAGCAGGCAGGCTCTTAAAAACACGACCTCTGACTTGTTTGGTTCATTCCAACCGAGACAGTCAAAGAGACAGAAAAGACGGCCGAAGTCGAGAGGCAACAATCGTTCATCATCGCGTAAAAGACAAAGAGTAATATTTTAACGCAGACTGTAAATACCCCACCATAACAACTATGTCTGAGTATGTACAATGTGGAAAAAGCGAATTAGATCTGTTTAGTCTCCCTGGTCGTGTAACAACGTTTGAGAATTGTCAGTGGGTTAAATACAGCCCCGTTACAGGCCTTGGAGGGCTTGATGGTACAATTAGATTTGACATAACAAACCCTGTTAACAGCTATATAGATTTAGCAGAATGTTATTTAAGAGTAGTCTATAAAATAACGAGACGAGACGGTACAGATACTCGATTAGAAAACCGGGTAGGTGCAGATGGAGCAGTAGCAGCTCGTAGAGATATAGTTGCACCAGTTAACAACTTATTACACAGCTTCTTTAGGGAAATCCGTGTTATAGCTGGTGCCAATCAGATCGAACTTGGGGATAGCCTTGGAACATATCCCTATCGTGCGTATTTTGAAAACTTGCTGAGTTGTGATGTTTCACAAGAACAGACGTCTTTGATTACTGAGGGGTTCGTTAAAGATAGAGCAGGGTCATTTGACATTCTCACTGTTGGGGCTGAAGATTCGAACACAGGATTTGTATCACGGCGAGCTAAAACATGTCCTTCAAGACCCACTGAACTTGTAGGGCGTGTACATTGCGATCTGTTTATGCAGCATCGGTACTTGATAGATGGTGTCCCCTTAAAGATAGAATTGATACGTAGTCCAGCTAACTTCTATCTTATGTACGATGGTGGAGCTCAGCATAGAGATTACGTAGCTCATATCATGTCCGCTGAATTTTACGTTAGACAGGTCACTGTATCGCCTCAGATACGAGGCGGTCATATCCATAGTCTTAATAGAGGATTATCTGTAAAGTATCCAATTACGCAGGTACGCTGTACAGCGCATGAAATTCCAGGAGGTGTTCGTGATTATACATCGGACCAGCTGATTGCCGGCTATGTTCCCAAAAGAGTGGTATTGGGGATTCTTGATAACGACGCGTTCGCTGGTGTCCCTACTAAAAATCCCTTTAACTTTCAACATTATAACCTTACACACTTAGCACTCAAAGTAAACGGTCATGAGGTCGGTAAAAAAGCATACTCCTTGAATTTTGAGGAGTTCTCCTCTGAATTGTACGAAACATATTTAGATTTATTTCGAAATACAGGTGGTTTACGGCGTAATGCTTGTCATACTGTAACACCCTCTGATTTTGTTGCAGGGAGCTCCATATACATAATCGATCTGACACCAGATTTAGGAGCTGATGAGAGTCACGTATATAATAAGGTGTCGGGAAAAGTGGGGTTAGAATTAAAATTTTCACAAGCAACACCAAGGGCCTTAACATTAGTAGCATATCAAGAGTACGATTCAGTGATCGAATTTGATAGTTTCAGGAACGCTGCTATACGTTAAACATGTACGGGGTTGATATAGAAACGTACGCACAGAATGATAGATTGTTGAGAAAATTTTACAAGGGTACCGTCAGTAGAGATTCATTGATTAAAACTCATAGCCGAGTGGCGCAACAACCGTCACTGGTTTATCCTTCACTGTACGTGTGTAACACTGACAGGGGGTCTCAAGCTGGATCCCACTGGTTCGCTATCATCGTCACGCAGCCTGGGATTGTTGAATTTTACGATTCGTACGGGCTGGATCTATCCAAAATATGGGTAGAGTTCCAGTCTTTTGTAGAGAATTTTGGTCAGAGAGCTTATAAGCATAACACGATACTAATACAGGGTTTATTTTCAACAATGTGCGGGCACCATTCTTTATATTTTTTATCTCGCAGAGTGAGGGGTCTTAACATGAACCAAATAGTTAACTCATTTTCTCAAAATACTACCCTTAATGACAAAAAGGTTTACGAGTGGTATTGTAGGAGTAAATTCACTGGTTAATGCACGGAATAAAGACTGTCATTGGCTATCGCTCTAGTGGACTGGTTTTATAAGTTAGATGGCAAGCACCTCAATCATTACTAGCTACGATTTAAGTGAGATCACATCAGCAAGCGACAATGACGACGAGGAAGAATATAGATGTCGAATATGGGAGTCGCATGTATAGCGAGCCATATGCACAATACAGACACAGTAAAATCCAAGAATCAGACGATCTCGCAACTGACAGCTGCAGCGGGCTGGAACGCAGAGGTGTGGATTTGTCATGTTCTCGACACCTAAAGTACGGATATGATATCTGTGGTACTAGTGCAAATCCGGAGGTTTGGGACGAAAACAGCAAGCCCAGAAATTCAAAGATGACATGTGCCTCTGCGAGAAAGGATACTTTTGCAAACTGGCCATTACAAATGTCCCAAAAGCCAGCAGATCTAGCGACAAGAGGATTCTTTTACATCGGACGAGACGACTCTGTACAGTGTTTCAAGTGCGGACTTGAACTGAGTAAATGGAAACATACTGACATTATTGATCTTGAACATAAAAGATGGAGCCCTGATTGCATGTTCCTGAAAATGACAACTCTACTAGATGAGTACTTTATTGATGTATAAAATAACTGAAACAATTGCATTGATGTGGTGTCCAAATGTTATCGTTTGTAGTGGAATAAATTTGATTTGCTTCCCTGTTTGTCTGAATAAATACCTTTAAATGACCTCAATTTGTTGTGTTGTTTCTGTGATTGTTGAAATATCGTCTCTTATTGAATCGTCAAAAGTAAGCTCATGAATATCCAAGGTCAGATTGACACTCGCGAGCAGGTGCTAACCACTGGACAGATGCGCCGTTATATAATTACTATGTATGGTCAATAGCTAATACCCAGCTGGTCTGTAAGACGCTCGTAAGACCTAGTCATGCTAATTGAAGTGTTTAATGTTTATCTAACGCGGGTGCTAACTACTGAGTATCACCAGTCAAAAATAAACACTCCAATTAACCTGACTCGGCGCGCGACCGTTTAG
The DNA here is from genome assembly GCA_936450465.1 of Gibbula magus. Lineage (NCBI taxonomy): Eukaryota > Metazoa > Mollusca > Gastropoda > Trochida > Trochidae > Gibbula > Gibbula magus. The sequence goes on from OW388301.1 coordinate 3,031,179, forward strand.
CGCTGCGAACCCCATGACTACAATAATTGGTCAATTAACCCCTAATATATCTGTGTTGATCAGAGCACGTTGCTTCGATAATCGGCTTAGCTTTCCTCCCAATTGACACTAGTGACTGCTAAGATGAGCTAAGTTATGCTGATAGTCAAAAGAAGATTATGCACCTTGTACTGGGACTTTAGATCTACATGATTGTCAGATTGACACAAGAGTTTGCCTCCTAATATGAATTTGACGTTTAAGACACGTCAATGACATATCTTTGACACACCTTCCTTACAAAGAGTGATGAGCGACACGGACCACCCCTGATGTCTTGATGTAGAAGTCTATGCAGCAAACCAACAAGACACGACGCCGTCACGCTCTGAGGCACCCCTACAGGACACGACCCCACCACACTCTGCAGTATCCCAACAGGCCAAGGACAAGGATGCACCCCAACACGCAGACAAGGAAACTCAAACGGAGGGACGGGTACTCACATCTAGTGAGTACCGTAAAAGGAGCCTTGAGAATCTGGATGACATCAGTACAGACCAGACAACACCTACTGCTCTGATTCCTGCCCCCACCGACATGGAACGTCCCAAAAAGAAAAGCAGGAATAAACTATCATTACGACTGATGTAATGCCCACTATGTGTCACTGAATAAATGTATTATCTGTTAAATTATATCGTTGTTGAGTTGTTCTTGTTGCTTGTTTGACTTTTTTGCTTTTTTGTTTACTTTTGAAGTTGTTGTACCATTATGAAAATCGTATACAACCTGTACATAGTATTATATAGGAGGTTGAAATACAGATCACATTTATTCTTCTGACATGTGATCACTGGTCTTGGTGGAGTTGACATATTTTACGTCGATGCTATAGCTATATGTAAATACCATTGCCGTTTAAAGACCTTGTCTTGAACACAATCCCTTATCAATCCTAAACCACCGACGAATGCCGCGGTTCAAATACTTGCTGACCAACCCTGATCACTTGATGCAGAAATAAATAAACCACGTAATTATAACACGTCATCGCTCTAGTACCCCGCTGGTCTGTAAGACGCTCGTAAGACTAGTCATGTTAATTGGAGTGTTTAATGTTTATCTAACACGGGTGCTAACTGTTGAGTATCGCCAGTCAAAAATAAACACTCCAATTAACGCGACTCGGCACACGTCCGTTTAACCCTCCAAACCCCATGACTACAATAATTGGTCAATTAACCCATTATACCTGTAGTGATCAGAGCACGGTGCGTCGATAATTGGGCAATTAAGCTATTAACCTATTGTACCCATATTGATCGGTCACGACGGCTGGACTCAAAGGGGTCAAGCTAACCCGAGTTTAGCAAGGTTTCAAGGTTCTACCACGAACAAGACCTTAGCAAAATTTCTCTCATAGGGCACCTGCGACCTGCTAAGATGAGGGGCTAAGATATATCTTAGCAGGTCGCAGGTGCCCTAACCCACTACTTGCCTGACTATGGCGAATTAAGCATATTATCTTTCTCTCTGTGTATATTACGAGGGAGACACCGTTCACTCAAAAACGATATGTAATATAAACACACCAGGTGGTAAATTCACTCAGGCGTAGATTAACCGTTACGCCCGCGTCCCCCTTGTCGCAAACCGTCGCATTTGGTGTCGGCCATAACCTCGCATTATCATAATTAAACCAGAGACGTATATCCATCTAATTCCTTGTCTAGTTTATTGATTAAACAATTGATATCGGCTCTCAAAGGTACATCCATTGTGGTTTTTGTTGGGTCACATATGCTAAACGTTCTAGATTGTGTTATGTTATCGGGAAGTACTGACTGTTGCCATTTTGATCTTAGTCTACTTAGTATATTGACGATATGAAGCTAACAGTAGTGATTTCTAATCGAAAACCGGACAATGTACCGCGTGTGGCGCGCGCCAATGATTTAAACGTTATTATGGAATCTTATTTATAACAGACAAACTGATAAATTAGGGTTGATCATGTTTAATAGGTCATATAACTACTGTGCATGTAAAATTGGACGTTTAGTTTTGGTTTCTGCATATGCATAATGATGTTACTCTATTTTAATTGGAAACAAGTAATTATGAAATTTGGTTATTCGGGAAAAATATGCAATCCGAGTAAATTTATTTGAGCTGTAAACAGAACATATGGTATGTTTGATCGTATTAAAGCTTAATACAAATTTATGAAACACAATGGATGCAGTATTAAAATCATTACCATAAAAACGACCTTGTGCTGAAAACATTTCGACATGTTTTAAATAAACAACCCGTAGAAATATTGTCTTGATATTTTCCCAAATATATGACGATACAAAAGTCGAATGAAACATTTCAAATCTATAGACTGAATGTAACCGAAAACGAAAGAATTTTCATTTGGAATTTGAAGGCGGTAGGTTCACTAGACCAGTGACTTTTTTCGGGATTTGAACTTACTTTCTCAGCGTAAGGCACCAACCACCAGCACTGACTGTACCAACAGTTTACCAATCGGTAACCATGACCTCGATCAACGTATCGCTTGATGACAAAAAATATCAACACTACATGTAAATAGAAGAGCATCACTAGCAGTTTGAACGAATGACGATGCGTTTGTTTCACACACTATTGGAAAATCAAATTTTATATATTACATGTGACAGAGAGTTAGACAGTTAGTTTATTAAAGTGTCACGCATATAACTCATTGTACAATATATAGCACAAAGTATTAGTAAATGCCAAGCCAAATTGACTTATGAGACACATGTTACGTTTTAAAACATACTATCCACAAACTCTTGTCATATCGAGCGAGACAATAAACCCGGCGAGACGCAACGAAGACGAATAAGCAAACTGCTTAAAACAAGGGACGGGTTGTGTATTGAAAGTAGGTTGTGTATTGAAAGCGTTTATTCAGTCGCTAGTAATAAATGATATACCGGATTACGTAACATACATGTAAGTAGTCGCGCGTTTATCACAATACGTGATCCACTGGTCACCCACTGATCAAGCGTAATTAAAAAATTCCAAATATTCACGATTTGCTAACACTCATGTAGGTGTTATGTACATTGATAGTGTCAGCGACGGTACGCTTTTATATTACGGTTTTATTCACTTAATTGGAGGCAAATTTACTTATACATGGAAGTTCACAAATTATGTGCATATGCGTTGTTCATAAACTAGGGTAATTATCTGAATGGTTCAAGTATTGGACCTTGGTATTCTGAGTCTATTTGAATTGCTTAAGACGCGCGATAATAAAACACTTTGTGTTTTTATTGTCATTTTCTTTAAGGTCGTACCGACAATATACTTCCTTTACTTTGATCTTCGAATGTAGATGTAATTGCATCAGCTAATTATTTAATCTACATGATTTGATACATGTCGCACTTTTTGGATACATTATGTAAAGGATCGAGCATCTCAACTCCACTTCACACTTATTGGCATTTAAACTTTTGTTACAGATCATTCAGCATGTACATGTATCTCGGTTTTTTCTGTCACAGAGCAACAATCCCTTAATCTACCTAAACTCCCATTCTTCTAGCCCCAATTATTCACTAGTGATTTCTTTTTAACTCATATATTCGCAGTGCTCTGTTAGCGGAAATATAGGTACGCTCTCATACTAAAGTAATACTATAGAATCGGTTATGTTAATGATGTCTGAATGGGTTAAACAAAATCAAGGATATAACATGTCCGGCTATAAATGTAAATGGAAAACGCCGTTTTAGTGTATGGTGACATGTTAATATAAATATTCGTTTCCATTTATGTTTATTAAAATGGTCATGTCACCTGTGTATTAATTTTTTTTAAAACAATCTATTTAAAATCTCAATATAAAATCACACTGAACTAATGTTGTGTACATTTTAAATCAAATGTCATAGGGGTTATGTGATTATAAATTCATAGTTTATTCATGAAATTATACATACAAAATTCCAGTTAGAAGTGTAACTATATTCACCAAACAAACTAAGAAACCGAAGCAACAATAGTCCACATACATACAGTATCTACTATCTAGATAAACTTATTTACATTCGTCACACATCTATCGAAATGCAATAAACATCATACATGTAAATCTTTATAATGTACAGTAATAGTTGTCTACATGTATCTTATAGACATGCATACATGTATTTGGGAATACAAATTTGAACCTTGAATGTATATATGCGTGTCTTTTACAGATTAACCTGTTAAATTTACCTCAAACTAAAATCCAATATCTTGAACATGTTTTGTTTGAAAGTACATTTATTATCATTGAAAGATTACTACATGGATGTTAACGATTTTGATTTATGCATCTGCCTGTATAATTAATTACACACTTCATAAACGGGAGCGAAATTAGATAAGCCAACAGTTTAATCAAAGTCACTAACATGCAGAAAGAAACATCCCCGAAAGAAGACCTAATTTATTGTGTTTATGACAAATGATAAGAAAAGATAGTCCTGTGGGGTTTTGATACTTTACTCCAATATAACGATGTAAATGTAACGACGCCCTTACCAAATATGTAATTGATAATGTTAATAGAAATATAAATAAAGGTATATCAAACTATATTATTGTATAACATTCTTCAATGGAAATGAAATATGATTATGGCTTCGGCAAATCGTTCCTGAGATGCTTGGTGATTATATCATCGGCAATGAATAAAGTTGAAATTCATTTGCCGTTATGGAAATGACCCATCCGACGTCAGTTCTATATGTTTATGCAATTCTAAATGAACACAATCAATGTATAATACAACTTTACAGCATACTATATCACTTTGAAAATCGAGTCTCATTTCGTTTCCTGATCATCAAAATGATCGGTTCTAATTTTACCCACAAGCATCGTCAAAACAATATACCGTATTCATCCTAATAAACGCCCCCTCAAGCCATTTTTGATTCGCGGAAAATGACCCCAAATAAACGCCCCCCTTTGGAATCGACTTATCTTACTGATGTTTCACTGAAGAAGAGTTTTCAATCTTGCTATCAACCTCTTATGTCAAGTAAACTAAAATTTCTTTGGATAAGAGTAATGACGCTACGAGATGGCGGATTCAATCACTCGATGTATCTTGGTGAGTTTTAATTAGTTTTAATTTCCATTGCAAACTGTGTATCAGTACCGATTGGAATTTGATACCAATAATAAATTGCGACATTTAAATCTTTTTTACATTTATTTGATACACTTATTTTGATTAAAACTATAAAAAGAATCGAAGGTTCTTTTTCTTTTGGACATCAAACAGACATTTTGTTTATAAACGCCCCCTTTTTACGATTTTTAAAGTCATTTTTTTAAACGCCCCCTTTCCCCAATTTTTTAAACGCCCAGGGCTTCTATTACGGCGAATACGGTACATCATATAAGGATTTTTACCGGAGTTCAAAACCGGCTTCAGGGGAATACCCAACCCACAACTTCCCCATACCACACAAACACCTAAACAAAATATGTATCCGTTATCATATCCAAGCAGTTTACTTTTACAAGAACAATAATAAACACTACACAATATGTACACACTGTGTCACTGAATATAATTCTAAATACACTATTATGTGGACGACACTATTCAAACTTTATATAAAGTAAATTTCCCCAGTACAATGCTATTCTCTCCAATCGCGTTTACCTCACAATAACAGTGAATAAGAAATTTAGTTTATTACAAACTGTCTCACTTTGTTACATAATCAGACAGGCGTACATTTGTACATGTACATGTAGGACTTTTGAGACCCACAAATAAAAAACAATAAATTCGTTATTAAGATAAATATCACTATATCTTTAGTTTATTGAGTCAACCATCCATCCATGACCATCTTACGCACATGTCAATTTATGGCCGCAATAGCATTGATCGCAGTAATCACGAGCGCGTACATGTAAGCCCCGCCCTCCCGGTAGCCACTGAACCGCTCAGTCGACCAGGACTGCAACTCTCCCACTCTTTTACTGCGATAGTAGCCCAGAAATCACGGGCCAGTCCTGCGAGCCGACTGCATTCCCGTTGCGATAATAGTGCAGTAATTTCACTTTCAGACTGCAAGACAGGGGAATGACTTTTGTCCGGCACTGTAGAATTTCAGATTCACAATAGTAGCACAGCTTCATCAATAGAATTTCAGATTCATAATAGTAGCACAGTTTCATCAATAGAATTTCAGATTCATAATAGTAGCACAGTTTCATCAATAGAATTTCAGATTCACAATAGTAGCACAGTTTCATCAATAGAATTTGAGATTCACAATAGTAGCACAGCTTCATCAATAGAATTTCAGATTCACAATAGTAGCACAGTTTCATCAATAGAATTTCAGATTCACAATAGTAGCACAGTTTCATCAATAGAATTTCAGATTCACAATAGTAGCACAGTTTCATCAATAGAATTTCAGATTCATAATAGTAGCACAGTTTCATCAATAGAATGTCAGATTCACAATAGTAGCACAGTTTCATCAATAGAATTTGAAGTTCACAATACAATAGCACAGTTATAACTTTCTACTTGATGTGTGACTTTCACTGAAAACTGGTATTTTCATGTAACTCAGAGTCAGATTGGTCAGTGTCAGTATCATCCTCAATTTGATCTTGAACATGGTTTGTACATTCAGAGTCACAACATTTACACATGGCAGTGCAGTTAATTCCTACTTTCTGCATGAACACTTTTTAGACTGGCAAGTTGTCTTCTTACAGCTGCAGCTGACATTTCTCAGCAACTCCTCTGGTGCAATGGGAAGGGTTGTCCACTGAATTTCAAGTTTTGAGGCATTGTCTCTCCAACCATGATCTGTGGGGTCTGGTGCCATCATGTTTGCCTGCATACAGCTTCTGAATATCTTGGCCTGGTAGTTTGCCCTCCTTATGTGCAATTGCAAACTGTCACGGTTTGGAGGCAGCACAAAGTCACTTACATGCCCAGCCTTGTAGCAGTTATATCTCACTGTGTTGACACTGTTACAGTCATTCCATCCATACATGGCACACACAAATTTCTCAAGATCCCGATACAGTTTTTGTTCAACATTCCAACTCTTCCCAAGTAGACTAAACATTTGAATATACTGGGGGGACTGCAGAATCAGATTTAAGGCTCTCACTTTTCCCTTACCCTTGAAAGCGCTTACACTGTCACAGCCAGTGAAGGGATGAAACCCAACAAGTGCCTCTGTTACACCTTCGTTCAGAGAGTTGCTTATTCCTTGTAAATCAAGTAACCGTTCATTGTTGGAAATCTTGAGAAACAGCATGAGTCGAGCAGTAAGAAGCGTTGACATCCACAGAGAAAGGACAAAGACATCTGTGTCTACAGTGCAGATAATGATTCTTGTAGGCACAACAGCAGAGCTGGAGACTTGAGATGCATGAAGGAGCATCCTTGTGTCCGCTTCTTCATGGTCAGAATGTAATTCTGGTACATCTTCAACTGAAAGGGTTCCTTCGTCTGTCGCATACAGTTCAAAGCACCTGTCGCCTTGTGTTGCATATAAGTGCAAGCCACATAATTTGTCTGCACTTGTGTGTTTCCAATTTTCTACAATGAATGTCAAAAGTTCTTCTTTATTGTCACCATTTGCAAGAAACTTGTTCATCTGTTTCGGTGTCTTCTGGTCCGGTCTTTTGATGGAGAACTTTGTTTCTCCTTGTTGTGCTCTTCCTTCACGTTCTGCATTTTTGATGGACTTTTCCATGTATCTATCAGTCACAAAGTCTACACGAACAGCATTGTGCTTCCTAGCCAAGGATATTACATTTCGCAAGATTATTGCAGAACATTCACCAAATGTCTCCCCAAACACTTTCTGCTGTTGTATCAAGACCATTGCATCCACAATGAAAACAACATTTTCATTATCCACTACATTTGCATCTTTGTGTGATGAGTATTTCTCTATTTCCTTGAGCAATGCAGCTTTCTTTGTCTTGACCATGGATCCATCAAATTCTGCCAAAGCAGAAGGAGTGGAGGACAAAGGATACTTGAACAGTTCTCTCAGTTGAAGACCTTTCTCCTGAGCTATCATCAAAAGGCGTGCCAACAGATCTCTTTGTTCTTTCAGCAAAGCAGTTTTTTGTCTAGATTTTGATGATACTTTCTTTCCAATATCAGTAAAGGTTTTTCCTGTTGGAAGAGACAGTGTATCAAACACATCCTTCTGACTGTCAACGAGCCTCTCCCTGACAAATGTTTGGAAACAGTCTTCTCCTTTTGTGAAAGCTGTGAATAGATCAGATTTTATATTCCCTGGGGCAATCTTTCCTGAGCAAATGTTCAAAAGTTCATTGTCTACTTCATGTGAAAAGGGATTGGAGAAACTTTTGACTGTCATCATAACATCTTGCACTGCTTGTTCGTCTGTCAAAACCCTTGCTGTTGTGCTTTCAGGCTTGTAAGACTGTTTTGTTGATGTTGTGGATGACATACTGTAGCAAGCATTTGCAATGGCTGCCCTTGAAGGGTGACTCAAGATCCATCTTTTCACTGCTCCTTTCTTGAGAGTTATGCCAGTTAAACCACCTCTTGTTTTTGAGTACCTGTTGAACGTTTGTTCGATGACTTGATCGCAGGCTGTAAGAGCAAAGCTATGGTCTTCATGCCTCTTAACTGCAAACTCCCCTGACAATAAGTGTCGGTGAACAAAAGGATGTGTTGTTGGCAAGTCCCTCATTTCAAGGTAGTAGATTGGGAGATACCTTGAATAGTTTATCCGACCATAGGAAAACAGCCACGGAATCATATCTCTGATTGATGCAAGGTGAAGCTCCCAGTTCCCCTCTCTAGTAGCTCTTATGAAATGGAGGAGGAGCTCAACCATCTCGAGGTAGCTCGACCAGAAGGCATACATGCAGTTGTCACGGCATCTAGCTTCAACATAATCTTCATACTCTTTGAAGAAGTTTCTGACAGATTCTTTTTCAATGGTGCTCATGAAAGTTGTTGGAAAGTTATCAACAATATCTTGCATGATGATAACAGCTTCTTGCCTCTTGCGACAGGCAACTGGTCAATATATTCCTGTATCCTTAGGCGATGCATGGCTTCTGAAAGGAGTTTGTGACACCTAACACTTCTGTTGTAGTGATGTCCATTGATCACACCACCAATGGATCCTTCAGCTACTAGACCTGATTCCACAGCAATGTCTCGGAGTCCTGCATCTGCAAATCGCTTGCCAACCACCCCAAGAAAGGCCATTGCGGTGTGGAATTCTCCTAAACGAATAACAAGCTGATCCCTGAACTCCGGACGTCCTTGCCAGCGAATTTCTTGGGCCTTGGAATACATTGCTTGATCAAATACAACAACGATAGCAGGAAGGTTCAACTCGATGGCTATTTCCAGGCCTTTTTCCAAGATTGTGTTGACAGTTGACTTGTCAGTCGGACTAGCATCAATAACAGGAAGGTAACCAATGGAGCTCAGTGACTGTGAATCTGTCGAAAGGATTTGGTTGCAGTTTGTCCACCCAGGAAGTATAATGGCATCCTACAAAACAACAGTATACATATGAAAACATACTTGTGTATCATACAATTTACTGAAACACAATAGTCATCATAATGAATTTCAATTACAAAACCACTAAACATACAAATTTGATAATTTCACTGTACAATAAATTTTAAGGAAATACAAGTACAGACTCTTTAAATGCTAATGAACATAATATGAAAGAAGAGAGTAAATTTGAATGACCCACTTTGAGAGATCCCAGAATTTGTACATACATTGCAGGCATTTTTGCACTTACATCCCCCAAATCCTGTCCCCTTTGGATCTGCAAATGAGCCAGATTGAAGCATGTTATTGTTGCAACAAGTAACAGATCCTAACCTGTGAAAACCGGGCATGAAGGAGTCCTTGGTTTATTTGCTTTGGCCTGTCTTGAATTTCTGGTTTCCTGGTGAGGTCCACAATTTGGCTTACAAATTAAAAGCATTTGAAAATTAAAACAGTGTATAAAATCTAAAATATGTTCACCAAATGCCCTGATTAAGTTAAAACATTGCTTATATGTGAGGTGTTTTTCCAATTAATTTTTCTGATTATGATTTGCTAATATCTTACCTTGAAACTGATCGGGTCCCACCCTCTTGAGTCCATGAAAGGGAAATATTGCAGAAGGCGGTGCATCGATTGTCCGCTTTCTGTCTCGACTGGTGGTATCAAGATTATGGAGGATTGCAGCAGCATTATCAGACTCACTTGTGGATTGAACAATGATCCCGTTTGTGTTGTGGGTTGTCCCTTTGCCTGGGAAAATAAGTTAAGAGTTAATAATCTTTCAGAGAGAAAGATTGTTTTCTATGTTAAATACTATTGCTAACTTAATATTTTTATAATTTTTACTTTACTCTTAGATTTCAAATGTTCATATGTTGCAATAAAAGCAAATTTTAATTGTTTTTTTTTTCTATTCATTCAGAAAGTACTTAACGTTTTCAGTTTTTAATAATTAATAGCCATTATAGGCATTGTATATTGAAAAAGATTCAAGCGATAATCTACTACAAAAAAAGTTCACACAGTAACTGATACAGATATCTCATGATTATCTAGATAATTTCAAATTACATGAGTAAAACTGTAAACTTATTGTAAACTGTATTGTACTCGCAATATTTCATACAGCTTTAACATCAATGATATTGACATGAATAATATTTCTGGTTAGTTTGTGTACTATCTAAGACGAAGCATATAGATATTAAGAGAGGTGACAGAAGCAAAGCAAGGGGTATAGCATCCAGATTATAAAGTGCTCAGAGTGAGATTTAGGGTTAGAAGTATAGAGTGCTATAGAAATAGATGTGCAAGGTGACAATATGAAAGTTCCAACACCAGATGCATGATACAGGTGAATAAGATGTGTTGTGGGATTTAAGGGTTGCATACACACACATATATATTTATATATTATACTTTACCTGTTTGTATTACACTTGTGCCTGCATAGGAAGACAGATTAAATATTTAATTCTGTACAAGATGTTTTTCTCCTTCCTGCCAGTAGTAGTAATTTTATGAACAAGAAATGTAATAAACTTTGACTGGCTTGATTACTAAAAATCAAATTAAATTGAAGGGTTTCGATGAATCTCATAATCTAACTGATAATTCTATTTTTATCATTAAGATCACTTCTAACTAATGCTCATACATACCTGAGAGAGTTTCTTCTCCGAAGTCGTTATTGTCCCATACAAGGGTGGTGAAGACACTAGGACTGAATCCACTTGGCACATCACTTTCTCGCTATAACTGTAGCTTGGCTAATGCTGTATCATGCTGAAGAGTTACAGAATGGGATACGCAATGCCCAAAGGAGTTCAAAAGTTGTTGCAACTTTGAAGAACCAGTAAGATGTCTAATGGTCATACCGAGTGCCAAATGTTTTGGCATGAGTTTTCTTCCCCTTGATGAGAAATAGAGTATATCTTGTGATATTGATAGTATCTTTTTCTGACTCTCCAAGTTCATTTCTAGGGGCTCGGAACTGAACTCTTCGCTGACTCCACAGCACCATGATAAGAAGTTGAAAATAGCATTGGGAACCACTTTTCTACATTCAGCAATTGGTAAATCTATATCAGTCGCTGGCCATGTTAAAACACCATGTGAACTGGAAATAGATGTTCGAATAATAAGTGCAGACTGGTACAAGAGTGCAAACTGTTCTTGTTCACTGTTCAAATCAATATCCCTGTATTGCCCCTCTAAGACTGTATCATTATCGGAGTCACTGTCAGATAGATCAGAATGATCAGTGGTGTCATCAGGGGAATTGGTGAATTGTATAACTGCATCATCTGTTTGGTGAAACACAAATTCACAATCTTTGGCATCTGGCTGTGTGTACTGCAGAGAAGGATAACATCTAGTCAATTTCAACTTCATCTGGTCATTACGATAACCAGTGATGTCAACACCTTCCACCCTTGAAGCACAATTAATGAAAAGTTTGGTGAGCACATTCATTTTGATAACTTCACTCCCATTAATTATCCTTTTTTCTATGATTGAGGTGCCAAATTTATCAAATGCTTTTGATAAAGAACGTCCTTGTACTTCCTTGTTCTGATCATAAACACATTTTGTGAAAGTCTTGTAACAAGATGCATGATATTTGACCTCAATGCACACTGGGTCATGATCCCCAATTGTCAACAAAATTCTATCATCACATTTTATTTTTGCTGCTTCCAAAAGTTTATCAGCATCTGTTTCACAAGTCACTAGGGATTCCACCTTTCTTTTTAATGTATGCCTGTTTTTTATTGTCTTACTTTCCCTACAAATTATGCACTGTTCAGGGAAAATATGTTTTGATCTTTGTGAAATCGGTCCATTGTTCATGTTAATGGCAGATCTTAATAACTTTGAAGGTGCTGATGGGGAAGATTCAATGTTTGAACTATTGGGAGGATTTTCTGTTTTATCTGGAAGACGTAAACAACCCTTTTCCTTCCTATTAATAGCCAGCTTGAGGCGTGCCTTGTTAGTGAAACGCTGATAACAGGACCTGTGATAACCTGCTCTATCTTTGCATTCATAGTCAAAGTTAACAGCTATTTCTTTGTGTATTCCATCCAGAGATGACCAGAGTTTAGCATACTCACAAATATTACCCCAAGAAAGCTCTGATGCTGCTATAATCCGTTCATTTGATGAGTCTCAAATATGACACACACACACTCTCATGGGCGCGGCCATCTTTGTTGATCAGGGCAATTAATTAATTAATGAACAAGTGTTTTTGGTGAAACATTGAATATTTAGTGAAAATTACCCATTTCCTATCCAATTCGCCCAAGTTTCCCTCTTCACCCAAAACTTGGACCTCAAATGAACAAAAAAAATCCTCGGCCCATGGCCTATAGGGTAAAGACCGCCATTATGGCTCCATGTTCTTTTCGAAAGCCAAATTGTAATTTATCAGGAAATTCAGGTTTAAATTTAGATAATTTATATTCGTTTCGCTTTAGTAAAATTTTTCAAATAACTTGCCAAGGCAAGACGTAAGTGTAATACCCTTGTAGTTTCTTGGGTCAGATTTATTATTTGTTCCCTTATATACTGATATAACCATTCCTAGTCTATATTCATAAGGGACATAATGGGATTCAATCATGTGATTGAACAGTATACATAAGTGACTAATGAGGGCATCGAGTGCATATATATTATGCTCATTGGTTATTATATCGGGGCCAGGAGATTTGCTGAGGGGACCAATTGCGTTCTTCACTTCCTGAAATTCGAATTAACTATCTAGTTCTTCATCAGATTCCTCAGGGCTATTATCAATGTCCCGAACCAGACTAGCTATATGATTTTTGAAGTCGTCATCAAAGTATCTGCCCCATATTCTACATACTTCAGAGGGCGTTGAGCCAGTTTCGCCCTGATATGCAATTGTAGATACATTTGTTACTACTGCTTTTTGTTTGCGGACAGTTTTATAAAAAGTGTTTACATTTAGCTCAGATGATATTTCTATTTCTTTTAACAGTTCAATTTTATTGGATCTTTTAGATTTACGGAACTTACATCAAAATTCCCTTTTCTGTTCTTTATAGGCCAAACGATGTTCAGAGTCAAGTTCTCGGGGTTTACCCTTACTCATCCAGTCACGTCTAGCAACTCGCATATTGTAATGAGCATCATTAAGACCGTTAGCCTTCCAAAATGGTTTAAGGTATGATTTCTATCTACTATGAGGTATAGAATCATTTTTGATGCATATAAAATAGCAGAAGATATCATATCATTGTAGCAATCTATACTGGCATTATGCTTAAAAACTAAGTTGGATGTATCCCAAAAACTTGCAATGTCTTCAAAAGTTCTTTGGTAAGAGTTCATGTTATTTTCATGAGCGAAATTCCATTTTGGGATACCACATTGAGTGTTACTATGGCAATCTTTCGCTGGAATATTAATGGTGACAAAGCATGGTAGGTGGTCTGAGATGCTAAATGGACACGTTTCGTCTATTATAGCAGAAGTTACGTTTCTATTTAGACAGGATGGTATAAGAATGTAGTCAATCATACTTTGACACATATTGTTTTTAGATCTACAAGTGTATCCCAAACTATGTACAGGTGGTAATGTTAGAGCATTAGAAAGATCTCTATCAGATAGACAATTCTTTCCTCAATCCTGTAATGAAATCAATAATTGAAATACCATATTCTAGATTGACATTTGACTTCATGGTATAATGTTGTGAGCAAAGCACTCTCACCAGATGATGTAGTTAATGCTTATCTTTGGAAATCCGGTCGAGTCCGAAGTTGTCGCGACAATAAAAGTGTTGCGACTAACATTTTTTTACAAACAAATTTCATTATTTAAATGCCCTGCATGAGTTCTCTGGAAATTTTCAGATTATAATTTTTTTTTTCAATTTTTAAAAAAAAATTCCAATGGAATTTGTTTTTCCAATGGATTTTTTTCCAATGTGGAAAAGGGTGGTGGATTAGTCATTGAAGGCAGTTTTGATAATAATGAATTTATGAAATATTATAATTCTATTTTATTGACTTTGCTGAAGTTTTCAATGAAATGTTTATTTTAATAACATATATTGATAACATGGTTATATTTGGGATAACACTACCTTCAATAGTACAAATTCTTGTACTTTTTCGGGGCGAGTCCCATGCGAGATTCGAACCCACGCCCTCAGAGTAAGGCAACTATCGCCAGCATTGACTGTACCAACAGCTTACCACACGACCATTTCACCTCGACCTCGATATGTTTATATCGAATGAAATGCGATGTTTATTCAATATTTCAGTATGCATATGATACACATGAGAGGTCTATCACTAGTTAATACATGTCAAAGCGATGAAAATATTTTGGGTCTCACATAGAATGCACCACCGTCAGCTTAGTTATGATATCCATGGGTTTGGACATATTTGAAACAATCAGCCTTTGATGTCCAATTGAAAGTGTTAAATCTTTCAGAAAAGCCATACATAGGGATTTAGAATCATGTTTACCCTATTAGGCTATAAGCCAATAAATAGTTTCCAGTCACAAAAGTCAATCTCTTAAAAGTCAGCAAATCCTACATGGATAATATTATGCATATTATAACTATTCGCCTGTAACCAAAAACAGAAGAAATTAATTATCTGATATGTTAAAGTTACATAACTTACGTTTGTTAGGTTCCACCTAAACTTTCTCAATACCTTTACCAAGCGCTATTAGTTCATGATCGAGAATGTCATTGCATTGCAGTGCATGAATTGCAGTGTAATGCACACAGATCGGAAGCAAATAAGTGCTCATGTGGTCACTCTATTGAAGTCTGACTACATTGGCGTTCTTGTAACACCTATCTGCTGGGTCAATGGCGTTGAACCGGTAATTACTTACCTGTTGGCCTTAATGAGTTGATCGAATACACATGTTACGTAATACCGAGAGGGAAGCCGTAGGGTATTCTGAGAGTAAATAGACAAGTCTGATATATCCCTTAAACCTCAATTGCATGATTAAATTGCAATCGTTACATAATTATATATCTGTTACCTGCAATCAGGTGTGTATAAAAAAATCAGTCATTGTGACTGATGTATCATCCACCTTTAGCCAGACATTACTGTTCAACTTAAAAAAAGTCATTAGATGTCACCTTATCAACGCAATTAATATTTCAAGAGTCAACATTTTGCAAAGGTGAATATTTTATAGGAGAATATATTGTGGAAATGTCTTATTAAAAAAATACTACATGTCTATCATCTCAATATATGTTTTAGGGGAAGAAAACTTGATCACTTTTTATTTGAGTTAGACTTTCGCAAAAGTCAATAAACAAATTCAAAGTCAATATTTCATCAAAGTCAATATTTCATCAAAGTCAATATTTCACTTAATGCAAAATATCTTTTTCAAAAGCAATATGTCACCAAAGTCAACATTTTATGTGAGTTAAACTTTCGCAAAAGTCAATAGATATTTTCAAAGTCATCATTTCACCAAAGTCAATATGTGATCAAAGTCAACATTTCACTTAATTCAAAAAGTCTTTTTCAAAGTCAACCTTTCATTTAAGTTAAACTTTCACAAAAGTCAATAATTATTTCCAAAGTCAACATTTCATCAAAGTCAATACCTGATTAAAGTTAACAGTTCACTAAATTCAAAACATCTTTTTCAAAGTCAACATTTTATTTAGGTTAAACTTTCACAAAAGTCAATAAATATTTTCAAAGTCATCATTTCACTGAAGTCAATACCTGATCAAAGTCAATATTTCACTAAATTCAAAAAAATCTTTTCAAGGTCAACAATTCATCAAAGTTAATACTTGATCAACGTCAATATTTCACTTAATGCAAAATATCTTTATCAAAGTCAACATTTTATTTAAGTTAAAATTTTGCAAAAGTCAATAAATATTTTCAAAGTCAACACTTCACCAAATAAATACTTGATCAAAGTCAACATTTCACTAGATTCAACATATCTTTTAAAAACTCTACATTTTACTTTCACAAAAGTCATTAAATATTTCAAACGTCAACAATTCACATAACTCAAACGAATTTAAAAGTCAACATGTTATCAAATTCAATATTTTATCGAAGTAAAACGTCCATCAAAGTCAATAAATATTTCCAAAGTCAACATTTCACAAACATTATATTTTTTCCAAAATCAATATTTCATCTAACTCAATGTATGTTATTAAAATAAACATTTCATTGAAAACTTCAGCAAAGTCAATAAAATAGAATTATAATATTTCATAAATTCATTATTATCAAAACTGCCTTCAATGACTAATCCCAAAAAAAATCATTGGAAAAAAAATGCCATTGGAAAAACAATCCCATTAGAAAAAAAAAATTCCATTGGAAAAATTCCATTGGTTTTGTTTTTCAAAAATTGAAAAAATGTATTTTAACCAGAAAATTTCCAGAGAGGTCATCCAGGGCATTTAAATAATGAAATTTGTTTTGAAAAAAATGTTAGTCGTGACACTTTTATTGTCGCGACAAACTTCGGACTCGACCAGATTTCCAAAGATAAGCCAGAGAGCATTAGTTGTACAAATCCCTATTTGGTTTTGTTCATAGATATAACGTTAAGTTATATGTTATAAAATGAAACATTAAAAACGATATTATCTCTAGAGATTTGAATTTAAGTGTGTGGGTGTGGTTGTGCTAGCGGCATCGATGGCATAAATGAAGGTATAGATAATTTGTTCCAGAATCAGAACAAGACTTGATACTCCTGAGCTAAAGACCAATAGGATTTGGTATGATGGTATGATTAAGCAGCGGTTCGCCTTTTAGTCAGAAGGCTCAGATCTCAGAAGGCCCGTTGTAAGAAGACCTGTTTGTCAGAAAGCCCGTTTGTCAGAAGGCCCGTTAGTCAGAAACATTATTTTGTAT
Organism: Gibbula magus; assembly: GCA_936450465.1. Classification (NCBI taxonomy): domain Eukaryota; kingdom Metazoa; phylum Mollusca; class Gastropoda; order Trochida; family Trochidae; genus Gibbula; species Gibbula magus. Next base: position 3,048,693 of record OW388301.1, read on the forward strand.
TTTAGATTGTAAATAATTTTGTTCGTTTTATATTCTTTTCACTACTATATTTTCATTTCTTTTGTGACAATTTGAGTCCCTTATTTATGATAACCTCTTCAAATATCTTAACTGCTCTAGTCTTTGTAGAGTTGATGCGAAAGATTGCGTTAAACGTCTTGGAGTTTGAGGAAAATCCACTAGCTAAGTATACGATTATCTGGGGTTTCACTCCATTACGGACTTGTCCCAAATTATTGTTAACTTCTGGTTTCATCATGATTTCGAATTGTTGCCTTGTAAACATTACTTGTTTATTGTATGTTTATTGCAATTGTGAATGCTAATTATCCCCCGCCACAGCGAAGTTGGCGGGGGATATAGAAATGAGCCCCGTCCGTCTGTCCGTCTGTCTGTCCGTCTGTCTGTCTGTCCGTCCGGGCTTTTTCATTCTGGCCTCAAACTTCAAAACTATATATTCAATATATTTTGTTGAAACTTTGTACAGGTATCAACCAAGTAGTCTATATGTGCCTTTTGCTATATAGAAATTTGAGAATATTTTTTTTTTACGAATGCAAACAGTCCGGACTTAGAACCAAGAAGATGGAAAACTATATTCCGGCCTCAAACTTCAAAACTATTCAATATATTTTGCTGAAACTTTGTACAGGTATCAACCAAGTAGTCTAGATGTGCCTTTTGCTATATAGAAATTTGAGAATATTTTTTGTTTTCACGAATCCAAACAGTCCGGACTTAGAACCAAGAAGAGGGAAAACTATATTCCTGCCTCAAACTTCAAAACTATTCAATATATTTTGCTGAAACTGTGTACAGGTATCAACCGAGTAGTCTAGATGTGCCTTTTGCTATAAAGAAATTTGAGAATATATATTTTTTTACGAATGCAAACAGTCTTGACTTAGAACCAAAAAGAGGGAAAACTATATTCCGGCCTCAAACTTCAAAACTATTCAATGTATTTTGCGGTAACTTTATACAGGTATCAACCGAGTAGTCTAGATGTGTCTTTTGCTATATAGAAATTTTATCACTTATGAGTTATGAGTTATAACAATTTTCAAGAAAGTAAATGCATTATATATTCAAAATGCATAAATATATTAAAAATTCCTACTTGGCGAGGATATGGCCGACTCTGTCTGCTTGTTATTTGTTCAATTACTTTTTTTTCAGCTATGTTTTATGTAGTGAAATGTTCAGTTAAACATAAATTATTAATACGGCATAAAACACGTTTTGGTTAAAAATAAATTCAGCTGATGACTATGATCGGAAGTTCTCTCATCATCTAATTCATAAATACATTACAAGGGCTTATTACTGCAGGGACGAGAGGAACTACTGTGGTAGGAGCTGGTTGTAAACTCACGCTGTGCAAGAAATGTAACCGTCGCCTGACACTCTTAGACATGTTTAAGTTAACCCTCTTCAACTAACATAGGTTTCATTTAGTTTGATAAGTTTCTACTCACCAATATACGCCGGTGCACCTCGGTGTTTACCCAGCAAGAACTTCTCCGTCTCCTTGTCTCTGATTGAAGCCAAGATGGAGCCTTTCGTTTTGCAAACTGTTCTTGCTTGAAACCAGGATAGTGGACGGCCCAATTTGACAATTTCATAACACCTCCCAGAGTAGAACCAACCTCCATCATGACATTCTGAAATTAAATATACGTTTCAGATCTAAAGGCTATTATATATATATATATATATATATATATATATATATATATATATATATATATATATATATATATATATATATATATATATATATATATATATATATATATATATATGTTTATCAAAAGTCCAACAAATACAGAGCCGTTTTTATGTTCATGTATCATTGGTATCATCAGGGAGTATGACAGTTGTGACGTTGCGATGTCAAAATGACAGTGACATAACAATGGTATGACGTCATAAAACGGCAAACGGTAGAGTGGACTTACTGTACATGTAGGCCAAACAGAGCATAACATGTATAACATCAGTACATTGTTAAACATTATGTTTGGGTTTTAATATTTCAATAAAAATGTTAATTAAGATAGATACATTGACACTCTTTCTCATATTCCTAACGTTCATTCTATATACAAAGAATGGCCTGTAGGCTTTCTTTATCTAATTAATGTTTGTATTGCAAATCCTCATCATCCTCATACTTCATCTCCATCATGCTTGTATTACATATCTCCATTGCATACCATTCTCATGCATGTTAACCCCCCCTGATTGAGTTTCCTCACCATTGTTTTGTTTGCTCTATAAATGTACCATATTTTGTTATTTCCTTACATTCCACCCGATGAAGGAGTGAGTATTTACTCCGAAACGTCGTGTATTTTCACATTAAAGAAGTTGTTATCCAGAAAATCTTCATGTTCTGATAAAAGTATTGTTATCAAAGAGACAGACAAAGGCGCCGCCATTGTGATAATGGATATTGAAAATTATGCTAAACGTCCTTAATTATGTTTCATGATAATGAAAGTTATGAGGAAACAGAGGATATTCGTGGACTGAAAAGACCTAGTACATTTACAGAGGAAATGACCTACAAAGAATTCGACTATCTGACATTTTTTTCTTGTAAGGAATGTAAATTTTATGGTTTGCCTAAAATTCATAAATGTAAAGATATAACTAAAAAATGTGCCACCTCTTCGGAAATCTATATCAAGTGTGAACATCCTCAAGATCTTACTTTAAGACCTATCATTGCCGGTCCAAGCTGTGGTACCCACCGTTTGAGTAACTTCAGTAATGTTCTTTTAAAACCTTATCTTACGAAAGTAGAACGTTATACAAGAGATACAATTGATTTCCTAAACTTTCTACCTGAAACTATATCTGATCATACTAAGTTAGTTACTGTTGATGTTAAAAATTTATATTCCAATATTCCTCATAAACTTGGACTGGAAGCAATAGCATATATATTGGATCGATAAACATCCAGAGCTATTATCTGATAGATTTAGCAAATCTTTTATACCTAAAAGTGTATACTTCATATTGAACACCAATGTTCTTTTCTTTGACGATATACACTACAGACAAATTAAAGGTACAGATATGGGTACAAAAATGGCGCCAACATACGCAACCTTAGTACTAGGATATATTTAAAACAACTTAGTTGATAAGTTAGAAGAAAAATTAGGAAGTGAAATATGTAATTACTTTGTTGAAAATTGGCCCAGGTTTTTAGATGACTGTTTTATATTATGGTCATTTAGTAAGACACATCTGGAAACATTCCACAATACATTGAAGAACATGAATGAACACATTGTATTTACAATGGAAACAAGTGACAGTAAACTTTCTTTCTTGGATACTGTTGTGAAAATATTAGATATTTAGAAACGGACATATTATAAACCTACTGATACTAGGTCTTTGAAGGGCATTTAGAAGTGGCATACATAAGAACATAGATATTTTCTGGATAACAACTTCTTTAATGTGAAAATACACATCGTTTCGGAGTACATACTCACTCCTTCATCAAGTGGAATGTAAGGAAATAACAAAATATGGTTCATTTATATAGAAAACAAAACAATGGTGGGGAAACTTAATCAGGGAGATTAACATGCATGAAAATGATATACAATGGGGATTTGTAATACAAACACTCGGCGCTCGCCATTGTTATGCTTTTCCTTCGCCGATTACAGATTTGTTCAAATCAACAACTCTAATGATATAAATCATTTTGTAAATATTCCGTTTAAAACCAAAGTTAGAACACATTTTTCCAAATGTCTGTTCAATATTTAATGTAAACATGGTCTTGAAAAGTTGAAAAATACAATCCAAATTTCGTTCGGGTAGCGTTGTCGTATTTGTAAACAATGTCACGTGATTAGCTTGGTTGTACAAAATTGTTCATGTGACTATCTATCTTTCGTTTGTCACTTCACTGTAAATTCGCCGATTCAAACACTAGTTATTCACATTTATTCTTTGAAATGTAATTGTTTGTCATTCTTGTTAATTTCATCGATGTTATAACATGTGCATTCATTTAATTCGTATCAGAACAAAATATTGTGTGAAAAAGCCGAGACGACACAATGGCCTCCATTTGCAATGAATTCGAACTGACATGTCTTTCTATGATTTCATTTGAAAACGGGTATAATCAAATTCCAAATGAAAACTTAAAAATAATCAACATGAATCATTTAGCAATTGTATTCATACAATTAGTTCACATAGACGAGACTTGTTAATTCGTAATTTACTTTTTAGCGAGAAAGGGATACTGCTACTGTTTCGCGGCTGAATTTCAACTTGAGAAATCGCAGATCGGAAAGTTAGTCCATGCAATGTCAAACACATTTCGTACTTCGAATGTAACTTCATACATGATAATATTTTGTGATTATGGTAGGATATGACATTTATTTTTCATATATGTATAAATTATAATCAAAATGCAAATTAGTCACAGTGATTTTAATCATAAAAACATCGTAACATCCGGGGGCTTGGTGAACTTATGCAAATTTATCGGGTCATCAACAGAGACTCTACGAACTAGTGAAATAATTATTACAACCACATTATTTAGTTTTTGATCGATTTGTATAAAACTACATCGTTTTTAGTGTCAATTTGCTTAATTTTAACAATTAATAACACTCTATGGTTAGATCGACGATACAGATACAGCTAGCGCCCCCTTTGAATTTCGCATTGAGTCGTGTAACATGAGAAATAGAGGCAAGATTTCCACGGGGTGACTTGCAGAAATGGCCGATTTTGGCAATGCTGTTGTCTACACGTTGGATATATTACTATATTTTGAAACAAGAATTGACAAACAATGCACAGATCAGTTTTTATTTATTTGTGGAAGATTTTGAGATTAAAAAAGTGTAAGTGAAATTCTGTATTTATTTTCATGGATTTTTTTAGATTCTTAATTATGTAAGTGAAATCTTTGTTTATTTTCAAGGATCTTTAAAAAATAATCAGTTGATGTTTTCATTTGCCGACATTGTCGCAAATCTCCGATTATTTTCTAACAGAAATAAATTCAATGTCCAAATTTGTAAATAAGCTTTATTAGGATATTCTGAACATAATCCTGTAAAAGTTATGCATTTTACATGCACTTACTATAGAATTTCAACCAATTGAATCGAGTAGGTAACAGTTTTATTATGACGTCAAACACGCACCTGCAGGCAGGCTATTAACTAAGGCTAATTTTGAGATAAACAGTACTCCTCCAGAGTATGGAGTTTCCAAATGTAACAGAGGCATTTGTGGAACACGTCCATATTTACTAGAAGGTTCGAGTGTGAAATATAAGAACAAAACAGACATATTTTATGTGCGCTTCAATACTGACATATTCAGCAGAAAACATATATTATATATATATCAACAGAAAGCTGCAAGAGCCACGGGTTTCATTCGAATACAATGCATGACATTATATGTGTAAACGGTTATGACGTCACTATGTAACAAGTAGTAAAGAAGGAAATGTACGTAAGTAGTGAACCTACATCACACACGTATGGATATGGAGATTCAACTTTTAGGGGATCATTTAGCTTTTAGTATTCGCGTTTCGATTGAATACGAGCCTCTTTCTGGTTTCTCAGCAACAACTCTTTGTATAGAAAACATAAATCATCATCTGTCGACAATACAGATATGCTAATACAGATTTGCTGCGAAGACCCTTGGAAATCATGGTAACTTTTGCAGTCATGATTACCAGTCACTTGAGCAATGGGACCTTAGGTATTCTAACATTGTCTTAATTTGAAGAGAAAATTAATTCTTACAGCTGTAAGAGTATTGTTTTAAGTTATCGTTGCTATATTGAAAAAATATAAACATGGTGAAATGTTAGTATCATTTTCCAATGAATGTACATCACACCCTTCTGTCACACTGTGTACATTGTATTTGGATGGACTTAACAACAACAATTTAATTGAAATGATATCAATGTATTTCAACAATGGTGTTGCGGATTTTCTCGCTGCAATAGTAGCAGTCATGATAAAAGTAAACTAGTCGTGAAAGTAACCTTAAACCCTACTAGACACAACTCATCTAAAAGGACCTACCGAGAACAACGATATTACTGAACAAAAATTATATCAATGACTTACTGCAATCCAGCTGAGAAGTCGAACCTAGGACCTCCGTTGTCAGATCGTAGGGACATTGTTCGCATGATTTGGAATTCTCTTTCATCTGGAAGGTTCCAAGAGGGCAGGGCTTACACGGAACTATTCCAGATTTAGAGAAACTCCCTTTTGGACATACATCTGGAACATGAATCCTTTGACATAACATTTCTGGAACACCAGCATTTGTCTGAACATTCAGCAATTTAGTTTGACACCGTTGGTACTGTTGGTAAGCATTTGAACGTATTGATTTTTCTTGGAATAGGAATCCATTGACAAAACATTTTATGAATGGACATAATCTTTGTGGACATTTAACAATTGTTAAAATAATGGTTTGGTATCTCTTTGCTCCAATTTAGACTAAATGACTCGTATTTCATTTACCAACCAGAATAAATTTCTTATAAATATAATTCATGTTAAACTGTCTACATATAAACATTTTATAACATATCTAAGTGGTATGATCTTTGAAATATATTGCCAACATATCGATTTATCCATTATTAAGGAATTATTAAGGAATAAAGCAACAATATAGACAAAGGGATGTAATTACTTCGACACTCTGACTCTGCCACACTTGCCAAATCCACAGTCGTTTTCCCTTGAGGACATTTGTCACATGATGTTTGACCCTTGTTTTCTTGATACTCTCCAATAGGACACGGCTTACACTTGACGCTCTCATAGTACGAACCTTCAGGACACTGAACTGAGAATGAAAGAGAAAGTCGAAAGTGAACAAAGCTATACACCTGCACACCAACATTTAACTTGTACCCAAACCTTTCAATTGAATGGATATGTTTTAAACAAAAACCAAATTGTCTTACACCTACATGTACATGTGTATCTAAGTGCAAATATAAAGTAAATCATTGTAACGTCAATACTATTACAGTGACACTGACTCGTAATATATCCATGAGTAAAATAGTTATTCTCGAACGTATCCTGTGTTGATGAAATTTGGCATTATGAAAAAGAAAGAAAGGGTCAAGTTATAAACGTTTACATATTTGCTATATAAGAACAATTATTTCTAATGTTCATTGCATGAGTATAAGAGGAAATCTATGATGTATGTTTGACTCAGTTGTTCACTTACTAAATGTTTTACAGAAGAAAATTAAAATTGTAGTTTTGAAAAATTTACCCGTAATTACTTCAAAGAGCTGCCAAAACTGTTACTGTTTACTATGGTGTTTAAAATCTGTTCAAATGTTATAGAACACTCAACAGTCTGTTTATAATGCAAAAATGCCAAGTGATAGGTGTTCGCTTTTTTGAGGATGCATCAAAATTATGAAAAATTACATGATATTTGCACTGAAAGCATAAATAGGTGAACAAACTTTCGAATGCAGCTGTAGATGAGTTAAACATTTGAGTAAATAAAACAATATTGCCAATATTGTCACGTCTGTCCTCGTTGGGTTCAAGAATTGTTTGAATACTCAAACGTTTAAAACACATGTGTGCGAAGAGCTCATGTAAGTTTTTAGAAATGTGCAGTCATTTCTGCAGATATGAAACAAAATATATTATGATGTTCCTGTAATAGCACCACTTTTACTTAACTACACAATTTAGTTAGAACGAGGTTAACCTTTAGTTTCATCGAGATTGGATTGGATTGAAGAACGTTAGATATATGCACTACAAGTGCCAAGAAAAAGATGTTTATGTTATTGGTTGGTGGCGCAGACGCCTCCAAACTGTATACACAGTTGAAATGTCGCCCTATATAACATTTGGAATATGACCTCTCAATATTTTCATGTTGTGTAAATAATGTGCTTCTAAGATGACATACGATTTTTTCCTTGGGCATTCAAACAAGAGGTAAGTAAATAAATTCGGTAGAACATTATATCCGTTACTTATCATAACATGTTCATGACAAAGGCTCCTTAATATCATAATGTCGCTTGTTCTCGCTTTGGAAACACCAAACTAGTCGTAAACATACTGTGGTACATGGTGTGCAGCCACCTATATGATATTACCTAATTACTATTTAATAAGCCATGGACATACAGCAGGCTGACTGTGTGGTTAAGGCAAGTATTTATTTCAGTTTGTGTCCGGATTTGATTGAAAATAATACATTTTATTATGTGACGAGCATTGAAATACCAGGATATATCAGTGAAATAAACCGTCTATCAAGCTACACTGAAAATAACTTATATCTTCACTGCGAGCGGTGACCTATATAATTTGACGTCATAAAACAATGGTCTTATGTAGCAAATTGACTGATGAAGTTTTACTGTTGTGACGGGTCGCTCCTAGCGGCTGATCGGCGTGAAAACGACCCATTTTGGACGTAAATACAAGGATAACATCCTAAAATAAATAGAATATCTGTCGATTCTTGACAAATGTCATGTTTATCTCATCTCTTGAGATAGGAAAGTTATTCTACCTCACTCGATGAGATAAACATGGTACATGTATTAGTAAAGAAAAGACATATATCCTCTTTTTGTTACCTGAAAAGTGTTTCGTTAATTAGAGTTAAATGAAACTGTCATTGTCTCAATCTGTATATATATAGATGTATAACTCATGCATTTTGTCAATGGAGAACGGGAAAGCAAAATATGATCAAAGGTTTCGAACTGTTGTGCTAAATATGAATACTTATTTGACAATGTTATCACATATTCCTGAAAATGACTTAATATAATCAGCTTTTGATAAAGCCAAATTACTGGGACAAAACGATTTAGTTATAAATTCTAACGTGTTATGGTTCACATCCTTGCTCATAATTCATTATTAAAAAAATATATATATATAAATTAGGTCAAATATGATAGGAGTGAAACAAATAAAGAAATCACACATATTCCATATACTGTTGCAAGATTTTTCAAAAAGAAAGCGTGCTAGTAGGCAACAGCTTGATTCACTGGCAGGTAAACTCAATTGGGCCTCTCACGTGATACATGGGGGGCGAACATTTATGAGGAGATTTTATCATTGAAGAACTCTATAGAATCCAGTCATCACAAAGCGCTGTTAAGTGAAGAGTTTCAAGAAGATATTCGATGTTGGATGGAACTGCTGACTCATTTTAATGGTACCGCGAGAATACTTGACAGCAGACCTGTCACATGTGTACACACAGACGCTTCAAGTGACGGGTGTGGAGGCACTTTTATGGGGGACTATTACTACCTTAATTGGAAGTGCGATACACCCGACCTACAAGAAATGCATATAAATCATAAGGAAACAGTTGCTATCATTTTCGCGGCACTCAGATGGGGCCACGCTTGGAGAAACAAGCGGGTAGTAGTGTACACTGATAACTGTACTGCCAAAAGCATTATTAATAAGGGTACAAGTAAAGACAGAACAATGATGTCGTTATAAAGGGCTTTATTCTTGGAGTCTGTGATTCATAACTTTAAATTAAGTGATGTGTACATTCCAGGTAAACAGAATGTAATCGCGGATGTGTGTTCGAGGCTTCATGAACCTAATCGTTTTGTTGATTTGTATGAACATATGTCAAGTCTATCACTTGAACCGTTTTCATCTCAAGAACTGTTGCATCATATGTCCCATGCATTTATATACCTCAGGTGGGGATCAACTCCAACGTTATCTGGAGGCAGCAGCTTTGAGCCTCAAGTCCTCCGCCTGGTCCGCATCTACAAGGAGAACCTATACAGTTCACCTGAAGGCGTATCTAAAGTTCTGCGCAGCATTGAGCATCACCCCAGTGCCTATGAAAGCTGATACGTTAGAGCTCTACATTGCATACCTGGTGAAGTTCCGCCAACTCTCCTACCAGTCTGTGGTTAGTTACCTGTGCATTGTGAGCCACCTGCATGAAGCAGAAGGGAAACTGGAAACTGGCATATCAAACAGATTCTTACCGGAGTGAAACGTGTGTTAGGTGATGGGCAAAACTGTGTGCAACCAATTACTCCAGATATTTTGTTTGCAATCAAGGGGCACCTTGATTTCTCTTTGAGGAGCGACCTGTCATTCTGGGCCGCATGTCTGATAGGTTTGTTTGGTATGTTGCGTCCTAATAACTTTTTAATAACCAAAGACAACAAAAATGATCAGTTTGTGAGACGACTTGATGCAAGTCGTATCGATGAGGGTTTTCTCATCAACCTCATCACCAAGACAGTGCAGTTCAGAACACAAGTCGTACATGTGTTTATACCCGAGGTCGGTGGTCACTCATTGTGTCCAGCCACTGCCCTCGCTACCTACCTGGAGGCCTCCCTCTCTGCCTCCCAGTCTCAGCCTTTGTTCATGGATAATGACCACACTCCCTTAACGTATAGAGGGTTCCTGCAGCGCCTCCGCAAGATACTTGCTCAGTGTGGATACAGTGCTCACAGGTTCGGTGGTCACTCCTTCAGGCGTGGAGGGGGGACCTGGGCCCACAAGATGGGGCTATCAGACGGGACAATCCAAAGAATAGGATGCTGGAAAAGTGATGCCTTTCTGAGATATATAGACTCTGATATGCACGACAAAGTGGCATCAGTCCGCCAAATGGTCGTGGGCATCAATGACTCTTGTTAAATCAGTTTCAATTTCAAATTCACTATTTTGTGCGTTATCATTATTGGTCAAACATGTTTCAATGATAAATTACCGATTTATTACCACCCCCTTACTTTAAAACTAGTATTACTATATTACTATTTAATTCCAATTACTCTTACACTCATGATACTTGGGTTGGGGATTTTTATGTGTAAGATTAACCCCTTTTATGTTTCACTTTCACCATGGCTTAAGACCAATTGTTCGCTTGCATTTAGCATTATTAAATTTGAGCCCAGGTATCTCTGAGTCTTTGTCTTCTATGCTTTGTTATTTTAGTATGATATGAGTAAAGGTATAATTCATATATTCAAGCATGGCATCTAGCGCCGTAGCAAAGTAGTTTTCCCACCCGCCCACCCAGTAGTATTATTGGAAGTAGCTTTTGGCTCTGGCAGGGATTCTTTTCACCTACTTTATAAATGCTTACTCAACACCAATCACTGCTTTATTATTGATAATGTCAATTGTCAATTTCAAGTTTCTATTTAGGGGGATTTACATGTGCAAGATTAACCCCTTTTATGTTTCACTTTCACCATGGCTTAAGACCAATTGTTCGCTTGCATTTAGCATTATTAAATTTGAGCCCAGGTATCTCTGAGTCTTTGTCTTCTATGCTTTGTTATTTTAGTATGATATGAGTAAACGTCTGTTCACTTCATGTCATCGGTGGACAAAAGCCAATCATTGAACTTCCAGACCCTATCCCGGCAACTGCACTTCTTACGACTTACGATTCTTGCTTTGAAAACTCGTCTGGTGAAATTATGGCTGCATTCTTTTCTTCTGTCAGTCACCTCACTATCCACTGTCTATGTGATTATTGTTACGGTTATTTCTTTTTAGCCTGAAAGGCCCGATGAACTTTATGGCATGGTATGGTGTCCATCCATCCTCAAACTGTTCGCTTTTTCGCCTCCTGTTCAGAACCAATGACTCCACAGAGCTGAAATTTTACGTGCAGACTCATTGGCCAATGGGGATTCTGAATTGAAGATTATGTGACCCCATGACAGGGGTCACATCCTTAAAAAGTTTATTTTCACCTTCTTCTCCAGTTCCAAAAGGTCTAGAGAGATGTGTGCAGACTCATTGGCCAATGGAGATTTGTTTTCCACTGAAATTTTTTTTTTCCAATGGAATATTTTTTCCCCATGGAATTTTTTCAATGGAAATATGTGGAAAAGGGTGGTAGGATAAGTCATTGAAGGCAGTTTTGATAATAATGAATTCATTACGTTTATTTTAATAATATATATTGAGTTAGATGAAATATTGATTTCGGAAAAAATATAATGTTTGTGAAGTATTGACTTTGGAAATATTTATGACTTTAGTGGAAGTTTTACTTTGACAAAATAATGAATTTGATGACGTGTTGACTTTTAAAATATATTTTGAGTAATGTGAATTGTTGACTTTGGAAATATTTATTGACTTTTGTGAAAGTTTAACTTATATAAAATGTTGAACTTGGGGACATTTTTGTTTTGAAAAAGATATTTTGCAGTAAATGAAATATTAACTTTGATCAGGTATTGACTTTGATGAAATGTTGACTTTGGAAATATTTATTGACTTTTGCGTAAGTTTAACTCATATAGAATGTTGACTTTGAGAAGTGTCCTTCCCCTAAAACACATAGTATGATTATAGATATGAAGTATTTTTTTAAAAAGACGTTTCAATAATATACTCTCCTATAAAATATTCATCTTTGCGAAATGTTGACTCTTTAAATATTAATTGTGTTGATGAAGTTTCTATCTAATGACTTGTTTTAAGTTGAACACAAATGTCTGGCTAAAGGTTGATGTTTCAGACAGTATGTGTTAGGTCATTTGACTACGCTATTGCCCACATTACATCAGTCACCATGACTGATTGTTTATACACACCTGATTGCAGGGTACAGATATATGATAGAACAATTTCAAACTAATCATGCAACTGCGGTTTAAGTGATATATCAGACTTGTGTATTGACTCTCAGAATACCCTACAGCGTGCCTCTCGGTATTACGTAACATGTGTATTCGGTCAACTCATTAAGGCCAACAGGTAGTTACAGAAAGACAAGAGAAACTTCATTGAAGAGCTGACCGCAGAGGCAGAGACCGCAGCGGCCCAAAGAAACATGAAGAGCGTGTACGAGATCAGAACACTCTCCGGAAAGACCAATAACCAAACCCGCCATGTCAAGGACAAGAACGGAAATGCTATCTCTACCGAAGATGGTCACCGTTATTTCCTTTGTCATAATCACTTCATGTTTTTTCTTGGAATATGTTTATAACGAATGAAATGCGATGTTTATTCAATATTTCAGTTTGCATATGAAACAAATGAGAGGTCTATCACTAGTTAATAACTGTCAAAGCTATGAAACAAGTTTGGGTCTCACATAGAATGCACCACCATCAGTTTAGTTGTGATATCCATGGATTTGGACATGTTTAAAACAATCAGCCTTTGATGTCCAATTAAAAGTTTAAACCTTTCAGAAAAGCCAAATCGTCACACAGAGGGATTTAGAATCATTTTTACATATAATATTATGCATAGTATAATTGTTCGCCTGTAACAAAAACAAAACAAATTCATTATCTGATATGTTAAAGTTACATAATTTACGTTTGTTAAGTCCCAGCTAAACATTCTCAATAACTTTACCAAGTGCTATTAGTTCATGGTCAAGAATGTCATCTGATCGCAGATAAATTTGCAGTGTAACGCACACAGATCGGAAACAAATAAGTGTTCATGTGGTCACTCTATCGAAGTCTGACTACATTGGCGGTCTCTTAACACCTAGCTGCTGGGTCAGTGGCGTTGAACCGGTAATTAACTACCAAAATCAACATTTCACCAAATAAATACTTGATCAAAATCAAAATTTCACTGAATTCAAAATATCTTTTTCAAAGTTAACATTTTATTTAAGTTAAACTTTCACAAAAGTCAATAAATATTTCCAAAGTCAACATTTCATCAAAGTCAATACTTGATCAAAGTCAATATTTCACTTAATTCAAAATATATTTTTCAAAAGCAAAATGTCACCAAGTTCAAAATTGTACATAAGTTAAACTTTCACAAAAGTCAATTAATATTTATAAGTCAACATTTCATCAAATAAATACTTGATCAAAGTCAACATTTTACTAAATTCAAAACATCTTTTACAAACTCTACATTTTATTAAAGATAAACTTTCATAAAAGTCAACAATTCACATAACTCAAAATATATTTTAAAAGTCAACATGTCATAAAATTCAATATTTTATCAAATAAACTTCCACCAAAGTCAATGAATATTTCCAAAGTCAACATGTCACAAACATTCTTCAAACACATCTTCGGAAAATCAAGTTAAAAATGAGTGTACATGGCTCAGTAAGGCCATGGGAATCGTTTTTCTCATTCAAAATAATAAAATGTGTTCACAATAAAATGGCCGCCATGCAATTTTTGCTTTATAAGCAACACCATTATCACTACTACGGATAATTGGTTTGTGTAATTAGATGTTTTACCCTCGAAAGTAATTTTAAATGGCACAAATTATTATTATAAATAGAAAATTTGAAAAAATAAATTTGGCAAAAAACGTGCTACTGCCCCTTTAAAATCAACGTTTCATTGAAAACTTCACCAAAGTCAATGAAATAGAATTATAATATTTCATAAATTCATTATTATCCAAACTGCCTTCAACGACTAATCCTACCACCCTTTTCCACATATTTCTATTGGGAAAAAAATTCCATTGAAAAAAAAAATTCCATTGCAAAACAAAAAATTGAAACAAAAATTCCATTAGAAGTGTTTATTTGAACAAATTGTGAAGGAAATGCACTATTGGAGTGTTTGGGAACTGTTATGTTTCGCTATGTCAATCAATGTTTGAAGTTGAAATACATAAAAACTGCAATGACATTATGCTTATATTTGAAACACAGAAAAGTGAATAGATATTTTAGCCCTTTTTGTAAATTTAATTAGGATTGATGCCTTATTTTTACAAATATTTCACCCGGCAATAAATGCGTACTTAATTGAAGAATATCCATTGTTACAAATAATGTCGAAATTGTATAAATACAATGAAGATCGTTTATGACAAACTCCTATATGTATCGTCATCATAATTTTTCCTGGTGTAAAATCAATTCTGAAAAAGAATTCGGTGTTAAAATCGTCTGCAAACATAATTATTGACGAAATAATTCGAGTTTTTGAAATGCAGTACAGTTTTAGAACTTCTTTATTATTTCATGTTATTCATCAATAAGTGTAAAACTATATATTTAAGAATATAACATTGAATAATTATTAATTATGGCAATAGTCAGTTAGTACAAAATGTTATTCAGAATTCTTTTTTAATTAAGTTATTTACTTAGAGATACATTATGTACGAATACCTATGTGGTGTAATTGTTACAAGCTTACAAATCTGACGCTCTCTGTAAAAACCGGAAAACAATCCATCAGACTAAATGTTAAACCCAACATCATCATCATGATGAACATGATCATCAACATCATATGGGATATACACATGTCATGCAATAATAGTTTATATTTACCTGCACTGACAGTAATCAACATCCAGGTTATCCACAGGAAATTTACCAGGTGGAAAGGGCGAGACATATTTACGCGCAATAAACACGACTTTACTACCGTCTGGACAGGCATCATGTGTGGGGAAATATGTAGAAATGATTTCTATATGAATTAATTTACTGATAGGTCCCCAAATGGTATTGGGACATTTTACATGAACTTTCTTGCTCATACCATAATGAACAACAATAATGTCAAACTTGAATTATTCATGAAAATATTGAAATATTGCTTCAGAAGCTGTTCTGGGAGTATGTGGTATTTGAAGCTAATTGCTATAATCAACAACACTTTATAATTAGTTGATTATTTTTTTTATTTTTTTTTTCAAAATGTTTTTATTGTTCCAAGTTGTGCATGTATGTTTCATCTACAAGATTGTCAAAGCTGATACAAGTATAGGTTCCAGAGTTTAAACAGTAAACTTAAACAGTCATTTTGGGTTAAAGATTGGGGATAGAGGAAGCCATGTTTTGGAGAAAATGTCAAATTCATGATTTTAAGAAATGTTTTACATTTTGGCATAATAGATTTTAAGTTGCAAATATAAATTTGCCTTTTGGCGGCAAAGATTATGTGATTAAGTAATGGGTCAGCCCTTAAGTACCAAACCAAACAGTACATTTTGTGAAATTAAATATCTGTATGTTTTGAATAATCCAATTTTAAAGTTTGTTCCAAATAAAATGTGTTTCCTCGCATTCCAAATATACATGACATAAACTTGCATCATCATCATAACAGAAAGAACACAGTGTATTGTCAACTAATTTCATTTCTTAAGTTCTTTTTCTGTATAGATGATTCCATGTACAAATTTCAATTGAAAGTCTAATAGTTTAATATCCTTTACATTTTTGCTATAGATATTAAAATCAAATGCCATTCAGAATCGATATCTTCAAACATACTTTCCCATTTGAGGCAAATAGAGGGTGTAATACTGTCAGACAGTAATTTATCATAAAATTTCCTTGACCCTTTTGTTGGGGGCCATACAGTCTGTATGTGAGGAGTTCATATGGTGGTGCTTTAAATGTCTGTATTCATACGGGTCCTTTTCCATGAATCAGGTAAAATAAAACATATATATAATCAAGATCCATATACGTACCCCTAATCCTAAATTTAGTTTTTAAATCCTCAAAACTAATCCAACCCTGTTCATCATATAAACCCCTAATGGTTAAACTTCCTTTATTTGCCCAGTGTCTGATAAAGTGGTTTGGGTTTTTGTAAGTTATGATTAAGCCATATTGGTTGAGATGAAATCTCATTTACATTATTTTCAGTTATGTTTTTTTCCCTATAGGCTTTCCATGCATTCAGAGCATCTCTCCAAAATGGATTTTTGGTTTCAACAATATCCTGAAAATTTGCCCCGTATTTTCATAAATCTTTTACTGGGAAATTGCATGGATTGTTCATAATAGTTTTTCTCATATACAGGCTGAGCATAGATAATTTGATGGCATTGACACAAATCTTAATATCAATCACGCGTAAACCCCCTGCTGCATAATCTTTTTTCATAACTCTGGGTTTAATTTTGTCAATCTTTTCATTCCAAATAAATCTGAAAAATATTCTTTCTAAAAAGGTGATAAATTCATCAGGCGGGTTAGGTAAACTATTAAAAATATATACCAATTTTGAAAGAGCTAATGTTTTAATAACAATAATTTTACCCATCAATGTAAAATGTCTTTTTTCCACGTTCCTAGTTATCTTTTAATGTCCTCTAGCCTTTTTCTACTGTTGATAACCCACAAATCATTCAAATTTGGAGTAAATTTAATTCCTAAAACCTCAATTTCCTTTCTTTCCCTTTCAATTTTAAATCCACACAAATTGTATCTCTGCAACCTGCTTTTGTATTTTATTGCATTTGTATATCAACATATCTTGACAAACATTTGTTTGTAAATTCGCTTAGGAAATGGGCAATACCTATCACAAAAAAAGCTTCCGGGCCATATCTCCAAAACTTGTTCTTATTTGTGTACGAAACTTGCTATGTGGTTAGACCTAATGTTGAAATGGTACTTTGTGCTACTTAGGTTATTCTGATTTGTATAGTCCTAGCTCATATGCATGCATGCAATATATGATGAGGTGAGTTGGGGTTTAACGCCGCTTTCAAGAGTATTTCACTTATATCGCGGCTGCTAGTATTATGGCAGGGAGGAAGCCTGCAACGCCATGAGGTTATGCATTGCGGTGAAACCTGCGACCACCGGCTGTAGCTAGCGAACCATGAGTGGATTTCTTTTGCGATGCGATAAAATAGGTGCAGAAGCTATTTTCATTGCATTGACACATCTGAGGTAGTGTTCGCGGCCTATGAAAAAATACACTATCTTACCCATATGGGAAGAAAGACACAGGGTAATATATTTTCTGTAAGTCACACGGGAGTTACACCTTTTCCTGGCTTTTGATTGGCTGCTACAGAAAATAAACTTTTTCATTGGTTGCCGGAACTACTTCATTCATCTTTTCAGTTAATTCACAATTTTTTTACACTCAAACTCTCTTCTACACGAGAACAAGGAAAACGTAACCAAATGTACATTTATTTTTTATTAGCGATAAAGACGTTTCTATTATATCTACACACTTGTTGATAATATTTTAGAAAAACCAAAAAATACTTTGTTAAATAAGGTAAGATAATTCGTATTCTAATATGAGTTGCCGATGTAAACAAACATGGCGTCATCCGTATTGCCGATAAAAGTGAATGACCTCGTAAAGGTTGATGGAAGCATATTGGGAAGAGTGGTCAATATTGTTCAGCCACTGAACAGCTTCAATGTTTATGTTGTAAGAAGTAAGCAAGGTGAGCTGCATGTGCCGAGATACCTCATACTTAACTTTGACAAATATCCTGTCATGCAGTAGGCCTACTGCATACACGACTTCCGGTCGATATCACTGAACAATATTCAAATGTTCGCGGTGTTCTTCACCTTGTGTTTCTTGTTAAAAAGTTGACAGTCAAATAAAACCACTGTCTGAGTTGATTTTAAAAATGTGTTGTAGATTAAGAAAGAGTAGTTCGTTGTCTAGTCCTATATTTTCAATCTTGACGAAGTTGATTGTCTCGCAATGTGATGCGACTGTCACACGTAACGTCTCGCCTTCAAATGGAACACCCGACTGTACCCCTCACATGGTTCGACAACTTACATTTTAATTGCAATTATGAGTAAAAAAGGCAAGAAGTTTGGTTCAGTAAACCGATTTAATGTACAATTACATGAATACATAATCTAACAATAATCTAAGGATAAGAATAACACATTATACTAAGGAACTTTTTGTTCTCGCGTAATGCATTTGTTTAAAAAGGTAGTGACGCGATGAAATTCCTGGAAATTTAGTCTCATCACACGCGTAGGGATACGGGGATTCCCCAACTACGGGTTTCCTTATAGAGGAACAGCTGATTTCTTTTTAGGGATTTTTAGAATGAAAACGGATATGGGTAAGATAAACAATAACCAACTCGTGACGGGGAATGACAGATTATCTCTCCCTCGTCATATCAATCAAGTAATTGATATGACTCGGGAAAGATAATCTGTCATTCCCCGTCACTCGTTAGTTATTGTCTAAGTCTGCGTTTTTAACGCATCGCATGACAAATCGCAAGATCGTAGTGTAAACTTCTCACATCAACGTTTCAACTCAAAGGTAACTATTGTTATGCAAACGTTTGATTTCCGTAGGAAAATAAATACAATGTAACGGGATTCAGTAAAATTATACTGTGACATTAATATTCATTCGAAATCAATTGTGTGGTATAAGACAGATGAAATGGATCCTGCGCACTATTCACCCACCGTCCCCAAGCAAGGCCTAACGCATTTCATAGCCCAGTATGCATTTCAATGCAGCTATCCAGTATGTTATCACGGAAAATAGGGGTAAATACTACAAGGCTTAAATCAGCCAGAGTTGAGTTTTGCGTTGGGAAGTTTTAATTAATTAATTAACCAGCCCGCCCGGTTGGCCAACAACGAATCAGCACGTGACGCACGCTTCTCACATGCTGCCCGAGAGCTATATCGTTGTAATCATTTATGTGTGATGGGATGGGTTAAATACAAATTATTGGTGACGATGTCCTTCACCACATTTGTTTTTTAATAAAATGGTGGACACACAGTTTCTACAGGGTAGTGAGCTGTTCATGTTTAATTCCATTGTTATTATATCGGGCTCAGGGCATTTGGTTGATGTATTCCCAAGATAATAGACTGATGCCAAATTGAAGACTCTTGTTTCAGCAGTTGTTTTTAAAAACTGGTCAAAATCTTGTGGTGACATCGAAAATGAGGTCAAGGTCACCGAAAATGACATATTCTCAAAATGGAGACTGTAAGTGCCTCGGTCTATCACCCCAACAACAGTTTTAAAAAAATCAATTATATCAGTGACCTTTGAAATGAAATATCTTTAGACTTCAAAGTAAAACATATTAGGTAAGATAAACTACAGTGAAATTTATTTGTCACCGATTATTATGGAATAATAGTTGTTGCAATCTGGAGAATTATGGTTTTAATATCAGTTACCATCATCGACTTGACATTTAAATATATTTGCAACTGTAAAATGTTCAAGAGTGACACGCATGCAGCACGTTCTGCACGAGAAAACCGTGTTACACTGTTTAAACAAAAAGTCCGATTTGCACGTGCACAATATTTCGAGAAACGCAAACGGCTCTCAGTGAATACACACTTGTCTGACGGGAATCTTTATCAGAAACTTGACATACCAGAAAACACGAATTTGAACCTCAATTGAGACTAATATTAATATGTCATTCACAATCGAGACCAAATATAGTTTAAAATGACTTTTGATATTGAAATTGCTGTTCGATAATCTAACATAAGTTAAAGTTTGTCCAACCCTAATACTTTGTATTAAAAGGCATGTTTCAGATTTCTGTTATTTGATTCTCATTACATTTTACCTCTCATTACACCTTTTAAAACGCATCAGACACATATTTTACACATACTCCGGCTGTTTTAGATTTAAATAGATAATTACGTTGTGAGTAGACATTTCTATTTTATTTTCAATATTATGATCTTTGGAAACGTTGTGATTTTATCAGTCAATGTGAGTTTATTTGATTTAAGTTATAGTTAATAGTTAAATTAAGTTCGCTTGTTTGTTATTGATCAAACCATAATGTAAATAAGGTCGAGTTGAGAATAGAACTGGCACTGCACTGTTACCATTATGTACTCTACACTGTCAGGGACAGGTGTGATAGATGTGTTGCTATATTCATAACGTTATTCATATTCATAACTTTTTAACAAAAGTTATAATAGATTTGTCCCCGCCCCAAAGTCGGCATGTTAAAAACATATATTAGGTTTTGTGAACACCATCGTATTTAAACACTGTTGTGTGTGAAACTACCACATCTTGTATCGACTAAAACAGTTTAAATATGTAAAGACAACGGAAACTGTAAGTTTGAAGAATGACAGGGGTGCAGAACGCTCTGTACGTCCAAACGGTTCTTTGGCTGCTGATAAACAAATATTATATCTGCACCTCACTCAGCAAATAATACTTTTTGGTAGATTCACAGAGAATTTTTTTTCAGATAACCGTATTTTAAAAACTATTTAAAATGATGACCAAAGCCTCTAAGGTCGCGGGGTTAATAAACTGACAGACATCGCCGCATATATGCCAGACAAATTAAAGTGGAACGGTGTCAAACAGTTATCATGAAGCTTAACTCTTACGTATATTCTGATCACTCAAATTCGATTGTTGTGAAAATAAGTATATAAGCTATTCAACCTCTACATGGTGATTGTTCAAACTTTAATGTAGTCAAATTCTGTTATTGAAACGAAAAAGTAAATTTATTTCGTTTCAATAGAAACCGCTCAAACGACAAATCAGTTAAAATGAATGATGACAATGGCTATTGAACACGTTTAAATTGCAAATGGAATGACGCTTTAATATTATAAACGCATTTCTCGAAATTTTGAAGTTTACTGTTGCACATCTTTTGGGAATGTTCTCAATATTTCGAATTATGTATCTATTTAATAAGGTAATAATGATTTTAACATGTTCAGACGTTGATGTGTCCCCCGCAAAGCTTTGGGGAAGACATACTGTTTTCACCTGCTTCCGTTTCCGGGCAATATTTCAAATACCGTTTAATATTTTGTATGTGGTTAGACCTAGTGGCGGAGTGGTGCCTTTTGCTACTTAGATAATTCTGAATTTTATATTTTTTCTGGTTTCCTTAGCAACAGTTTCAACTTAGTGCATGTCGGGGTAGGGACCTTTTCCGGCCTCTATCTCAAAATCTATGCAGTATATTTTTATGAAACTTGGTGTGTGGTTAGACCTAGTGGTGGAGTGGTGCCTTTTGATACTTAGGTTATTCTGAATTATATATGTTTTCTGGTTTCCATGGAAACAGTTTGAACTTAGTGCATTTGTGGAAGGGACCTTTTCAAAATCTATTGAGTAAGGTTTGGGTGCAATGCTACACTGAATTTCAGCGGAGTACCACCCATGGTTCGCTAGTTCCAGCCGTTGCTCGCAGGTTTCACCGCAAAGCATAGCCACATGGTGTTGCGGGATTTCTCCCTGCCGTAATAGTAGCAGCCGCGATATAAGTGAAATACTCTTGAAAACGGCGTTAAACCCCAGCTCACTCACTCTATTTCATACAAGAGACATTCCACTTGTGGCTAAATCAAGTGTGTTTAATCTTTGAAGGAAACATTCCACTTCGATGTGCTTGATATCGAGGGCGATAGCCCGTGCAGCTACGATTACCTGCTTATCCCTGACATCGGTAGAGTCTGTGGTAACTTTGGCGCCCAGGACTACGTTGGTAAGAGGATTTATTTGCGTATAATGAAATATGTGACCGATATAAAAATAAAACCAAAACAAAATAAAAGCATTTTAAAAATTGCATTAAGACAGTCCGCCATGTTATCGTTACCACCTATAGCCAACAACTCACTTAAAGTAAAATCAAGTATGTTTATAACAGGTCTAGAAAGCTAAAGAAACGGAACTAAGATGAAAACGTTTTACAGAAGGCAGTGCTGGCAAAACAGGATAAAGTAAAGACAATCTAA
This sequence comes from Gibbula magus, assembly GCA_936450465.1. Classification (NCBI taxonomy): domain Eukaryota; kingdom Metazoa; phylum Mollusca; class Gastropoda; order Trochida; family Trochidae; genus Gibbula; species Gibbula magus. The sequence continues at coordinate 3,071,265 of OW388301.1, forward strand.
AAACATATTTAAAATCAACCTTGCATTTTTTATTTCCAGTTGATAATGTCCGGGAAAGTCTAACATTGAAATTCTTCTCCGACTACTTGGTCAGTGGTGCCGGATTTCACGCCAGTTACACCTTTCTCAAACTTGGTAGGTATATTGATTATCTGTTGAAACAAATTCAAAGGTCATTCAGGTTTATAATATTCTAGTACATATGTCAGCTCCATAGTAAAACACCACAACATAGCGTAGCCTCAAAAAGCGCCTCAATTGGCAGCCAGGTTGCATACTGCTAGGTTTCAAAGTGAGTTTAGAAGGAAAAGTAACTGTGTTGGTCCTTTCACCAGGGTAAAAATGTGTGTGCACTTCGAGCATGTCACTTAGTGCTCTGGACTTCAGCGCTTAAAAATTATCCTCGTTATTTTTAAAACATTTTGAAATTAATTTAAATTTGTGTTTTAATGTAAGCATAACAATGTAAAATAGAAATGTAATACCTGACCCTTTCTGTATGTATTGTAGATATTATTACTGGTGTTATTGCAGCTGTCCTGTTATTATTTTTCAGATTAAAACAGCGATGGAAGGCAACGATTTATCAGACGGGGAATTAAACATGTAAACATGTGAAATAAATGATGATTATGTCTCTTGTGAATTATGTGATTTGGTGTTGGTGTCAAGTTACAAGCTATCCTATTTAAATATTTATCTGTAAATCAGAACCATTTCGTTGGCACAATGTACTTCGATTTCCCTTTGAATTGATGTGATTCTCATCTTTTTTTATGAATTGTGTGTTTTTGTCCGTCCATCATGTTACGAAATATCATTGTTCAAGAAGTCTTACCTCTCTTAATAAGATATTAATTTTCAATGGAATTGAATTGACATAATGAAACAAGGCCAAATGTTTTCATACATCCATCATGTTATGTCAACTAACTGTCTCAATAAGATCATAATATCCAACGTGACTGAAATGACCAAAATCAAATAGGGAACGTGATTTAATAAAAAAAAAAAACATGTTTTGTCAACAGTTTATTCAAGAAGTTGTAACATTGTTATTTTTAATCGATTTGAAAGGCAAACAAAAATAAAAATCATCAAACCATTAAATCACGCCATAAGATTATGTAAGACCTTGCATAGATATGTATAGATAAATGAATTACATCTTTGTTGATTAAACGTAAAAGCCTCATTTTAATCATCGGAAATGGCACAAATGTTTAAGAAAATTGCCTTTAAATTGATGTGATGGTCATCTTCGTTATGGATCGTGTGATTTTCTTCGTTCATCAGCTTACGAAATAGGTTTGCAATAAGACAATCAAACAAGTCAAATGGTTTCATCAATCCATTATGTTAATTACATCAATCTATATTGACAGAACTGTACACTTTCTTTACTGTTACTTAGCGATAAATATATTGCAGTGTTGATTATTAAACGTGAAAGTGGAACCCTATTTGAATCATTTGGAATGACACACATGTTTAAGAGAATTGTATCGATGTGGTCTCATCAGAACGGCTGTAATGTTAAAGATCCAATTAGTCAGTCATTCATCGGATGCACATGCAATATTAACTAGATTGGTTTCAAATACTTTAACTTCAGATTTCATATTCACAGTATACATTGTGTTGTGATGCCTTTGCTATGAAATACTCAACTCTTGCACTGTTCTTCAATTTATGAATCTTTGTTTCTGAAATCCACAATAGTAATGTTTAAGTGACAATTACTTTGTTCAAATTATGTAGTTTTAGGTATTTGAAAAGAAATATCATTTGAATTTAAAACAAAGAAGGAAAAGAAACGCTACTTAGACTTATCTGAAAGAATAAAACGAAATTACATCATTTTCTCACTGTAGATATATTTCCTGTCATCTCTGTGGATGGTTGTGTGATCGTGTTACTCATTATTATTAATATGAAGAAGTCACACTCGCCAACCTTTAATAGCACACCTTGCTGATCCTATAACATTTACCGTTTTTATGTAATAAAGGTTTCCAACAAAAGGGAAAGGGAAGGGAAAATGGTATTACATATTTTACTCTGATAACCAAAACTTTGCTGAGACACGAAAAACCTTCCCATGTGCTGAATCAAGGATACATATGATGATCAACGTCTACCAGTAATGGTATAAGAATGTATTTTGATACGTTGCCAATGTCATATAAAGATGTAAATCATCCATAAATATCCCTGACTAACTTGCTGTTCATAGCCAAAGTTAACAAGGTTAACAAATGATGTGCATGTATGTTCTGGTCAAGTACTAATAGTCAAGTCAATCTAGCTGAAAAATAGGGTCAACCTCCAAAAAAACTGCAAATGAAATTTTATATACTTTTCTATAAAGCCTAAAGCATATTTGATAAAATATCAAAAGTCTAGGAGAGTCTAAGGTGGGAAAAACAATCCTAATATTTAAGGGTACCCTTATCCGAATGTTTTTTTTTATCAGGAGAATACTTTCGTATTGGACCTGCAAGGGTGGATAGGCTATATACATGGTCACTTTTGTGATAAAAATATTGGAATTTGACATATGTGTGCCTTTCATTATAGTAACAAAATAACTGTGTGAGTATTGCAAAATTTCAAGATGGCCGCCATTTTTCAAGATGGCCGCCATGGTCGCCCTGCCAGGGTGAACAGCACTTTAAAATAACTTTGGAAGTCTTGGTCATTTCTTTATATACAAAATCATTATGGCAGTGAAACCAGGGACGTACGTTTTCATAGCATTTACACATGTTCTGTCTTGATGATTTTCGCAAAACCATTTTTTTGCAGTTTTTTTTTAGATTAAATCATAGATTAACTGGACTATAAACTGTCACTCATTAATCCAAAGTTGTGGCCAAGGATACAGACTTCAAAAACAGATTCATGCGCCTAGGTCACTACTCAAGTTCAATATTCATATAATGTGTCTCATCAAAGGATATGCACCGGGATGAGAGGTCTTTCACTGAATAATCAAAAGTTATGGCCAAATTAATTTTTCCGGAAAGGCCAAATACCTGTAACACACCAATAAAATATGGCCAAGGGTAAAGTCTTTTGAACAGACAGACACAACGGCTGGTAGGTATGCGCATGCGCAGGGTGAAGTAGTCACTTTGAAGAGCAGAGAGAGCAAAAATGTCAAAAACGATGTTTCTGCGCCTACAAAGGTGCTCCTGCTCTATGTGACTGCAGCGAGAGACTATTGATGAGTGAAAATGACCGATTTAGCAACTCAGAGAGCCAGAATAGGATGTTTCTCCCAACCACCCGGTTTCAGACAGATCGGGAAAATGGCGGCCTACCAAGCATCAACAAAGTGGGATGGCTGGATGTCAACAAACTACAGAATGATGTGTATTCTCGGTACACTGACGTTATTCTGGACTATAAACTTCACTATCCATACGGACAGTGTGATGCAGGTGAGAGATGCATACACCAGTAATGTTCATACTTCACATCACATTGGATTTAACCTTTGGACCTTCATCACGAGCCCTTGCACACGACACGGGCTAGCCATGTCCGACCCAGTGACATACTTTCTTAACATCAACATCATGCTCTGTTCGGGAGGTGAACCCAGGCCCGACAATCACGCTGGAAACCATCAGCAGTGACATCATACGTCTAATCCAAGAGCTGAGAGACATGAAATATCAATTCAAGAAAGACATTCGAGAAGTTAAGGATGAAGTTATAAGTATCTGCAACGAGTGTCACTCATTAGGCAAAAAGGTTCATAGCATTGGAAAGACGTTGATGATCTGAAAAACAACCAAGATGTGTTACACTTGGACGTTACCGCCATAAATACCCATGTCGATGACATTGAAACAAGTGTAGAAACCATGATTGGCAAAAATAATGACATCATAAAATATGAACTTGACAAAATGGACATATACAGAAGAAGAAAAAACGTCATCTTAAACGTCATCTTCTACAATATAACAGAGAACGAAAGTGACTCATCCAGTGACAGGAAGAGCCTTGTTGTCGACAATCTTCACAATACTATACCAGACCGGGAATGGGGCATCCTTGACGTTGATAAGTCTTTCAGACTTGGACGTACATCAACTGGACGTTGTCGGCCGCTGCTAGTACGTTTCCTACACGAGGATGACAAACTAGCTGTCATTAGAAATAGAAGCCTTCTGAAAAGTGCTGGTATTTGCGTGTCAAACGACCTCACGGTGATGCAGAGAAGTGCACTGCAAGATCATAAGGCTGATAACAAAAGAGGCTACTATAAGAACGGTAAACTCTACATATCAAGCGCGCCGCCAGCCCGACACACTCTACCACGGGCACGTGACTGTACCGTTACTGCTAACGGGAGACACCACGGACAGCATGAAGACAGCACACGCTCGAACGACAATCAAGAGGAAACCAGTAACACGCCGACCGGGACAGACGACGAGGATTCCTCTCCCCTATAGCAAACAGGCCGGGCCCAATCAGATAATTTATCATTTGTTTTCTGGAATATAGATGGTATCCAAAATAAACTTCATGATGATGATTTTATTAACTTTGTGAAAACACAAGACATTTCTAGTATGGCTGAAACTTGGTCAACTATGAACACTGATGATTTTTCAGATTATTTTCCAGATTTTGACTCTTATATTCTAAAAGCCAAGAGATCATCAGGCATGGGTCGGTACTCTGGTGGTGTCCTCTTATTGATACGCAAATGTTTGAGTGCCTACGTTACCAATGTTTCCTATACACAACAAGGTATATATGTTCTTTTCAGGGATGGTCTCTTTGAGTTTGATAACCATGTTTTATGTTGCTGTGTTTATGTCCCCACAACAGGTTCTCCCTTCTATTCAAAACGTGATGACACAAATGGAATAAATATGCTAGAAAGTGATATTCTTGACATTCTCCAGGGCTGCTCCTTACAATTAATCATCATGCTTGGTGGCGATTTGAATGCCCGGACTGGAAATATGCAAGATTTTACTGAGGATAATATTACAGGAGAAAATGAAGATCCATTTGATATTCCACGTGTATCAGAAGACCTCACAGTTAACCCCTTTGGGAGAAGTCTAATAGACTTGTGTGTATCGTTGGACATTCACATTATGAACGGCAGGTGTGGCAGTGATGCCAACACCGGTGAATGTACATACTTCTGCAACAATGGATCTAGTCTTATAGACTACTGTCTGATATCTACATGCTTGTTCTCTCTATACACGTCTTTTGAAGTTGAGTCTCGAGTCGAGTCTCCCCACCAAGCAGTAAAGGTGTCCCTACCTTCCAGGTTGACCAGGAACACCGACACAACCAGGATAATGGTCACTAACAGTTTCAGATATGTGTGGAAGGAAGAATTACGTGAACAATTCGACAAAGCTCTTACGTCCCCGGACTTTCAACTTGATTTATCGATTTCTGCCGACCTAATTGACAAAAACATTAACCAATCTGTTGATTTGTTCACTGATAAGTTACTGGGATATGCATTTATGTTTAGGAGAAAAGTAAAGTCTTCCCATCAGCGTCCCAAGAGCACATGGTACGATGGCGAATGTTATCGTAACAAAGTGGAAGCTAGAAAAGCATTGCGAAAATACAGAAATACCAAGAACAAGTCCCACTTTGATATCTACCGGAGTTTACGTAACATATATAAGTCAAATGTTAGAAGAAAACACAGATCGTTCCAGTTTCATCAGACGTCCTTACTTGAAGAAACTATTGGCGATAGCAAATCGTTTTGGAAGCAGGTAAAACAAATGATTGGCACGAGGAGACAAAACTATCCGATTCTACCCAGGGAATGGTTTGACCATTTTAAAGAACTGTTCACTGTAAGTGACGACAATGAAGAGGATATACGTACAGACACACGGGATGTAGACAGTAGCCATGACGATACAGTTGATGCCCCTATTACTGCTGCAGAAATCACGAAGGCTGTGCATAATCTCAAAATAGGAAAATCTTCTGGTCCAGACTATATTATACCAGAGTTATTGCAATCGTCACTCAAGTATATATCGCCTTACCTAGAAAAAGTCTTCAACAAAATTCTTGATACAGGTGTTTTCCCCATATCCTGGGGAAGTGGAATTATTGTTCCTATCCATAAAAGCGGAAGCCTCGAAGATCCTAACAACTATCGGGGAATCACCGTAAACAGTGTTTTTGGAAAGGTTTTCACGTCGATTCTCAACAAACGCTTGTCCACCTGGGCTGAAAGTAAACACAAAATATGCGAAGAACAAGCAGGCATTCGCCAGGGCTATTCTACTGTGGATAACATATTCACACTAACTGCCTGCGTACAGAAATATCTCACCAAAAAGAGGGCGCTTGTATGTTGCTCTGATTGACTTCAGGAAAGCATTTGATTCCATCGACAGATGCAAACCGATTGAAATACTTAGAAAGACCAACCTCAGCAGGAAATTGCTTCACATTATTGAATCTATGTCACGAATATCAGCTTCTGTTAGATGCAATGGAGGAATAAACACGCAATCATTTGATTGTTCAATTGGACTAAAGCAAGGATGTGTTCTTAGTCCGGTCCTGTTCTCTCTCTTCATAAATGGACTCGCCGAAATGATACTACGGGAATGCAAAGGCGGAATACAACTTTATCCAGATCTATACGAGCTATTTCTACTATTATTCGCTGATGACGTCATCCTTATATCCGATAGGGTCAACGGCCTCCAAAAACAACTGGATATTTTATCTTTATTTCGTGAAAAATGGGGCCTAATAGTCAACATGAAAAAGACAAAGGTAGTCGTCTTTAGAAAGGGGGGAATCCTTAAACGCTGTGAGAAATGGTTCTACAATGACAAAGAGATACAGCCTGTACCCAGCTACAAATACCTTTGAATCATGCTGACACCAACCTTATCTCAATGTCAATCCGTCCTTCACCTGGCAACAAACGGCAAGCGCTATTTAATGAGTATCCTACGCATAATGTGGGCATACGGAAAACTGCCATTCAAAACCTACTTCAAAATCTTCGACACAAAGATAAAACCAATTCTTCTATACGGAAGTGAAATATGGGGACACACACAAGTAGACCATATTGAGAGAGTACAATACATAGCCTGTAAAAGCTACCTTGGAACTGGTATGAACACACCAAATGCTATGGCCTTAGGAGAATGTGGACGTTATCCTCTATATGTGGACAGTGCTGTGAGGTGTGTCAAGTACTGGCTCAGACTCCTTCGTCTGTCACCTCACCGACTACCACGTAAAGCATATGACATGATGTATAATCTCGATAATGTGGGACGACATACATGGTGTTCTGATGTGAGGAACTTACAGAGTTGGGATGGGTTATGCCTGGTTATCACAAGATGTTGGTCTCACTGATTACTTTGTGCATGAGTTTAGACAACGATTAAAAATATCAACCTTCAACAATGGCGAAGCGTTTTAACAAGTAGTTCAAGATATGACACATACGTAACTTTCAAAACAACTCTTGATGCTAAAAAAATATCTTTTGGAGGGTTCACTACGGATCTACTCGCGATAGTTTGCGCTAGCACGAATTGGACACACAGATATCCAGATTGACAGAGGCCGAATGTCAAATTTACCGCGAGAACAGCGCATCTGTCCACACTGTGATCGACAAGAAGTTGAAGACCTCTACCACCTCACTCTGATATGCCCTTCCCTTGATAACATCAGGAATGCCATTCTGCCGAGACATGTCATCAGAAATCCATCAGTACAGGTCTTCTCAAATTTACTATCAACGACTTCACATAATGTACTTTTCAAACTTATGTCATTCGTTCATGCTGCCTTTAAAACAAGAACATGATTGTCTATTATCACCCATATCAATGAATTATTGTACCATGTATTTGGGCCTATGGCCGCACATGCATTATGAAATAAATAAATAAGGTAAAACCAATAAATATATTCCTGGAATCTTCGATTCAGGAGTTTACACTTAGAGCTGTTGAACAAAAGTTTGTATAACTGTTCCGTCAACTCAGTGCAAATATCATGTAGTTCTGTGTTCATTTAAGTTTCATATATTCCTTAATTATGCCCGCAAAAGTTATCAATCTTTGTTAAGACGTAGAAAAATCATTTCTGTATCATATACTTAAAGATTATACTAATATTTCTACAGGAGCAAATATGGCAAGGATTTATATAACAACGGGGTCCAAAAGTCCCAAACTCAAAGTCCCAAATTTGATATTGTTTTAATCATCTAGGGAAGAAAGATAATTCCTGTCATCACATTGACCAATATTTTCTATTACTGTCGAAATTTTACTGACATTATGTTTAATTAATATGTTATTGCAGAAACAATGAAATCTAAATTTTCAAATGTTGACCCCTAGTCTCTTTTGTTGTACGCCAAAATTGTTTCTGGCATGTTACATATATGTCCCTTGTATATGTAGTGTCAAAATGACTTCTCTACATATTGTCCAAAAATATTATCCATGATGTGTTCTGTTAAGAAATAATGCAAAATTGAATTCTTCGAAAAATTATGATTTTACTTATGAAATCTTGCATAGTTAAACAAACCTTTGTTCAACAGCTGTATATTCATTCATCCATTATATAATATCATCCTATTCAAGGAATCTTACTTTGAAACATGTAATTTCCACCACAGGGGCGGGTATCGCTTTGAATCAGCGTTTGGAAGACATATACCTATATACCTTACCCTATTACTATATAAAAGGAAAGGGATGTATCGACGAAACCACCCCATGCTTATTCAAAATTATATTTCGCATCAAACATGAGTTTTAAGGCACAGCCGATGACTACGGTACGAAAGCTAAATGATGTCCCTACAAAATGAGCTATAAATGGTCATAATCGGATCATTATTTAAAAACATATGCTACAAACAGTCCGTATATCGCTGCCTACACAGTTTCAAGCCAATTTTGACGCTCACGAAAATCAGCGAAAAACTTACCTTTTAAAATCGTTTATTAATGCCAGAAATGGTGACAGCACCTATGAAGCAGAGGGAAACTACAGATATAAACACATATTACAACAACTACATATACTTTCTCCTGCTGTACAGGGGCATTTTGTCTCAAATCATTGTCAGGCAAGTTCGCCATTGAGCCATTGATGACCTTGACATTCAGTTGACACGGATGTCCCATATTCAGCTTCCCGGGCCTTCTAGCGAGAGGTAGGGTAGGGTCTATATAGGTATATGTCTTCCAAACATGTTTCTAAGCGATACACGCCCCTGTGATTATCACTGCACCTGAATTGGCAAATTCAATCATGAATGATTCCACCCATTCACCGTGTTATTATTATTCAAGAAGGCGTACATCCTTTAAAAAAGACCAGTTCCCATTGGATTGAAAATGCCCAAATCAATCAGTAAAATATTTCTCCCATCCATTATGTTACGTCATCAGCTTATGTAAAAAGTCATACCTCTCTTGATAAGATTCTAATTTCCATTGGACAAAATATCTACATTCCTTTCTTTGTGATACATAGGTAACATTCCACCATTTATAATTAAACGGCCTCTGAAAGTTTTGAATAATTGTTGATGTCACACATGATTACTGTAATGTAATTCAAGAAATGCTACTTCTCTTAATAAGATTTCATTTTCGTTGGACCAATCATGATAAATGATCCATTCATTATGTTACATACCCAGCTTATTAAAGAAGTCGTACCTAACTCAATAAGTATTCATTTGACAAAATATGCACATTTCCATTCTATGCAATTCATAGATAAATAAGTGACACATTAATAATTAAACCTCCACTTGAAGTTAAATCAAATTTAAATAATTATGATTGTCACACAAGCTTACTAAAAGTGTGTCAAATCAGTTTCATAAACATTGCTGTAATGTCATACATCCAATTAGTCCTTCACTCATGGGACGTACATAAAACATTGTTTAAAAAGTGCATCAATTGTGTTTGATAAAATTTTATTTGGCTTTAATACGTTCCAACTCACTATATTTGCTGTTGACAGTAAATCTAATTTCACTCCGCAATCGCCAAATATATCATAATTACTAGTTTCCAATTAAAATCGAGTAACATTATGTGTGTAGAAACAAAAACTACAAGTCCCATTTACATGCACAGTAGATATATGACCTATTAAATATCATAAACTCAAATTTAGCATTGTGTCTGACATAAATAAGATTCCAAAATTATGCGCGTCAATCGCGACCCATTGTCCGGTTTTCGATCAGAAATCACTACTTTTACCTTCATATCGTCAATATCCTCAGTTCACTATCATCAATTTGGTAGTTTTCGGTAATAGACGCAACTTCCTGATAAAGTAACACCGTTTATAACGTCTGGAATATGTCGCCCCAAAAACGTTATAGATGTACCTTTAACTAGATTGTTCTAAACAATTGGATTGTGCAGCGTGTTTTGTGTTGCAGTAGATGAAATCAACAGTTTCTTTCTCAATCCACGGGTTGACCAAAGCTCTCCAACAAGCCAAATAAATTAATTACGTTATCGAACAAGTGATTGACATATGTTGGTTTATGGTGTTAGCAACTAGGCCTACATGAAAACATCACAGTAATTGCGATTACTGTCACATGCCTTGCTAAATCTAAGAATGGAAAACACACACATACAATAAACAAAGTTTATTCAACAACAAATCATAGTTAAACAACCAACATTTAATACATTCACTCAAACTACATACAAATCTCAACATCAACATCAATATCCTGAACTTCACACATGTAACACATTCATTTATGCACAGCTTATCATCCGCACATCCTCACTTGAAGGTTCATGTTCACCTCAGCAAAGCATATATCAAAGCATACCTATATCATAACATACCACTCACAACAGCATCCTAATCACACAAGCATACTAATCACCAAAGCATATACTTCAGAACATCACACATGTGAAAATAAGCAATACCTTTTCATTCACATGAATAAATACACATTTTCAACAATGAAAAATACCTCCTTCAGTTTCACAACACATTATTTAACAAGTGCATAATGATCGCGCACTGGAGAAACGTCCGTCCATTCCACAACTTTCCACACTTGGAAATAACGATCTTTCCAAAACCGAAAGGCGTCCTTTCCACACTGTGGAATGATCACATTTCCACAGCCCATCTTTCCAAACTGTGGAGTTCCATTGAAGCGTGAATAAAATCACATTATCTGTTTTCATCTCCTTACTTCTAAAACTAAATTAATAATCACTCTTCAAAACTCCTTTTCAACCTATTTATCTTAATTTATTTTAATGCAATTACATTTAAGTGAGAAATTATATATTAATCATTTAATGTAGTATTTAATTTGTTCTTATCATTATGTGAAGCGTTCATAAAATCATGGTTCAGTTTTCTGAAGCAACGGGAACATTTTGGAATAGTTTTATTACCAGTACAATAAATAATGATATTTTCCTATAATATCCTGAACATGTGAGAGATGAGATCATTGTAATTTACATGACTAAATTATCAACATTCAGATAACCAGAAATAATAGTTGAAAAGGAAATTAAAAGGAAATGAGATTAAGACCATCCTTACATACAACCTATGGTGAATCTGTTTTCTCAACCAAACGAAGACATATCCACAGATTTTGCAAACAAATATTAACAAAGCGCGAATGGCATTTCTGTATGACATTGAGTGAGTGAAATTTCGTTTCAATAGCAAATTAATCAGGAAATACGAGTCATACATTGCAATGGATGTAGTTGTTTTTTTTGTTAAGGGTTATAAGTATTAATTAGTTATGTTGGAATGTATACGACACAATTAAACACTACTATTATTTGAAAAGATCATTAAAAGAAGCATGTTTAAAATCACAGTTCGTGTGTTTTGCCTTTGGTATAGTTTGGTTAACATTATCAGCAATATTATTATTTTCATAGTGGTCCTGCAAATACACTTTACTTCATCAAATAATTTATTAAACGTGTCAATTCTAAAAATGGTCTGTACGTTGACACTTAAATTTCTATTTTTAACATCATTTCACACATCAATAATTTTTCAATTGCCATTATGTAATACATACGAGGTATTCGAAACTATGCTAATTTATACAATTCTACGTTTTCTACGTATTAATTAGATTGTTCCCACTTTTAACCACCCATTCATATTTTATTCACCTAATCACAGAATATTTCTTTTTAAATGAAAATTGAGTTACTAATCCTTCATGTATGTATAACTTATAAACCACACGATGATTACAAATTTGTATTATACAGTTTAATCACTGAGGCAAAATGTACATTAAGTGATTACACAGGGAAAGGACACGCATATACAATTACTTTTGTCCATACATCATAGTTTATTTGATCTTGTACATTATCGAATATTGCACCAAGTTACAAACAAATACCAATGGGAGACATCTCACAAGAGAAAATATTGCATTTGGTTAAACTATAACATTTGAATATCATGAATATCCTTATTGTAAATTATGTAAATAATATGTGTCAAATACCTACATAAAGTTACAATTGATCATCAAATCAATGCTGTAAACAGTTTTGTTATGTCATTTTGTTGTTAGAATCATCTGAAAGGTGCTGCCGAAAATAGAAACTTGTTACACAACGCCAACAGTTTGTTGTGCTGTGGCTAATTTGCCTGACTTGCTACAGTTCTTCAGTTGGGAAGATATAACTGTATAACGTTTTACAATTATAGACAACTTGCATAGTCTAATCTCGTTCCCTCCCGTCCTCCCTCTCTCTCCTCCCTCTCTCTCCTCCCTCTCTCTCCGCCCCTCTCTCTCTCTCTCTCTCTCTCTCTCTCTCTCTCTCTCTCTCTCTCTCTCTCTCTCTCTCTCTCTCTCTCTCTCTCTCTCCTCCTCCTTCGACCTTCTCTCCCCTCTCCCTGTATCTCTGTCTATGTCTCTTTCTCTCTCTTTCCCCTCTTTCCCGCTCTCCCTCTCTGTCTCTTTCTCTTTCTCACTCTTTACCCTCTCTCCATCTCTCCCCCGTCAAAGGAATCTACCTGTCCAACCTCGTGACTTACCAAGCTAATGTAACCACATATAAAAAGGTAAACATATGTCGGACTGACAGAAAAATAATTTAAAAACCTGAAACTTGTTACACAACGCCAACATTTTGTTGTGTGGTAGCGAATTTTCACGACTGGCTAGAATTCTTCAGTAAGGAAAATATAACTATATGACGTTCTACAATTATAGACAACTTGCATAGTCTAATCTATTTCCCTCTCGCCCTCCCTCTCTCTCTCTCTCTCCATCCATCTCTCTCTCTCTCCCTCTCTCTCCGCCCGTCTCTTTCCCTCTGTGTCTCTTTCTCTTTCTCGCTCTTTACCCTCTCTCCATCTCTCCCCGTCAAAGGAATCTATCTGGCCCACCTCGTGACTTACCAAGCTAATGTAACCACATATAAAAAGGTAAACATATGTCGGACTGACAGAAAGATAATTTAAAAACCTGAAACTTGTTACACAACGCCAACATTTTGTTGTGTGGTAGCGAAGTTTCCCGACTGGCTACAATTCTTCAGTTAGGAAAATATAACTATATAACGTTTTACAATTATAGACAACTTGCATAGTCTAATCTCTTTCCCTCTCGCCCTCCCTCTCTCTCCGTCCGTCTCTCTCTCCCTTTTCTCTCTGTCCATCTCTCTCTCCCTCTCTCTGTCCGTCTCTCTCTCCCTCTCTGTCCGTCTCTCTCTCTCTCTCTCTCTCTCTCTCTCTCTCTCTCTCTCTCTCTCTCTCTCTCTCTCTCTCTCTCTCTCTCTCTCTCTCTCTCTCTCTCTCTCTCTCCCTCCCTCTCTCTCTCTCTCTCTCTCTCTCTCTCTCTCTCTCTCTCTCTCTCTCTCCCCACTCCCTGTATCTCTGTGAAGATATAACTGTATAACGTTTTACAATTATAGACAACTTGCATAGTCTTATCTATTTGCCTCTCACCCTCCCTCTCTCTCTCCGTCCGTCTCTCTCACCCTCTCTCCGTCTCTCTCTCCGTCTCTCCCTCTCTCCTTGTCTCTCCCTCTCTCCGTCTCTCTCTCCGTCTCTCTGTCTCCGTTCTCTTTCCCTCTCGCCCTCCCTCTCTCTCCGTCCATCTCTCTCTCTCTGTCCGTCTCTCTCTCCCTCTCTTTCTCTCTGTCTCTCTCTCCGTCTCTCCCTCTCTCCCTCTCTTCCTGTCTCTCTGTCTCTTTCGCTCTCTTTCATGTTGAATGTCCAATACAATTTCACAGATATCTTGCAATATTTTACGTCATACCATCGTATGTCATTAAATTTATATTTTATCAACATGTATTTATGTGTACGAAATGAGCCATAATAATTTCTCTCAATACATTCCACAACAACGCAATCAAATGATTGTATATTTGAGTCGTTAAGTACTGACTGTGTATTTAGTCATAATACCTGCTTAGATACACATGTGCAGTTGTTACACTGAGTTGCATAACTACTAGCTACGACACTCTCTGCGCTCAACTTCAGCTTGTGCAAGACCTTAATTCGGAATATATAAAACTTATCAGTAATGGTACCCGCTATGGTCTATGGTTATACTACAGCCTGCATTTAATTACCGACCCATTCTGTAACAAATGTTGCAATTTTGGTTTGATAAGACAAGTTTTGAAAATTAAGTTTTGGTTTTGATATTTAAAACAACAATTCAGAAGTAAATAACAAAATATTGGAATAAGTGTGTATTTGTGGGATTGTGTCCGTGCATACAAAATCTTAAGTTAATGTAATTAATCTACTGCAACATTGTTAATGATTACCAAACAATATATGTTTATTTTCACAATTTCCATGTTAAATTCCTCGTAGAGCTTACGGTTTAACAACAGATGGCTGTAGCTATATGCGAACACATCAGATGAAAGTAAAATTACAATTACGTTTTGAGTTTGATTTCAATCATTTGTTAAGATATCAGTAACTCGTTATTTAATGCCAGATTTAAATTATATTCAAAATAACAATTTTATTACATTGAGGATGAATTGTGATGATTTAAATGCAACAATAGCATACCACAAAAGCTGTCAATAGAGAAGTACGTTCTTACGACAGAGTCTTTCATGTCTCACATGCTTTGTTGCGAATCAATTAATCAATTGGAACGGCGACAACCACTGACGCGGTGGGTAGATACCCAATCACAGTGCGTGCTAATAAACATAGTTGTGTATTCTGTTAATTAACAAATATGTCTCGCATTCATGTACATAAATGTCTAAATAGCAGGTTGATACCCTCATCAACATAATACAAGCTATTCTATAATATAAGAAATTCATTCAATAAATTTTAACATTCTGTTTTTCGCTGACCTTAAACAATGTCCAAATTACCATTCAGTGTCAATAAATCATCCCATATGTAATTACTGACAAAACAATAACAATAACGAACACTTGGTTTCAATTCATAGTTCTCAATTAAAACAAAATGGACAGACAGACAACTTGCAATATAATTACAATTATCATAAGACATCAGTTCATTTTCAAAGAGTACGCCTTTTTGTGAGTTTTGGTAATGGTTGAATACCAGAGTGCGCCCAGACTGCAGTCGACTGCAATCAGTACCGGTAAATATATATATAAACATGCAACATATGCTAACCCGTCAGGTTTGACCTATGTGACACTCAATTACCAATAACGTGATTATAATGTGATTAACATTTATATTATTTTAATAAATTTGCTTCCGCACTTCATTACAGTACAGCAAGAATGATTGAATATAGTTTTATCTTTAATTATTGAGTCACAGAATTACGAGTTTTCACCAATAATAAGGAAACAACGTTAAATGTGTGATGACTATTTTGTAAAACAGTAACATATAAAAAAAAGAAATTTCATAAAGTTAAGATAAAATGCCGTAAAATAATGGATAGACTTCTCAAATATGTATCCAAATAAGACATACGCGCCCAAAACACTCATAAAGCACAATAAACATAAACAATGTACAAATATGATAGTGTTACTACAGTTAGTAAGAACAGATTAAGTTTGTCAATTACCGTTCTCGTGTATTGCACAGACTGTTTTATGACCCGCAATTGCTATCTTTAGATAGGCTCAACAGCGTGTATTCGCGACTTCGCACACATGTATATTCGGTTGTATATTTGTATCTGTAGTCTCTTCTTTGACCAATACACATCCACGTGTATAAAGGACAAGCATTCATTCTTCAACAAATTAAATTGTATCATCAAGATAGCTAACATAAGTTTTCTGTTTAATTGTTGTCCCATATGTATATACTGTCTGTTTTGCAATTGTGTCGGGGTATGATTTGTAAATATGTTATGGCTGTACATAACAATAGGACAATCGTCAAAAAACAATTATAAAATAGATCTCATGTTCTGTCCATCGTACTTTTTTTCGGATCACAACTTGAAACTGGTGGAATCAATCAAATATTTATTTGTATGTGACGCAAGAGAGTGTCTACTGAATTTATATATAAAGAATTAAAAAAAACCCGGGAAATATCGATTAAAGGTATCGTTTGTGGAAATAAAGTGAAACCGACTGAAGATGTGACAGAAATTTGGAATTTGTATTTGTATTTGAAAATGATAAAATGTATAAATGCATGCTTTGTTAATGAAGCATATTGCATTTAAACTGAATGCGGGTGCTATGTAGTACGTTCGCAGCAAACGGACTACTAATAGTTTTTATATATATATCATACTGATGCAAATGAACACAGCT
This sequence comes from Gibbula magus, assembly GCA_936450465.1. NCBI lineage: Eukaryota > Metazoa > Mollusca > Gastropoda > Trochida > Trochidae > Gibbula > Gibbula magus. The sequence continues at coordinate 3,088,094 of OW388301.1, forward strand.
AGCAAGTTCGTACGAAATGTCAAATGCACAACATTAATTTTAAGATACATTTTCAATAACGTGTACGCATCCTTAAATATGTCCCGTTAACACGCATTAGTTAGCTGATAGGAGAAATATTTATTGTCAAGTGGATTGTCTTATATCTGGTTGAAACAAAATGTTGGTGACAGGCAAATATTTTTGTTTATGTTTAAAGGATATGTTTATAAAAATTGGTCCGACACAAATAATTCATCAATTTATTTAAGTCATTACATCATTTCAAATCGGGTTTTGGGCCACACTAGTATTTAAGTTTTCTTAGTGATAAGTCACTCTTACGAAATCTATGTAAATTTAGAATCGCATTACACTCCTTAAACATACAACATTTTAGAAAGGACTGTTACACACTGGATGATCAATGATGTTCTAATTATTCTTCTGGTCAAATAGAAGACGAATTTTACAAATTGTTAGTTTGTGACGCTTTTGCAATCCACAAACAATGTATAATCTACATATTTATAATATATCTTAAAATACCTTGCCATGTTTATAAAAGATTTGATGAAACCTCACGTCATCTCAAGCTGTCATGTTAAAACTGGGCCCTATATATGGAAAAAAACCTGTCTGTCAGTGATTCTTTCGCAAATAACTATTGCAAATATGTTTTAACGATGCATCAATATAACATGCAATAATTATGTTCGTCCGTCTGTCCTAATAGACATTTTATAAATGATATTACAAATATACACTAATAGTACCGATTAGACGTTTTCACAAGGTTTGAAAACAATCTAGTATGAATTGGTGAACTGTATACGTGTCACTCAAAAAACTGCAATACACGCAGAAGTTCCAAAGATAAAATAGATAGAGGTGTCTGTAATAGAGATCGCAATACAGTAATAACGGACCACATCAAATAATATTGTATAAATAAACAACATTATCCCAGAGAGCTAGAAAACGCAAGATTTAAAATAATTGTCATTATTTATGTAAGTTAATACATACAGAGCGATTTTCTAATTACGAAATATTCAATGTATAACGCATAATTTCTCCCCTGGTTTATGACCCGCAATTAAGCTAGGCTTGTTGGGGCGAGGAATGCCGTGTATTCGCGACTAGCTGTGGGTGTGTATTCGGATGTATATTCGTCAACTCTGATGAGAGGGTTATCTTTAAATACTTATACGCATACACATACACAAAGAAGTGACATAACTAGAGGGAAATGTAATATCTAGATATCTAGCGTAGGTATTCGAGTCTGCAATAATGAACATGTTTATATAAATCGCCTTCTATGAATTTATTTGAGCAGAACTAATATGAAAAATCACCCCATCCAAACTGTGCTAAACAGAAACATGGGTCTGTGGTGAAATGATGTGTCCTTATTTTATGTTTTAATTGGATTTTATGATTTGTAGTAATACATGTTAAACTTCTATAAATACCTTATAGTATCATTGCTTACACAACTGTGACCTTTTATCTAGGTCTATACTGTCTAAATGTTTAATTTTATAATGTAATTTTTTGTAGTTAAGAAAATAGTAGTATCCGTTCAACTCTATAACATGTTAAAGTCATTGCAATTTTACAATATTACATTAAAATGTTGTTTCGACATATAATGAGACGTTTATCGTTTATAGGCTAGTATACAGCATTAAATTGAAGCAAATGCACATACTGGTACCTCTTTGTCATCATAACTGTTAGATTTAAATACCGATATGAAAGTGTATATAGCGATTGTTGATAGATAGCTCAATGTGGATGCAGTACAAGATAACCGAGTCAATTGTTACAGTCCACCCGAGTCAATTGTTACAGTCCACCAGGAAGACTTGTTTAAGAGGGAATTCACATGTTACATAACACCGACCGGAACTCAGCGTTTAACAGGTATAGCCAGGGACTCCATCTGATTATATAATCCCTGGCTGACCACCGTCAGCGAAGTTTACCAAAAATGAGATTGACAGAAAGAGTCTTTGCATAATAAAATACAGATGTATATAATGTAACAAATTGACAACATTATTGTCATGATAATCACTCATATGTTGCTTAAGCTTGCGACATAACAATCAAAAATTTAATTTGTATTATGGCAGAAACTCTTCCGCATACAATCTTAAAAATAAAGAACAGGTGAACGAACACGTATTAGTATTTTCATTCAACACACTTAAACAACATGTGTTGTTTTTTTATCATTAATCATTCATATTCAAAAGTATACACTTTCATAAGAGTAAGTCGTGTGATAGTTGTAAGTAGTCTATCGGCCTATGATAAATTGTTTAACTCATAAATATAAATTATAATTTCTTCTGTTCATTAAATATAAGACTGTAAAAATAATAAATCATATCAAAATAACCGGATGCAAGATCGTGGAAACAGGCAGACAGATCTTTACCTATACACGTAACTGTTTTAAAACAACAATGTTTGTTGAAATGAATGTCTTCATGCTCTGTTTGTTCTGAAAGTGGATTTTATATGCAGCATATGTTATGCTTGCCTAATAGTGATCGAAACTTTAAAGCAACACCTCATATTTTACTGGTCAACACTCGATACTGTTTTAATGCTTGTTTTCGTTTTGCAATTAAATACCTCCAAACCAACTTGCCATGCTCAAACAGAGCAAGTTTTTAATAAAAGTTTTGTAATAAAGAACAAGTGGAAAGGTATTGACATTAAAAGATTTACGTAAAACACAGTCTTTGTTGGCATTTCTTGTAGATTCTCTGTGTTTGCTTTAAAGTTAAATTTTTCATAAAAAATAGTGCCGAGATATTTGTACTCTGGGACAACTTTTATGCTGGAATTGTCAATGAGAACGGGTTTCAGTTGTTTTTCTTCACTCTGTAATCTATCATCATTGCCTTTGTTTTCGGGGTATTAAGAACTAAAACGTTAACAAGTACGTTCTATGGCCTTATGGAAAGGTGAGTACATAATTCATTAAAATCATAATCAATAATTCTTTTAAATGATAAAGTCAGCAATTGAAATGTTTTAATTTTAAATATTAATATAACATACTTCAGATTGATAGTTTCCCTCTCGTCCTCTCTCTCTCTCTCTCTCTCTCTCTCTCTCTCTCTCTCTCTCTCTCTCTCTCTCTCTCTCTCTCTCTCTCTCTCTCTCTCTCTCTCTCTCTCTCTCTCTCTCTCTCTCTCTCTCTCTCTCTCTCTCTCTCTCTCTGTTAACGAGCGTATGTAAGCACGCACATTGACACTTGAAATACTTTGAAGCGTGATATCTGTGAAACTCGGCCGTCTTTGATGAAACCATTACGTAATTCATTAGGAGGGACACAACGTTTATGCAGAGGACATGACAGAGGGATAACATAGGAAAACGTACATATCAGACAGCATATGAAGCATATGACGTATGACTGCAAGTTTCTCATTGCTGTGAATGTCGATCTGAACAGTTGAGAACAACTTTGACATAACAAACATATGCTAATGTACATGACCGTTTCTCTCTTCTTCGTCACCCCAACTTCCAGAATGCCAATCAAAGAAATGTACACACTCTTTGAAACGTTTCTTCTTTGAAATGTACATATGGTTAATACAATCGTTTATACATAACTTTGAGTAAAAACGAAATGGTTAATGGTGAGGAAACCGATATTACCCCGCATATAAATAACATGGCTAATTAAAAGGTTTAGTGAACATTCTAATGTCATTGATAATGTAAATGTAAAACTCAGTCCCATGATAAAAACTTAGACATGTTTTTAAAATCTACCAGTGATTGATCTTAATTGATATCGAAACTGGAAGTTAAGAAGCAGTGGTGGAGCAGTAAACAGACTGTGAGATGGGTTAATCATCAATATGACAGAACATACTTTGCCCTAGTTCTTACTGTAACTCACAGTTGTTAAGTTATGTATTTTTGATTTTGATTTTGATTCCGGTCGAATGAATAAGATGAGCTTTCGGGATAGGTCTATCAAATTTATGATAATTTAGATCACTACTGCTTGGAAAAAGCATACACTGACTAATTTGAAAATCGGCCATTATTCACATCAGAAAGAACATCCGAATAGGGTAATTTGCTCTCATGAAACAAAACCTCCAATTTATCTCGATATCTTGTGTGTATTCATTTAATGCACTCAGTGTTGTTGAAAAGCGCTCTAGGTGAGCATTCACAGTTTTCTGGATATAAATTAGATGATATGAATGAACATGCCAATCTCTCATTCATTTTCTCTTTCGTTCCATCGTTAGTCAATCATTATATATGAAGGACCTACTGTTTAACTGATTAATTACTGGTTGGCTAATGATATCAAGGAGTGGAATAAACATTGTCAGCCTCCTCTCTTCTTTCAGTGATTAGTTTCATTTAAAAGATGAGCACATTACGTCGGGGAGTATTTTTCTCACCCTGTAGGATCATGTAGTGTTTAGACATGATCATGGTGATAACATTATACATAGTTATCTTTTCTTATGATGGCATCATGCCGGGATGGTTATTGGTTTTATCTTTGAACACATCCGTGATTCTTTGGTCATATGCAAAACTATTCTTTTAAAGCTGCATGATCAGTTTTTGCATGATATTTTATTTGGTTCTAAAATGTACATATAACAATAGGTGCTGGTGTAAGTTATATCTTCTTAATCGACTTTCATTCTTACCCCCAAATGCTTGGTATAATAAATATAAAATGAAAACTAAAAACCAAAAACAGTTTCATACATGTGTAGTAGCCGACAATTATGGCTCTATTTCACGAATTTACTCGTTATAAGACCTATTAACGGCTATAGAAACAAACTGTCTTCCTATCAACTTCATGAAAGTTTCCAAAATTACGTTTGACTTCATGGCTGCGGCGTGCCAAGGTTCATTGTCCGGTTTTCGATCATAACCACGACTTTAAATGGTTGTATGTTCGTTATTATTAACTGACTGACCGTAAACTGGCTATTTTCGGTTAAAGTTGATATCAAATACCAATTAAATAACACAAATTATACCACTGGATATATATGTGACTTCACCAACATAATTATGTCCCTTTAACATGAAATATTATCGAATTAGAGACCCAGTTTCAGTATATGAGCGTTAGTGACATTGGAATACATAATATATTCTTGCTCGAACTACATAAAAACTAAGTAAGCAAACTGCATTAATGATAGGAAGAAATAAATAGTTCAGTGTATCAATGTTCAATTGTTTTGGTATCATGAAGGTTATCCATGTTGTAAATAATCCTATATTAACAGGTCACAAGGTGCATCAGGGATGTCTGCGGCATAGGGTAGTTGGACAGCATACATCAAAAATGCTTATTAAGAAGAATTTCGAGAACAACTAACCTCCAGTACATTTTACATTAAGTTTTTCCACCTAAAGTAGGATTTGTAAAAAAGTTCTAGAAAGCCTGTTTCTGGAATTCGTTCGTAGACTGATTACATTCCAATTAAAGTCATACCTACAGATTAAATGATTTATTTTTTAAATCATTCAACCAAAATGGTTTTTTTTTTATTAAAGATAAAATAAATTTTATCTAATTATTGTCAAAACCTTGTACATCTTTATGTTTTAAAACTTAAATATAACATTTACTTTTCAACAAGATCATTTTGGTTATCAAAATATATTAACAAATATTTTCATTATTTTCATCCTTATAACAAAGTCAACATATAATGCTGTCTCATTTTATTTTAAAGTCCCTTTCTTGTTAAAATACATCTAAAATCAAAGTTTGAATTTAGTTTACAAATAATGTTTAATTAGTCAAAATAATGAAAACAAAAATATATTTATCAACTTATTCTTTTAATGTCAAAATAGTTATCAAAGTCTAAAAATTTCCTAAATCAAAATGATATTTAATATGGTACATAAATCAAAGACAATCTAGTCATAAACGTTATTTCTATACATATTGTTGACAGGTAGCGCTTGACAAGGGGACATAACTCCATAATCTCATTAGCGTGATGGCTGTGGAAAGACCGCCTTTTGGCCTATATTTCCAAAGGGGGTTTGGAAAGGTCGTTCTTTCCGTCTTTGGAAAGACGTGGAAAGATGCCTCTTTCCACGGGTGGAAAGATTGGAAAGACGCCTCTTTCCACGCCAAAAGAACGCCTTTCCACAAGTGGAAAGAACGGTCGTTACTCCAGTGGCGATTAAGTATTTCACACAAACAAATCTTCCACTTCAACAGTTCCAAGCCATATACTTGAATGAATTATTTCATGAGAGTCCGCATCACTATCAGCACGAATCTGCTGACCCTTCAAGGCGTAGTAAAGTGTCATCCATGACATCACCAAAACGTGTAAAAAATGATAAATCATGTGAAAATAACCGGATGAAAGATCGTGAAACTAGCTAATTTCACAACTGATATGTATAAAGAAGACAGGCAGACAGATTTTTACCTATACGTGAACTCATTTAAAACAACTTTTTTTGTTGGAATGAATGTCCTCATGCTTTGTTTGTTCTGAGTTTGGATGCAGCATCTAGAAGGTGAAAGTACATATACACATACATATACATATATGTTCTGAGTTTGTAACATTTTTAAAAGAAAGTTTTTCATATTGGCCGAGTGCCTAATAGTATTCGAATATTTAAAGTAACACCTGATATTTTACTGGTCAATTTGATAATATTTATTGTTTGTTTTCGTTTTGCAATGAAATACTTCCAACACCAACTTGCCATGCAACAACAGAGAACTCTTAGTAATAAAGAAAGTGTAAAAGACGACTTTCGTTTTCAAGTGTCACAGGTATAAAACCATCAAAGTAAAATTGATATAAAATAATTGAAAGGCAGTACCACGATAAACACTTAGACATGTTTCTAAAATCTACCAGTGATTGAACTTAATTGGTATCCAATCTGCAAGTTAAGAAGCAGTGGTGGAACAGTAAACAGACTGTAAGATAGGTCAATCATCAAGATGACATAACATACTTATAACTTATATACTTATAACACACATATGTTACGTTATGTATTTTTGTATTTCAGGCCGAATGAATACAAGATTATCTTTCGGGATAGGTCTGTCAAATTTATAATAATTTAGATCACTACTGCTTGGGTGAAGCATCCACTGAATAATTTAATAATCGGCCATTAATCAAATAAAATCCAAAAACATCCCAATTAGATAATTTGTTTGATGTTTGTAAAGCAAGCTTGTACATCAGATGAAATACTCAAACTCTCATGAAACAACACCTAAAATTTATCTTAATATCTTGTGTATATCCATTTAATGTTCTAAATGTTTGTGAGCATTTTTTGGACACATTGAGACGATATGAATGAACATGACAATCTCTCATTCATTTTCTCTTTCGTTCCATCGTTCAGTCAATTACTATATATATATATATATATATATATATATATATATATATATATATATATATATATATATATATATATATGTATACATATCTTCATGTTTTTAAAATGTACGCTGTAATGTTATGAAATAGATTATGGAATAACAGTAGTTTGCCAAACAATTCATTATTTTTCTTTAGATTAAACTTTGAGCTTTCAACTTCATATTCATGTAGCTGTAGACCTTCTGGAGAAGATTTTCTAGACTGTATACAGGACCATGATAACATACATTATGGGTGCATCACTATATCCTAGCAATGTGTATCCAAGGTTCATTGTCTTTGTAATTCTAAATAAATAACAGTGAGGAATGTTTTAAGTTTCATTGTTAACTTTCCATTTCAAATACAGATTAATTTGATACGAATAACTGCATGTAAAATATATGTGATATATATTTTCTTTTAACACTTTAATTTGTAGAAGTGTAATTGTTTTTATAACATGAGAATCACAACCATTGGTAAAATAAATATATCGCAATACATATAACTAATACATACAAAACGTATATCTTATTGACAGTAAACACCCTGAACACTTTTATCGTTGAAGTCGATATGACTTGCATGTGTTATTGAGCAAGTCTGTTTACGTCAAGGTGGCAGAAAGGTTTTTAGAAACTCTTTTGAAACTTTAGAGGGTCGTTTCAATGACGTTTTAAAAAACGTTTGTGTGAGCTTGGGAGATTTCTCAATTCTCATAATACCTTTTCACATTTGAATAAATAATAATAAATACTGAACTTGTTTTATGAATGAGCTCCACGTTTAAGAAATCAGTGATCCATTTCGCGTTTGCATGTGGCAACTTGCCATTATCTTGCACACAGCGTTGTGTCATTTTTGTGTCATGTGATATCTTAACACACACAATTGTTGATAATGCAAGTACAGCCAACAGTCAGTTTAGGATTCATTTGACCTAGCATGTGAAGATAGAGTCGCTTCTCGTCGGGTATGTACTAGAATCAAAATCATTTTGTAACATAATCGATTAACAGATACATGTATTTCATCCTTGTTCGTGTATAACAAGGTTACATTTTGGATAACACTACCTTCAATAGTACAAATACTTGTACTTTTTCGGGTCGAGTCTCATGCGGGATTCGAACCCTCATCAAAATAGTAAGGCAACTATCGCCAGCATTGACTGTACCAGCAGCTTACCACACGACCATTTCGCCTGGACAAAAACTCCAGGTCCAACAATCGAAATTTGAGCTTATTTTACCAATTTTAGTGTATGGCAGTGACGTTTGGGGATTTCATACCGCACCAGATGTCAAAAATTTTCATGATAGCTTTTGTAAACAAACATTGTGTTTTTGAAGAGATACCCCTAATATTGTTGCCAAAGGTGAACTGGGCCATCATTCCCTTCAAGTTTATATGTATTTGAAAGTTGTTAAATATTGGTGTAGATTGCTCTCTCAGACTGAAAATCAAATTTTAAAGCAGGTATATGCATACCAGATATCACTAGCTAATTAAGATATTGAATGTTGGGCATATAGTGTAAAAAGCTTTTAACATCGTGTGGTTTTGATAACATGTGGTGCAATCAAGATGTGTCAAATGTCAATAAATTTATTGCTTGCTATGGCTATGTAATTTAATAAAGTACTCTAAACTTGAAATGTATTTGCAGATTAAATCATGTATAATTTTTTAAAAGTATTTAACTACCATTTCTGTCAGAAAATGCCAATGTGCGCTTAGTGCTTTTCGATGTTCTAGCCATAGCCTGATGATTAAAGAGGATCGAAAGATTGGTTTAGCAAGATATTTACGACTTTGTTCATTTCGTATAGTACATGTGACTGAAACTGAATACCATTTTTGTCTGGAGTGTCCATTTTTTACGATTTAAGAAATTCTATACTCCCTGCTTACTTGTATGTACAACCTTCATTCGACAAATTTTGAAGTCTCATGTCTTGTAAAAACAATAATGTTATTAACAAACTAGGTAAATATATTTTTCTAGCATTTAAGAAACGTGAACTATTCTTTAAGGGTATACCAATGTAGACAAAAAATGTTTCATACTTAGAGCAATATGTCATAATGTGCGCAGGATACTGTTCTCAAACTGTTGCAAATGTATTGAATACTGTTCCTGTCGCCTCTTTTCATTCATTCTATGCACCATGCGTCTTCATTACAATTCAAGCTGTAAACTATTTACATTGAAAGCAGATATTCAAATAATAATACAATAATTCAAAAGAAATATAAAACATTCATGTGCAAACCCCGTTTAGCCAGCTTAATATAGTATACTAAAATGCTGTTCGGTGTTGACATTTTGAGAAAAGCTTGTCAATAAGTTATGAATTGATTTTATAATGAGCAGTGAAAATATTGAAACTAATAATTACCATAATTCTGATCATCTGTATCCATATATACCTACAACCTTCAAAAGCGAGATCAATAACGCAAAAAAAACAGTACAATTTGTCAAATTATTTCAGAAATTCTCATGACATTTAAATTGGTTTAGTCTAATCCAACTTACAAGCAAGTCTTGAACTTTTGGTTGTACCTAGAAATATCACAATCAATACAATTTAAAATACTTCATAACAATGAAAAGACTTGATATTAACCAACTGTAACGTTGTAACGTTGTAACATTGTAACGTTGTAACAGTGTAACGTTGTAAATGTTATATTTCCTGCGATGCTGCACATTAAGTTGTAGCGGACTATTTACACACTGATATGACATGATGAGGTTACTCTAGAAATACCTGACCAATACGGATGAACGTTATAATTTTCTTCCTTTTCGTGAAGTTACCTTTGCCAAAGAACAATAACAAAGTGTCACAACACCAACTAAAGAGTATGGCAAGTGACCAAGCGCTGATTATAAATATTGTGTGAGGTTTTCAGTGACACGTTATCTCACACTCGTGATGTCTAACACACTCGTTGATGACCTAAATATCTCAAGTGTGTGTAACTATTATCACCTCGTTTTCATATCATCATATCAGAAGATTCTTAAGGAAAGAGCAGTCTGGATATTCCCTACATCTATATCTGTGTCTGATTGCACGACGTACTCGCTTATCATTGATATATTCCTGTATAAGTATAGTTGGTATCCAATTTTTTCTATTTAGATCACTCCAACTACTGCAACGTTATACGCCCATCATGAAGACGTTCTTTCTGCTCCTAGTTCTACTCACAACAGGTGCGTTATCAGACTTGAAGGGGCAGTAGCACGTTTTTTGCAAATTTGTTTTTTTTTAAATTTCCCTTTTATAATGATACTTTATGTCATTTATATATACTTTAGAGGGCAAAACATCTTATTACACCAACCAATTATCCGAAGTGGTAAAAAACGGTGTTGCCTATAAAGCAAGAATTGCATGGCGCCCATTTTATTGTGGACACATTTTATTAATTCGAATGACAAAACGATGCCCATGCCTTTACGGAACCATGCACACTCATTTTTAAACTTGATTTTCCGAAGAGAGAAGGATGACATTATTTTTCGAATGCATTTCATTGACTTATTTCAGCGAAAAAACGTGCTACTGCCCCTTTAAAGGCACTGTGCCATGTTTTGGGCATTTTTATATGTTCTAATTTGTTATTTAAAAACAAATGTAAGCAGTATAAATTTACTTATGGGGGTAAACCAACCCACTGCTGACCTCATTATCTGAAGTAGTAAATGGTGTCACCTATAAAAGGAAAGCATTGTGTTTAGCATACTCATGTATTTTAATCGTCATTATTATCATACTCATTGTATAACAAGCTCTTCTCATTGTATAACATATTCATACATTTTAATTGTCATTGTATAACATATTCATACATTTTAATTGTCATTGTACAACATATTCATACATTTTAATCGTTATCATATTACATAATCATGCATTTTAATCGTCATTGTATAACATATTCATACATTTTAATTGTCATTGTATAACATATTCATACATTTTAATCGTCATTGTATAACATATTCATACATTTTAATTGTCATTGTATAACATATTCATACATTTTAATTGTTATTGTATAACATATTCATACATTTTAATTGTTATTGTATAACATATTCATACATTTTAATCGTCGTTGTATAACATATTCATACGTTTTAATTGTCATTGTATAACATATTCATATATTTTAATTGTCACGGTAAAACATACTAATACATTTTAATTGTCATTGTATAACATACTTATACATTTTAATTGTCATTGTATAACATATTCAAACATTTTAATTGTCATTGTATAACATATTCATACATTTTAATTGTTATTGTATAACATATTCATACATTTTAATTGTTATTGTATAACATATTCATACATTTTAATCGTCATTGTATAACAAATTCATACATTTTAATCGTCATTGTATAACATAATCATACGTTTTAATTGTCATTGTATAACATATTCATATATTTTAATTGTCATTGTACAACATATTCATACATTTTAATTGTCATTGTATAACATACTAATACATTTTAATTGTCATTGTATAACATATTCATACATTTTAATTGTCATTGTATAACATATTCATACATTTTAATTGTCATTGTATAACATATTCATACATTTTAATCCTCATTGTATAACATATTCATACATTTTAATCCTCATTTTATAACATATTCATACATTTGAATTGTCATTGTATAACATATTCATACATTTTAATTGTCATTGTAAAACATATTCATACATTTTAATTGTCATTGTATGACATATTCATACATTTTAATTGTCATTGTATGACATATTCATACATTTTAATCGTCATTGTATAACATATTCATACATTTTAATTGTCATTGTATGACATATTCATACATGTTAATTGTCATTTATAACATACTCATACATTTTGATTGTCATTGTATAACATATTCATACATTTTAATCGTCATTGTATAACATATTCATACATTTTAATCGTCATTGTATAACATATTCTTACGTTTCAATTGTCATTGTATAACATATTCATATATTTTAATTGTCATTGTATAACATACTAATACATTTTAATTGTCATTGTATAACATACTTATACATTTTAATTGTCATTGTATAACATATTCAAACATTTTAATTGTCATTGTATAACATATTCATACATTTTAATTGTTATTGTATAACATATTCATACATTTTAATTGTTATTGTATAACATATTCATACATTTTAATCGTCACTGTATAACAAATTCATACATTTTAATCCTCATTGTACAACATATTCATACATTTTAATCCTCATTGTATAACATATTCATACATTTTAATTGTCATTGTATAACATATTCATACATTTTAATTGTCATTGTAAAACATATTCATACATTTTAATTGTCATTGTATGACATATTCATACATTTTAATTGTCATTGTATGACATATTCATACATTTTAATCGTCAATGTATAACATATTCATACATTTTAATTGTCATTGTATGACATATTCATACATGTTAATTGTCATTTATAACATACTCATACATTTTGATTGTCATTGTATAACATATTCATACATTTTAATCGTCATTGTATAACATATTCATACATTTTAATCGTCATTGTATAACATATTCTTACGTTTTAATTGTCATTGTATAACATATTCATATATTTTAATTGTCATTGTATAACATACTAATACATTTTAATCCTCATTGTATAACATACTTATACATTTTAATTGTCATTGTATAACATATTCAAACATTTTAATTGTCATTGTATAACATATTCATACATTTTAATTGTTATTGTATAACATATTCATACATTTTAATTGTTATTGTATAACATATTCATACATTTTAATCGTCACTGTATAACAAATTCATACATTTTAATCGTCATTGTATAACATATTCATACATTTTAATTGTCATTGTATTACATACTAATACATTTTAATCCTCATTGTATAACATATTCATACATTTTAATTGTCAATGTATAACATATTCATATATTTTAATTGTCATTGTATAACATATTCATACGTTTTAATTGTCATTGTATAACATATTCATACATTTTAATCGTCACTGTATAACAAATTCATACATTTTAATCGTCATTGTATAACATATTCATACATTTTAATTGTCATTGTATTACATACTAATACATTTTAATCCTCATTGTATAACATATTCATATATTTTAATTGTCATTGTATAACATATTCATATATTTCAATTGTCATTGTATAACATATTCATACATTTTAATTGTCATTGTATAACATATTCATACGTTTTAATTGTCATTGTATAACATATTCATATATTTTAATTGTCATTGTATAACATATTCATACATTTTAATTGTCGTTGTATTACATACTAATACATTTTAATCCTCATTGTATAACATATTCATACATTTTAATTGTCATTGTATAACATATTCATACATTTTAATCCTCATTGTATAACATATTCATACATTTTAATCCTCATTGTATAACATATTCATACATTTTAATTGTCATTGTATAACATATTCATACATTTTAATTGTCATTGTAAAACATATTCATACATTTTAATTGTCATTGTATGATATATTCATACATTTTAATTGTCATTGTATGACATATTCATACATTTTAATCGTCATTGTACAACATATTCATACATTTTAATTGTCATTGTATGACATATTCATACATGTTAATTGTCATTTATAACATACTCATACATTTTGATTCTCATTGTATAACATATTCATACATGTTAATTTTCATTGTATAACATATTCATACATTTTGATTGTCATTGTATAACATATTCATACATTTTAATCGTCATTGTGTAACATACTCATACATTTTAATCGTCATTGTATGACATACTCATACATTTTAATTGTCATTGTACAACATATTCATACATTTTGATTGTCATTGTATAACATATTCATATATTTTAATTGTCATTGTGTAACATACTTATACATTTTAATCGTCATTGTATGACATACTCATACATTTTAATTGTCATTGTATAACATATTCAAACATTTTAATTGTCATTGTATAACATATTCATACATTTCGATTGTTATTGTATAACATACTAATACATTTTAATTGTCATTGTATAACATACTTATACATTTTAATTGTCATTGTATAACATATTCAAACATTTTAATTGTCATTGTATAACATATTCATACATTTTAATTGTCATTGTATAATATATTCATACATTTAATTGTCATTGTATAACATATTCATACATTTTAATTGTCATTGTATAACATACTCAAACATTTTAATTGTCATTGTATAACATACTCAAACATTTTAATTGTCATTGTATAACACACTCATACATTTTAATTGTCATTGTATAACATATTCATACATTTTAATCGTCATAGTATAACATATTCATACATTTAATTGTCATTGTATAACATATTCATACATTTTAATTGTCATTGTATAACATACTCAAACATTTTAATTGTCATTGTATATCATATTAATACCTTTTAATTGTCATTGTATGACATACTCATACATTTTTAATCGTCGTTGTATAACATATTCATACATTTTAATTGTCATTGTATAACATATTCATACATTTTAATTGTCACCGTATAACGTATTCATACATTTTAATTGTCATTGTATGACATCCTCATGCATTCTAATTGTCACGGTATAACATAATCATGCATTTTAGCCTTCATAGTAAATACCATGGACTCTCTTTGCTCACAATTATTAATACGCTATGTAAATGTTTCCAATCGTGATATACCGAACCTGATGACGGATAAAGCATATACTCCGAAATGTTGACAATTAAAGATGTTGTAACTCAGATTATGTTGTTTTCTTATCTCACCTCGGGAACATGGGTTTCCTTCCCCCTGTCCATATGGAACATTAAATATGACTTCCGGTCCCATTGCGTCCTTATTCACAAGAGAATTGTATTCACTACAAAGTTATAGATGACTGAGAAGAACTAATCAATGACACCAAAAATATCTATAACTAGGATTGCCAAGGCAATACTTAGGTCTTCAAGACTTCTGCTTGACCTTGAACTCCATGTTGCACTCTCGGTTATTCATCAGTGTCTCTGCTTTAAAACGAGTTATAAAGCATGTCTCTATCTTTAATAGTTTTTTTACAAAAACTCTCCGCAGACAATGACCCTTTGAACATGGAAACATCACTTATTAATGGACCCCAACATGATCTTTCTCACGATTAAGACAAAATGGTTAATATTTTCCTACTAAGTTGCAACATAGAAAATATTGTGCTTTAATTTCCACTTAAGTAGATGTAATCATCATTTAGATTGCATACATAATTAATGCGTTATCTTTTTCTGAATATTCAAGAAAATACTCTAAATTGCTTAAATTTTGACTCCTTGAGAACGTTTGCAATGTTCGGAGCTTCACTATCATCTTTTTGATGAAAGGGTTCAACAGAAAAGTTGTTGTTCTTGAATTTGTGCATCCGGAGCTGTAAATAAAATTTAGATATCCACATTAGTTAAGCACTTGTGAGCCTTTGAACTTTGCTGAAAATGGCGATTTTCGAAAAATTACAATATTCTATGACCAGTCACACGTGACCTTTGACAGACACATGATTGAAATTTATTTTCTTTAATACATGACATCTCTAATTCAAAATGTGCTATTAAACATAATGGTATCTTTATTGGTTTACGATCGAAAATTCTGAAAAAACTACCCTTAGAAAAGTTTCAAAATCACAAAATTATACTTTTTGGGGAATATGTCAAAATTATGCCGAAACTATCAACTTTTACATCTAATGATATGTTAAGGAATTGTTTAACTAGTTATTAGAAAGACATAGCTGCCAATAACTTTGAATTTAATCAATTTGTTACAGAGTAATGCCCCTTTGAACTTGGAGCCGAAAAACGCCCTTTTAAAAAAGGTCGAAAATTCTGAAAAAACTACCCTTCGAAAAGTCTCAAAATCACAAGATTATACTTTTTTTGGGAATATGTCAAAATTATGCCGAAACTATCAACTTTTACATCTAATGATATGTTAAGGAATTGTTTAACTAGTTATTAGAAAGACATGGCTGCCAATAACTTTGAATTTAATCAATTTGTTACAGAGTAATGCCCCTTTGAACTTGGAGCCAAAAAACGCCCTTTTAAAAAAGGTCGATATTCAAGGGCATCATTCTCGAATTCAAGGTCCAAATTCAAATTTCGGTTTTAGTACTTCTTTTCTAAATTCCTTCAGCTTTCAAATGAGCTATCACACATAGCTGTTTGTTTTACCGTGATTTAGAAGAAGATTTTTGAAGACGCGTACCCTTAAAACCGCGAAAGTTCACAAAATTTTCAGTTTTTTCGAAATAGAAAAACATCTATTATTACGGCCGAAACCGCTAAAGGCCTAATCGATGGGGAATGTTGTTGCCCACATATTGGTGAAAGTTTTGTGAAAATATCTTAAATAGTTTTCGAGATATTGAGGTTCGAAGTTTCAACTTCAAGGGAAGATAACTCGCGAAAGAAGTCGAAAATCCAAAAACCGTCTCGACACAAAACCAGTTTAAGTCACAAGCTATCAACTCTGCGAATTGCATGTAAATCGCTTCAGCCGTTATGCAGGAATGCTGCGGACAAAATTCGGTGCAAATAATGAATAAAAAAACAACACGATAATAAATAGAGAATCTCACCCAAGTGTCTTCTGATATCAAATATATCAACACAAGTTGATAGTAGATAGTTACAAATATCCGAGGCTTGCCGAGGATATTTTTACTTTTATCAACGAGTGTTGATATATTTGATATCAGAAGACACGAGGGTGAGATTCTATTTATCATCCAAAATCATTCTTATTACGTTTAAGTGAAAATAGTGTACATCTCTGAGCACATCTCTGCCATTTTACTTCCAGTGCAGTGAGGTCATAGCATTGTGACGTCATCGTGTTCATGACGTCATAACATTGTGACGTCATTACTCGATGATGTAAAAGCATTGTGATGTCATGTAGCTGACGGCGACAGGGTATTGTGCAAAATCTACTGCCAAAAAGATATCTCCTAGGAGATATCGCTTGATCTCACACAAGCGATATCTCCTGTGGAACACAGTTTTGGATGATAACAATAAGTCTTCATGACTTTGTCTTGAAGACCTAAAAAGTCATGAAGACCTAATTCTGTATTTTTGTCCCCCGCCGCAACGCGGCACGGTGGACTATGTATTCAGCGGCGTTTGTACGTCACATTTCTTGTTTACGTGATATCTCATGAACCATTGCATCCAATGTCTTCAATTTTGGTACCAGCCTACAATGTGTGACTATGCAGCCACCAGTAGAATTGCATGACATTGACTTCATGTGCAAGGTCACTACGGCACCGGTTTTCAGCTCTTGTTAACGCGATATCTCATGAAGCATTGCATCCAAAATCCTCAAATTTTGTGTCGGCCTACATTGGACGAAGACGCAGACATCAGCCGATTTTGGTGACCTTGATCTTATTTTCAAAGTCACCGCGACACTATGACCACTTTTCGAACTCTTGTTAACATGATTAATCAATACCTGAGGGACCCAGTGTCTTCACTTTTTTTACCAGCCTACAATGAGTAACTATGCTGACACCACTCAAATCGCATGACCTTGACCTTATTTACACGTTACTTTCACAAATTTGTAGGTTCTGGTTAACATGATATCTCATGAACCGTTTCACCGAATGTCTTCATTTTTTTACCAGCCTAAAATGGTTGACAATGGAGACCAGTTGAATTTGGTGACTTTGATCTTATTTTCAAGATCACCACGGCACTTTGACCGGTTTCAGTCTTGTTTTTAAAACTTAGCATCCATTATCTTGAAAGTTGGTGACATCTGTCCTTAGGGAATTATGCAGACAACAGTCAATTTTAAGTGCATAACACTGTGACCACATTCTTGTTAATGCTATGTCATGAACCTTACCACCCAATGTCTTCACATTTGATGTCATAATGACATTTTTTACCAGAAATGCAATATAAGAAGAACCACATTTCGAAAATGTGTCTTACATGACACAAACGTTGGAGGCGGGGGACAGTGCCAAGTTAGTGGCAAACACTTTGTTTGATACAAAATTAAGATGTATATATGTATTTATCATATGTTACGTTTATATACTACATATCAATTACAAACTTTTAAAGATCATTACTCATCACATATCTTCATCATCATATTACATCATAACATATTCGTAATATCATCATGCACCAGAAAGATATAGATAAACTTCTATCTGTTAAAATAGTTACACGTCAAGAGAAATGTGAAGCTGATTATTGGCAGACATGATGTTTAGGTTATCTACAAGTTATCTGCAACCTGAAATACTGTTGACCTAAGTAGTAGGAAGGATGTAATTTACAACAAAAAAAAGTACACAGAAAATGTTAAACATTTCATGGGTATTTCATGAAAACTAAAACTCAAACCTGGATTTAACTTATGTGACTATGTAACTATATTCCCTGAAATGTAAAATGTTCTATAAAAATCTAATAATGTTTTTTTTATATTAAAGTATTGTCTTTATGAAACCTATTTGCACGCAAACACGTATATTTGTTTATAATTTGGATTGAAAATGAAATATAAGATGTAACTTAGATTGTATAAAGATAGTAATTGTAGAAATAGTAAAAATAGAGAAATACGAGGCATTGTAGAAACAAGAGAAATGGTACGATTAAATGATCAACACTGCAATAAAATCATGTTAATCAAATAAATAAGAGGCGAGAAAATACGCTGACTAGCTTTCTGATCACAGTGATTTTGTTACAAGCGAGCTGTCGACGAGCAAACAAAACCTTACGAGACAGCATACTGAACCAGACAGACATTCATATCCGACCCTTGGATACAACAACGGTTGAGCTTGAGTTTGTTCTGACGGCGGTGAACAAGTTGGTGAGTTAATCTAAATATTATGCTTTGAGAGGCATTTTCAAGTAGCTGATATGAAACCAAGCTTATTGAACAACTGGAGACTACACCAAGAGAAAAAGAAAGAAAAGTCACCTCATATTAAAAATACTTTAAGTTGATTTTAAATGTCTCTGGAAGCGCCTGTTGTGTAAAGACGTACTTACAATTTCATACATCACAGTATGATTAGTTCACTCTTAAATATAGTTCAAATAAACGTGGGTTGCTGCGTTCGGCTTGGATCAAGAGGTCCAGGGTTCGAATCCCGCCAGGGGCACGGCAACTTTGTCTGCAATAGAGAACTGTTCTACACGCAGTAAGGTTTGGGTGCAATACTACACTTAATTTCAGCAATGGTCAGACAATGGTGTGACGAGACAAACACAGCTTACAATGGTGTGACGAGACAAACACACTTGACAATGGTATGATGAGAGACACACACTTGACAATGGTGTGACGAGACAAACACACCTGACAATGGTGTGACGAGACAAACACACCTGACAATGGTGTGACGAGACGAACACAGCTGACAATGGTATGACGAGAAAAACACAGCTGACAATGGTATAACGAGACAAACACAGCTGACAATGGTGTGACGAGACAAACACAGCTGACAATGGTATGACGAGGCAAACACACTTGACAATGGTATGATGAGAGACACACACTTGACAATGGTGTGACGAGACAAACACACCTGACAATGGTGTGACGAGACAAACACAGCTGACAATGGTGTGACGAGACAAACACAGCTGAAAATGGTATGACGAGACAAACACAGCTGACAATGGTGTGACGAGACAAACACAGCCGACAATGGTGTGACGAGACATACACAACTGACAGTGTTATGACGACACAAACACAGCTAACAATGGTGTGACGAGACAAACACAGCTGACGGTGGTGTGACGAGACAAACACAGCTGACAATGGTATGACGAGACAAACACAGCTGACAATGGTATAACGAGACAAACACAGTTTACAATGGTTTGACGAGACAAACACAGCTGACAATGGTTTGACGAGACAAACACAGCGGACTGGTATGACGACACAAACACAGCTGACAATGGTATGACGACACAAACACAGCTGACAATGGTGTGACGATACAAACACAGCTGACAATGGTGTGACGAGACTAACACAGCTGACAATGGTATGACGAGACAAACACAGCTGACAATGGTATAACGAGACAAACACAGTTTACAATGGTTTGACGAGACAAACACAGCTGACAATGGTTTGACGAGACAAACACAGCTGACAATGGTGTGACGACACAAACACAGCTGAAAATGGTATGACGAGACAAACACAGCTGACAATGGTGTGACGAGAGAAACACAGCCGACAATGGTGTGACGAGACATACACAACTGACAGTGTTATGACGACACAAACACAGCTAACAATGGTGTGACGAGACAAACACAGCTGACAATGGTGTGACGAGACAAACACAGCTGACAATGGTATGACGAGAAAAACACAGCTGACAATGGTATAACGAGACAAACACAGTTTACAATGGTTTGACGAGACAAACACAGCTGACAATGGTTTGACGAGACAAACACAGCTGACAATGGTGTGACGAGAGAAACACAGCCGACAATGGTGTGACGAGACATACACAACTGACAGTGTTATGACGACACAAACACAGCTAACAATGGTGTGACGAGACAAACACAGCTGACAATGGTGTGACGAGACAAACACAGCTGACAATGGTATGACGAGAAAAACACAGCTGACAATGGTATAACGAGACAAACACAGCTGACAATGGTGTGACGAGACAAACACAGCCGACAATGGTGTGACGAGACATACACAACTGACAGTGTTATGACGACACAAACACAGCTAACAATGGTGTGACGAGACAAACACAGCTGACAGTGGTGTGACGAGACAAACACAGCTGACAATGGTATGACGAGACAAACACAGCTGACAATGGTATAACGAGACAAACACAGTTTACAATGGTTTGACGAGACAAACACAGCTGACAATGGTTTGACGAGACAAACACAGCGGACTGGTATGACGACACAAACACAGCTGACAATGGTATGACGACACAAACACAGCTGACAATGGTATGACGACACAAACACAGCTGACAATGGTGTGACGATACAAACACAGCTGACAATGGTGTGACGAGAGCGGCGTTCTACGCTTGCGCGGATATTGTTTGTGCGGGAAAAAGACGATGTTTGCACGGAACGTTTCACTTCACTTCGGGGATTGATATCAATTTGTAATTAGATTAACTCCTTCCGTTGGCCAGATTTTAATCAGTTAACCCCAGTTCACCACATGAATGTGGAAGATGGATTTTGAACAGGAGTATAGGAACATTACTCACTCAATCAGTAACTCTGTTCAAACTCAGTCATTAACAGGACAAATAAAATGTTACCGTATATTTTTATTAGGGTGAATCTCAGGTATCTTTATTTGTCTGATGTAAAGTTTGAGAGAGGGCTTTCTGTACATATTGTCTGGATTAAGGCAGAACTAGATGAAATTTACGACTTTCTCTTTACATGGATTGTATGATCGACTTGATGTAAAACAAACATTAAATGGATAAATTGTAACCATCCAGCCACTGATACTTGTAGGAAACGTATCATACAGTAGCCACGCCATGCAGGCAGGCTTCACTAATTAACTTATCCATTCTTCAGAAACGGGTGAGTGCATCCGCGCAAATGACAGGATTTGTTCCCACGCAAATGACAGGATTTGTTCCCGCGCAAATGACAGGATTTGTTCCCGCGCAACTGACAGGATTTGTTCCCGCGCAACTGACAGGATTTGTTCCCGCGCAAATGACAGGATTTGTTCCCGCGCAAATGACAGGATTTGTTCCCGAGCAAATGACATGGTTTGTTCCCGCGCAAATGATACATAATGGTCAATCAAAAAACGCGCAAACGTAATGCGCTCGACGAGAGTAGTGCAGCACCCTCGAGATAAGTATCTTGGGTTGGAGGAACAGTTGGAAGAGATTTTTTTTCTTTTTCTAAATAACTGTGATGAAAATAGTACATTAATTAAATGAACCATGAAATATCATAATTCACTTGACCTTTGTTGTATTTGCATGTCACCAACAAGAATCATAACAATATTTTTATCTTCACACAGGATTCAGTTAAACAAGAACTTAGCACAACGTTCCTTCTTTATATGGTATGTTTCACAACTACTTTCTCTCGTATTGGCTAAGGCATATCACGTGATCATATACCGAGCCAAAATATGTGTCTTAACTGCTTACATTTGCATTAAACTATCAGCGTAACTTTTACCTAACCGACCGAGCCTATCTTTGTACCTTTCTTCAAACAAAACTGTGCATCTTTCCTATTAACCTAAATGTGCACCCTCCCGCTAAGTATTACCCATATGTGTACCTTTCCAAGTATTTATCTAGAAGTAGCAGTCTAATTGTCAGTTCCAGCCAGCGCATTTCAAGTATTTTCCAAGTATCCCGCCACACAGAGATTCGCACAGATACATTTAAACAGATTTGTCATCATTGTAATATCACGAAAAATCGTGATCTATTTATGCCATAAAATGTCAACTCCCTCCGACATACACATTATCACTAAGAGCTATTTGTGTCATTGGAATTATTTATGTTTATGAGATAAATACGTTTTATTAAATTTCTGGGATTCAGTGTAATTCAACATACACAAATTTAGTTTTGTAATTGTCGTTCAATGCTTTGTGTCCTAATCGATCTGTGTACATTTTCGCTCACATATCCCTCTACTCTTTGGCTGACTGAACCCTATATCCTACCACTTACTGATAGATGTACCGTTCAGCTTACTGATCTATGTACCTTAATTCTAATTGATAGACTCTATTTCCGCTAATTGATCTATCAACTCTTTAACTTTCCACTAGCCTATATGTGGACCTTTGCACTAGCCAATCTGTGTCATTTTCTACTAGCCAATCTGTATACCTTTCAACTAAACAAGCTGTATACATATCTACTAGGCAATGTGTGCATTTTTCTACTAAAACATCTGTATATATTTGCACTAGCCGGTTTGTGTATCTTTCTCCTAGCCAATATGTGTACCTTTCAACTAGTCAAACTGTGTACCCTTCTACTAAAACATCTGTATACCTTTCTTCTAGCCCATCTGTGTACCGTTCTCCTAAACTTCTGTATACCTTCCTCCTAGCCAATCTGTGTACCTTTCTACTAAAATATGTGTATACATTTCTCCTGGCTGATTTACGCACCTTTCTTCTAGCCCATCTGATGCAAATAATCCTGCAGCATAGGCTCATGGAAATATCAATGTTTTCAATCGGACCAATAATACACTTTACGATGTTTTCCTGAAAAATATACGTCGATTTAGATTTACACTTCTACTCTTTTAAAATCCTGAATAGAGTCTTTGTGTTTGTACATATTGAAAACTGTAAACGCATATTTAATTAGACCATTGTTTTCCAATAACCTATTGGGTGTGATGGACACTGATGGTGACAGGATATAATGGTTTTCGTTTGTAAAGACTTGATCATGAGGACGTCTCTCAATCTCATTAAAATCAGATCAAAAGTTACACTCTTACCTCGTTGCTTCGTACTGGGTACAAATTAAAGGTACCTCAGCTTAAAGTTGATAAAAGTTGATATAAGTTAATACTCCTTACCCATCGCCTACTAAAAATGATGATATGTGTCACACTACATAACATGTATACTGTGATTGCCAGGCATGGACAGATCCCCGATTGACTTGGACTCCAGGAGAGACGGGTCCGGACACTATCATCTTCTACATGGAGGAGATCTGGACTCCGCCTCTTGTAGTCAGTAACGCGTAAGTGTTCACACATACAGATGTAATACATTGAATTCTTGGGATTTTGACACTATCGTGTTCTATGTGAACAAAATCTGGACTCCGCCTCTTGTAGTCAGTAATGCGTAAGTGTTCAAACATACAGGTGTTATACATTGAATTCTTGGGACTTTGACACTATCGTGTTCTATGTGAACAACATCTGGACTCCGCCTCTTGTAGTCAGTAATGCGTAAGTGTTCACACATACAGGTGTAAGACATTAAATTCTTAGGACTTTGACACTATCGTGTTCTATGTGAATAAGATCGATCTGAACTCCGCCTCTTGTAATCAGTAATGCGTAAGTGTTCAAACATACAGGTGTTATACATTGAATTCTTAGGACTTTGACACTATCATGTTCTATGTGAACAAGATCTGGACTCCGCCTCTTGTAGTCAGTTATGCGTAAGTGTTCAAACATACAGGTGTAATACATTGAATTCTTGGGACGTTGAGACTATCGTGTTCTATGTGAACAAGATCTGGACTCCGCCTCTTGTAGTCAGTAATGCGTAAGTGTTCAAACATACAGGTGTTATACATTGAATTATTTGGACTTTGACACTATCGTGTTCTATGTGAACAAGATCTGGACTCGCCCTCTTGTTGTCAGTAATGCGTAAGTGTTCAAACATACAGGTGTTATACATTGAATTATTGGGACATTGACACTATCGTGTTCTATGTGAACAAGATCTGGACTCCGCCTCTTGTAGTCAGTAATGCGTAAGTGTTCAAACATACAGGTGTTATACATTGAATTCTTAGGACTTTGACACTATCATGTTCTATGTGAACAAGATCTGGACTCCGCCTCTTGTAGTCAGTTATGCGTAAGTGTTCAAACATACAGGTGTAATATATTGAATTCTTGGGACTTTGACACTATCGTGTTCTATGTGAACAAGATCTGGACTCCGCCTCTTGTAGTCAGTAATGCGTAAGTGTTCAAACATACAGGTGTAATACATTGAATTCTTGGGACTTTGACACTATCATGTTCTATGTGAACAAGATTTGGACTCCGCCTCTTGTAGTCAGTAAAGCGTAAGTGTTCAAACATACAGGTGTAAGACATTGAATTCTTGGGACTTTGACACTATCATGTTCTATGTGAACAAGATCTGGACTCCGCCTCTTGTAGTCAGTAATGCGTAAGTGTTCACACATGCAGGTGTAATCTAAGCTCCGCCTCGAGTCAATACGATATACCTATAATGACGTCAGCACACATAATGCCATAATTCAAGTAATATTAATTTCAAGATAATAATTCAAGTAATCTTCCAGGATTGAAGATTCTGTGTTCCTACTACGCAAAGACACCTTCCCAGCGAGAGTGGACTCTAATGGAAGAGTGACGTGGATCCCAAGACTGTCCCCGACAACCACCTGCTTGATAGACACGGCATACTTCCCTGTCGACTCCCAGGTTACGAGTTCGAGTTGAAGTGGTTGTAAAATATGCTGATAAGCTCGTTGTGTAATATAATGTTGTCTTAAAGGGGCAGTTGCACGTTTTCCCCGTAAAATAAGTCGATGATTATGAAATGTAATTGAAAAACAAATGTTACCAATAGTAAAACACCATTCTCTCTTCTGAAAATAAAGTTAAAAATAAGTGTACATGGTTCCGTAAAGCCACGGGAATAGTTTTTTGTCATTCGAAATAATAAATGGTGTTCACATTAAAATGGCCGCCATGCAATTTTTTGCATTCTACGCAACACCGTTATTAGCACTACGGATAATGGGTTTGTGTAATAAGATGTCTTACCCCCGGAAGTAAATATAAATGACATAAACTATCATTATAAATGGGAAATTTGGAAAAATAAAATTTGCCAAAAAACGTGCTACTGATAATGTGAACGGTTGCCTATCTTAGATTTACCCTTAGTTCACGTTCTCCACGTCTGTATGCAACGGGACCAAAAAGGCAGGAACCTGATGGACCTATACTCCAAATTTCACTGAGCTACGGTTAAAACATTAATAGTCTTGAATGTGAGATAACGTAAGTCTACCCCGAGTGTTCGTATTTCTACCTTCTAATACCGTAAATCTTTCCCAAAAGTCCGTACATAACCTCAGTCCTACCGTCAACTTCCGTGATCACAAATAAACCGTGCGGTAGCTTTTGCAGGTTTTTTTGCATATTTTGTTTTCTCAAAGTTGTCATTTATTATCTAAGTGTATACAATATTTTAAACAAAACAAAAAGGTTCTCGATGAGAAATGGCCACGCTTTAGAAGTCGTTTTATTGATTCAGGTGTCCTATTTCGCTATTGGTAATTCTTATTTGCCCTTTTGGGAGATCACTTTATTTCATTTAGAGCGGCGTGCTACCGCGCCTTTAAATTCAGGGATGAGTGAAGTACATCCAGTGTAGGTTCTGCAATGGCATCTTCTGCCTGTTCTGTATATTTTTCTATTATTGACTGCTTGTTCTCGAGCCACTCAATGGTCGAACGAGTTCTCCGTGGTCAAACTGTGGCTTTTATACACAATTTCAAGTGAACATCCTTTGATCTTTGCCGGAATTCAGCAGTCTTGCCGTCATCATTCAGTGCTTATCTCCTGTCTTCCTCATTCTGTCAGCATCTCTTCCTCATTACCACAGGTTTTCCGCGAGTATACCGTGAGTCTAGGTCTTCTTCGGATTTCCGTAGTTCTTGAAAGGTAGAACGGATTGGTGTCGTAGCTCTTCCATGATTACCATAGTAAGTCCCCAAATATTCTGTGCTTGTCTTCCGTAGAGATTTTCTTATTAACCAATAACCCGTACTTCCTTCGTGGCATTTTCCGTATGTCTACCGCATTTCGCCGTAATGAGGCCATATGTCTTCCGCCCAAATCGTTACATACGTCTCCCGTAGCTTATCCGTAGTAATCCCTAGTTGTCCGAGTAAATTTGTGTAAAAAGCCCTACCTACGCCGTAGAATCCTTGAAGAACTGTTGTGATCCGTTGTGCCACCGCCGACACCGTAGCCCCAAGTGAAACTGGGGTATTAGATCTATTTCAACCCGTTTTCTCATGGCTTAACTGGGCTTGATAGGACGCACTTTACGGACTGTCACGTGCTAATACGTTCTTAGACGTTTACCAGGGTCCAGGAGAATGCATATATAAGCCTTCACGTCATCCACTTTCAGTTCAGTCGATTACCATCAAGAACACATATTTCTTGACACGCATTTTGTAAAATGCCTTCCAAAAAAGGAAGATTGAAGCGTTCCGATTTGAAAGAAGAATATGTCCGGAAAACATTTAGGGTAAACTGACCGAAGTTTACAAACTAGGTTGTTGCTAAATTAATTTCCAAGTGTTTATATTAAATATCTCATGTTATAATTTTGTATGTAATGTAAACAATTTAAACATGTAAAAGATGTATGGTATATAATGTGATTAAAATTAAATGAAAGTATATGTCATACAAATTTGAAATCTGTTATGTAAATATTCTATATTTTATATATGAAAATATATCATGTTAACTACAACACATGTAGATAGATCGAGAATAAACCAACAGAACGGGGTTGCCGTGACCAGGTGTTTAACTCATTTTCGGACTGCTCAAAACCGCTGACAGATTGTCTGTCACATTATTTGTTAAGTTCGTAATAGATCCTGTAAGTGCATGGCAATAATGCTAACTTGGTTATTTTATTCATAGTAATACGAAGTAGCAATTACTTATGAGAAAGTATTTTTTTAGAGAAATCACTTGTAAAGTTGTATGTTGTGCTAATCCTGTCAGACCGGGACCAAAGGCGTGCTCCAAACCTGCACCAAAATCAATGTCCCGCTAGGTTTATCCGTAGTAAACCAAAATAAGCCTTATTGCGGCTTAATGAACTTAGTGGATCGTGATAGACCATTGACAACTGGGAACTGGATAGAACCTGAGCGAACTTGATGACATCCGTGGTAGAGTTTACCTTACCAATCCCTTAGCGGTGTGGTCTATAGCTCGACAAAAGGAAAAGGAGCTCATGTCGCACCCGTTTTTTTTAAGATCGTGATCGTGATAATCAGCGTTTCACAGCTTAACAAAACTTGAACCGATCAAGAAATAAACAATAATTACACGTTCCATTACAGTTTAGATAAACGTCGCGAACGTAAACATATAGGTAGCCAAGCATAAAACTATTCAAGCATGATTGAACAAAATGGGTTGGGAAACGATCAACAAATGTCTGACCTTGTGTTGTGTCATTTAATGTTAGCTATCATTAACGCCGAATTGATATAGGGAAAACAATTGCAGGATTGTGACATCAGCATCACGAGCTGGGTTCATTCCTCCGACGAGCTGGTTCTGGTGGAAGGGTCCATCCCGCACTACCCTGACCCAATTAATCTGGACGACTACACAGCGGACAAGTCCTGGAAACTCATCGACACATCGGTAAAGGTCGCCAACCTGACTGGAGGATACGGGATAGAGTACATGAATGTCGACTACAGGTTCGACTTCAAGAGGAATGACAAGTTCTACAAGTATATTCTTGTGGTTCCAGGAGTCTGTCTGTCCTTTTTACAAATCCTTGTTTTTCTGATTCCCCTGAATGAAAAGGATACACGTGTGACGTACTCTTCCACCTTATTGCTGTCCCTCATCTTCTATACAAGTCTTCTTAAAGATATCCTGCCTCCAATCTTTGGCGAGAAAAACGTGCTCGGTAAGTCTTCGTCTTCGGGGTGTACCGAAAGTTTGTTCACCTACCTGTATATTTCAGTGTAAATATCATGTCATTTGGCTTTCTTTGAAGCATCGTATCAACACGAAGACTAAACTGATCACTATTTCGCTTTATCAGAAGAGATTTTTATATGCTCCGTTACTCTCCACTATATCACCCCTGGGACGCTCCATCAGAGAAATCTGCACTCAAATTACCCGCCCTTGGCAGCCGTGAGCCAATCAAAATGCTAAGCAGCTTGAACCTGCGAGCCAATGACAATTCATATCACTTCGTTGCAAAGCACGCACCTCCTCGGCGCGGTCATTTTGTTAGGCACCAGTCACCGGTTATCTCCCTTGACCATTTTGGTCTTATCCTATCGAACATTTCCATTGGTTACTGATTTCGTCGCGCCGGCCAAGGGTGGGTAATTTGAATACAGATAACCCTGATGGAGTGTCCCAGGGGTGATTTAGCGAGCAGAGAGTAACGGAGCATATATAAAAACCGAGGATGGCAATGTTTAGGCACTCCGTGTTCCATCCATGCGTGCGAAGCTCAATTCGAAAATTTTGTATAGAAATAACCTATATGATAACTTTTTGGATTTTAGCTTCAGGCAGCGACTATGTGTCCTTCTGGCAAAATAACGCT
Source organism: Gibbula magus (assembly GCA_936450465.1). NCBI lineage: Eukaryota > Metazoa > Mollusca > Gastropoda > Trochida > Trochidae > Gibbula > Gibbula magus. Next base: position 3,117,889 of record OW388301.1, read on the forward strand.
GCATCGCATACCTATTTCATTTCGGACTGACTTTGGAATCCCTCACTATAAAAGCGTACATTTTTCAATTTCAATCTAGAAATTACTTATTTTACCTATCAGACATGTACAGACGTTGTTTTTCCATCGATACGATGATGCCATGTTTGTTGATTGGTTGTTGACCCCATTAACCCTTTGATTTTTTAAAAAGCCATCAAGGATGTTAAGTGTTTGAAATAAAAAACAGAAATTGTGGAAAATAAACTCATAACGCCAATCGCCAGAGATATCTTTTATCTACAACATGACATGTGATAAATAATTTTCATATCATGACAATGTAATGCAATTTGGTTTCAAAGAGAAGTACCCTTCGAGAAACGCCCGTTAAGGGTATCTTACGTCATATAAAAAGAATCCCCTTTATTGCATAAAACTACTACACAAAAGCAAACGTTTCCGATGCGTGAAGGCTCGTCTCTAGCGCCATTCGCCATAACAACCCATGTGCTGCACATGCTTCTCTTGCAAGTTACCATTGTCACACATTACTGAATGTGACGAATGCTTTATAAACAATGCAACTTATGACAAATATTCAATAATCATAAAATTCAAGCAAACTATATTTGGGTAAAACAATTATTCCAATATCTGTAGTAAATACATAATTAAATGAAATGGTAAATAAATAACCGCCAAAAATTAAATATTTCAATTTCTTTCATTGATCATAAATTTAAAATTTTCTTTCGTGTCATTGTATAGAGTGTGTGAGTTAGACCTCAATGCTTTGCGCTTGAAATAATCTATATTTTGACTGGAAAACACCATTACTAATTAGTGTAAGTTCTCGTCTTATTTTTGGTCGAAACAATTTGTGACAAATTAAGTGTATATATTTCAAGGAGATAGAGTTTTGACAATTGTTCTATATGTTCATCAACATCCTTGATGGCTCTTTTACACTCAGTTCAGCAGATAATGTATCATTTTAAGGCAAGTGCTATTTTCCAGAGTTTCAAATTGAAATTTCAAAGAAAACCTTGACATGTTTGTATTGTGTATAGTAGAACTAGACATGGGGCTTTCCCCGTCCAAAGTATAATGGGAATTCACAAGGATTAAACTTCACATTGAACCAAAGCATTTTGTGACAGTCGTCTGTTGACTATTATTGCGACTACATTGTAACCCTTAGGTACATTTTAATATGTTCTCTTTTTGACAAACTGGTTTTTATCATTTTGAATATCAAAATTTGGCTTCGTGTTGACGTTATGGAAGCAGTCTTTCTTGCAGAAACTATCACATCAAGATATATCAATAACAGAAACTATCACACCATGATATATCAATAACAGAAAATATCACACGCAGATATAACAATAACAGAACATATCACACCAAGATATATCAATAACAGAAAATATCACACGCAGATATATCAATAACAGAAAACATCACACCAAGATATATCAATAACAAAAATTCTTCAAGGTAGGTGGTGAGTTATTATAATGTTTGCAGGACATTCTCGAAAAGAGTAATTGAAAACATGAACTCATTGTTGACTTACCTTATTGGAAAGTGAATCGTATCGAATTTAGGTCCAAAACTGATATTATTCACAATCAAAAATGAAAACTAGCATTTCCTGACATCATATATATGAACATTCTATGTAGAATCTACAAATTTTATATTTAAAACAAAAACAGTGGACGCTGGGGCACGTTTCTGAGATGATTGCCTCCTCTGAACATTCATTAATATCCCAATGTAATGTAATTCGTTTAAAAGCAAACAAAATTGGAGTTGGTTATGAATATAATATACAGTCATTCAAACATTCATACAGTTATCGATAATCACAAATCAAATTATTATTTAAGATCAGCCTTTACAAATGTAAACATGGATCCTACCATCCTATTCGCCAGGTTGTCTATTTCTTATTTGGAAAATTCTATACATGTGATTGATTTAACCAATCAGAGAAAAGCTACGTCATTAGGACTTCCTTTCAATTACGATCGGAAAGATGTTTTTGAGTAAAACAAACATTTGTGTTTAAAATTCGTGCCTTTTAGACGACGTATTACATTAAATTTTTGCTGATAAACACAATAATGACCTCTGGTTTGTTCTATTATGTCTCCTAACGAAAATCAGCCCGCTGTCTGTCTGTCTGTCTGTCTGTCTGTCTGTCTGTCTGTCTGTCTGTCTCTCTCTCTCTCTCTCTCTCTCTCTCTCTCTCTCTCTCTCTCTCTCTCTCTCTCTCTCTCTCTCTCTCTCTCTCTCTCTCACATGTTTAAATCTTGGTGAGGGATTACAAAGGTGCTCATGTCAGACTGTGAATCCAGTTTGTCCAAATGGAAAAATGAGCGATTGAAGAAAATCAAAGGAAAACTAAGCAAACATGCCTCACAAGCATACGATGGTATTTGCTTTCAGGTGACAGTTTCCGCAACGCAATGATCTTCGGTACAGTTATAACTGTGGTGATTGTACTTGAGGTAACCTGCACCAGCTTGGTAAAGAAACTACATCGCAACACAGTGAAGGACGACACTGTCCTAGAAATGCAGGATGCCAAAACCCACGAGGGAACAAATGGAGCAGGCGAGGGATCTAGACTCCTTCCTAGGCAGCCTTCCCGTCGCAGGTCACTATTTGAGTTGATGTGTCTGGCTACCAAGGATCATACTCGGTGCGGGATGTGTATCTCATTGCAACTGGCCAACGCGGTCCTCTTCTTCCTGTTCCTCGGGGTCTATATAGCTGGAGTTCATTGCATGCAAGATATACTTTAATATACATTATCATCTTTGCATTCCTTTTAAATTATAATTTATAACATACATGTATATATCCAATTATATAATTCGGTAGGAATATTATTCAACAAAATTATGTCATGAACTTTTTTAACTCAACGATAAAGTACATATTTTCATGTTCGAACAATAGTACTATCGCTTATATAGAATAATGCATATATACCTGATAAATACAATAAATATATATATTGGTATAAAATGTTAGTGAATTGTAAACAAATAACATAATAATGTAATGATTGATGAGGAATGATTTTATAAGGTGAAATATGTATCTACTTATAAATTGTGTGATTTTATGTTTTAGGTGTATATTAATGTTGTATCAATATTTGGTAAAAAGGAAATTCTCTCCGTTCTGATAGGGGACCAGGGATGAGTCAGAAGTCTTATTTACTTACTGATTTACCTCTTGGTCAGGCGTTCCCATATAAGGAAGTCAGTTTCGGTCAAGATTATTGATAAAATATATTTAGCGTCATGAGTGCAAGCGGACAGTGGAAAAGTTTAGACATGAGATGGTTATGTTAATGAGACTACTTATATGGGACGCGTTTAGTCGGTCCAGGCAGACAGCAGAGAGAGAGAGACAGGGCAGACAGGACCCAGCTTTCGGCAGAGTTGACAGAACATCTCTCGTCACCTCGCATCGCAACGATTCATGTATATAAAGTTTGAATGTGAGAGACACTTGTGTTTTGTCTATCTGTGAGAGACCCAATCGCCACGAGTTGCATACCCAGTCAACGACATTTACATCGTAAGATATCAACCTTTTAAGGCGATAGTACTCTCTAAAGTTCCAAACATGTTGCTCGTTAACAAAACAAAACTGGTGAACGATCACCCACGATGAGTATCGCCTTTGACGAGCATGTTTGTCAATAATTACAAATTGACACACGTATCGACAGATCAAACCTCTAGTTACAATTTCCGATCCATGTCTCACCTTAGAAAACTTTTTTTTTAATTTTCAGCAACATTTATTTCGTAGTGACACACATTTCTCTCGAACAAAATGACAGACGCCATCTTTGCTCATGACCTCGAAAGTGTGGAACAGTTTAGAAACGAACATGAATTCATTTACAGGGATCGCAGCAAAATGGTGAAATGCTAACAATTGTGTGTTTCGAATGCATCAAATCACGTTGTATACCCACCAAAGCAACAACATTACCCTTTATTGTTCTTTGTTGTTATTAGAATAATGTTGTTTGTTTAACCATTGACATCTTCTTTTCATCAGGCCTTTTAGATAAGACTTTATTATCCCGTAGGAAATTCGTTTTACATGAAAATGGTCTCATATATACATACACACACAATGTAGAACTATGAGGTGAGGTGAGGTGATTTGGGGTTTAACGCCGCTTTCAAGAGTATTTCACTAATGAAGCGGCTGCTAGTATTATGGAAGTGAGAAAGCCCGCAACGACATGTGGATATGCATTGCTGTGAAACCTGCAATCATCGGCTAGGACTAGCGAACCATGGGTGGTACTAAGCTGAAATTCAGTGTAGAATTGCACACAAACCTTACTGCATGTAGAACAGTTCTCTACCGCAGACAAAGTTGCCGTGCCCTGGCGGGATTCGAACCCCGGACCTCTTGATCCGAAGCCCAACGCACTAACCACTGCGCTATCCCGCCCCCTGTACAACTATAAACTACGTTACATGAACAATACATGTCATGGTGCCACACACACATAAGCAACATATGGCATAAGCATACACCAATGACTATACATTCTAAAAGATACAAATTTAAATGTATTTTCTTTCAACGTTGATTTCATTTTTTTTTCATTTTTTTAATGAATCACATTTTGGAAACATTAATAAACATATGATATATTCTTTCTTTTTTATATCAACAAGTCATAGCATCTTCATAATCGATGCATCCATTCACAACCAAGGGGCTAATATTTAATATATATGAGTTAGATTCTTTCATTGGCTATTTCATTTGCAATACGATGTTTCATTTTGTAAACTTACAAGAGTTGATTTATGTAAATTTGTACAGTAAGAATATTTAAAATGAGATAAGTTTGATTTATTATATTTCATATTACGCATGACAACAACAACAACGTATTTGAACAATTAACACGCAACTTTGAATCTGAACTCTGGTTATTAATGAATTTATTCTTTTTCAAAGGATAAACAAATTTATGTTACGCTGGATCGTGAATTGTTGACCGTTACTTCTTCTCATATACATTTGTTAATCAAGGTTGATAGCCATAATCGTGTTTTTGAATATGTGGTGCATTTGCATAGCATAGCAAATTGAATAGAATGATACTTACATATGTTTTCCTTTATTACTTTATTTGTCTGCGAATGAGGCAAAAATAGCCTGTGCCTCCACTGGCGTAGGGACCGAGTTCGCTCCATGTAGATAAGCAGAACCCGAACCGGACAGAGGAGGCGGTTCTCCTCATCCTAAGGGTCAATAGTGGAGGAGAACGTTCTGCTACGAAATCGGGAGCTAGCCAAAGCGTGGCTAGGCCTCAGTCCTTAACCTCGAAGCGAAGGAGGTCTGCCTGCAAGGCACGCAGCTCCGATATTCTGGCAGCCGAAGCCATGGCTACCAGAAACGCTGATGGCTGATTCACGACCTGAAGGTATTCAACCACTCTTTAACTCGTTCGGGCGGTATACTTTCATCTCTTGACTCTTCCCCTGTAATGCGATCTCTGGAGCGCTCCAACTGCATGGTGTCTCAGGATGCGTACCTGCACATCCCGATTGACTTTCACGATCGCACTTACCTTCGCTTCATTCTGGACAGGAGACATTTTCAGTGGTGGGTCCTCCATTTCGTGATCTCGTCCTCACCTTGGCTGTTTACTTGAGTGACCCAGCCAATCGTCCAATACTTACACGAGTGGGACATTCATTTTCTGATGTATTTGGATGATGGGTTCTCTCACTACCTTTCTCCCGTCGTTCTCGAGGCGCAGCTCATGTTTATGATAAACTTGTTCCGTCGTGAACCTAGAGAAGTTTGACTTGACTGAAGTTGTCATCCTAGACTCTCAGCTGTTCTGAGGGTTTGTAAAGAGGGAGAGGATGGCCCAATATGATCGGTTAATGGATCGGGCCCTCAAACTTCGCTCTCCTTACAACAGTGGCAAAGAGTGTTGGGGTTCCTCGCGTCAGCCCAGGACCTGACCCGCAGGGGAAGTTATTCCTCCGCCTGTTACAGGTTTTCCTAAACCCCCACATCAGGGAGACTCGTTGTCGTCACGCCATAGCTCTGACTCCAGATCTTCATCGCTTCCTAGTTTGGTGACGGGTGGACGACAGCGTCGTTGCCGGGGTTACTCTCCGGCCTCGTCCCCCATCAGCTCACCTGTTTGTAGACGCAAGGGTGGGGTGCTCATCTAGGTCACGAACAGGTAGCCAGAATTTGGCCTCAATCAAAGAAGGACTTGCACATCAACGTCCTCGATTTGGATGCAATCCGTCTAGCGATTCAGCATTGGCAAATCCCCTTACAAGGCCAGTGTCTTCTAGTCAATACGGACTGTTCAGCAGCTGCTTTGTCAATAAAGAAGCAGTGGTCAACCAGGGCCGAGTCACTTCTACGAGTGTCACTCCTGCTCTTCGAGCTGGTGGACGATGCGGACTCGGACATATGTGCAACATTGTTGTCTGTGGATCCATGGGTCAGCAAACCCCTAAGTCCTCCCAGCCCGGGTCCGAGCATTATATCGCTCAGAAGGGGAAGCGGAAGAAGTGACTCGTGGCACCTGCTCAGCTTCAACCTCCGCTCATCCCACTGTCAGAGGGCCTGGTCAGGGGCCGGCTCCAGTGTTTTGTCAGCAACTGGGAGAAACTAGGTTTAGACCTGTTCGATTATCGGATACTTGGTCGGGCCTTCCGTATCCCCATCTTGTCACCTCCTCCTCTTATTGTGCTCTAAGGGGGCGTCCCTTGTCACGAGACAAGCTCCAACTCACCTTGGAACACTCTTGGCGGATGCGCTGTTGCGACCTGATGCACATACTCCAACGGAGTGGTAACTGAATCCGCGAGTTTTCAGGGTGTTGTGTCTCCAGTTCGGGACTCCCAATCTATGTCTCTCCACTACCAGACCCAAGAGTGATGGGCTTAGATGCGCTCTCATTAGAGTGAGGGGATGGACGCCTATGCTTTCTGCCTCCGGCCATCTTCTCTCAGGTGGTAGCCAATATCGGGGCCACTCGCGTCCTTCGGGTTCTTCTAGTCGCTCACTGGTGGCCAGCCCGATAGTGGTGCTCAAAGTTCTTCTGTCCAATAGGTATGAACCGCTCATTATCGTTCCCCTCCTCCCTCTCACCATCAAGGTAATCTTTCTGGTGGGCATGGCCTCCACAGCCCGGATTTAAGAGATCCATGATTTGCAAGCATACCTTCTTCATTTTGAGGCCTTGCTTGGTTTAGCTCCCGATTTCGTCTGTAAAAACCTAGCAGCTAATGAGACAAGACTTACGTTCTCCATTCTGGCACTGGCGTCTGACCCTGGAGAGCTAGATATCTCTCTGTGTCCGGTTAGGGCCTTGAGAGTGTATGTGCACCGTAGTCACAATCTGAGAGATGGCAGGCATCGACTGTTCTTGGCACACTCACGAAGGAGCACGAAGTTAGACAATCGGGCGATTGGTCAGCAGTCATCAACACTTACAAGGCAGCTGAGCTGCCACCCCCATTAGTCAGGTCAAAATACAGTTTAACCCCCAAAAAATTGCTACAAAAGGTTTCTCAACTGATTCTGATAGGGTTTAGTGTACTCCATAATATACTATAAGTTTACCAAAGTTGGACCCCCGGAAAAGTGGGTTTTTTCAAGATGGCGTCCAAGATTGCTGCCAAAACCTATTAATGATCATAACTCTATAACCATCAACTCGAATATGATGATCTTGGTGTCTATCCTTAGGTTTTTGGGGACAACGAACACATTAAGATCATAAAAAATGGTCTCTGTCTATGATACAACACAGAAATCCAATATGGCGTCAAAATGGCCTCCGACATCTCCAAATGACAACAAGTTCCTTACTATTCACTCAAATTTGACGATCTAGATGTCTATTTCAACGTTTCTGAGGGCGAGGAACGCATTAGGACCATTAAACATGAAATTAGGCAATTATATTACAAGTAAATCGAACTTTGTCCAACATGGCACTACCTGGGCATGTGACCTACGTTTCAGTCTAATTTTTTTTTATTAAATATCGCTTTAGATCTATCCCCTGAGTGTACCTTGAACCCACGTTTCACCAGTTCTCCTTTTGGGACCTGTTCGGAGAGTGAAGGTTCCTGGGACCTCATGAGACCACCGAGTGACTTCCCTTGAGTGGGATTTTACCCATCCACTCTTTTTCTTTCAAAGTTTCGTCTATGTAAAAAGGTTGGTTAAGCAGATATCTTAGAGAAGCCAAGGCATAGTAGGTCTAGTCAACAGGTAAGTATAAATAATTACGTTAAATCAAAACGTACTTTAATAATCATTGTTGTTTTCTTTTATAAATAGAATGTTATTTAGAAAGACAAGTGATTCTGTAATTTGTAAGTTTTGCCACTTACATTTAGTGATAAAAATACATTATCAACAAATGATTCCGCAGAAATAATTTCAAAAGCACTGTTAAAACAACATATTGCTTAAGAACCTTCCAAAAACAATTAGAAATACATGTCCCGGACTAATCTTCTGAGTTATGTTATGTTGAAGTGCAATATGTATGAAAAACTGTTGGCAAATGGTGATACTTTCAAGAAAGAAAAAAAGCATTTCTATTGACTCGTTTATTCATGCCTTTCATTGTAGACCCAATAAAAGATAAATCATTTCACACAACGGTAACACCATACCTTCTGCACATATAAAAGGATGTTGCCTGATTTTCATTGGAAACAAATAATCATATTTTGGCGATAGGGTATGAATAAGAAAGTCAAGTGAAAGTATTTGAACTTATATCAGCACGTGTGATATTTCGAATGATAGCTAAATAAAATATTATGAAAAATACCCAAAGGCTCTTTAAAGGACATAACTGGCGTAAGAAGATGATGGATGCATGAACGTCAAACGTTATCTGTGGTGTTTCTCGATAAGCACTTACACCGTTGCTGAAAGGGATCATATAACAGGTTCAGAGTAGCTATAGTACAAACGGGAAAGTTATGATTTTTAAAAACATACTTGAAAAGACCGATATACTGGTCGAAATGAGTTCATCGTATTATAGAAGATTTATCCAGTCAAACCAATCTGATGTTTACTCTTTTATATATATATATATATATATATATATATATATATATATATATATATATCAAGGAAGATAACTCTGCGGCTAAAAATAATCGATTTTGAATTTATTATTACCTGAAGAAACATGTTTTACTGAGTTTTTGTTTTTGTTTTTGTTTTTTTTATTTTCCATATTTTGCGTTACAGGCACACATCATATACAGAGTCAATACAATACATTGCAATACAATAAAATACAATACTTCAACATGTTTATATTCAATCTAACAACAAGTGCAATGTTGACCAAAATTTAACAAAATGATTCTCAGTTCCATTCGATAAATCTATATATCTAGTGATATTGTAGTATTTGTTGATATCTTTCTTTATAAACTCGATATGAGGTGCATAATTTCCAAGAGCACATTTGAATATATATTGTTTGATCAGAAGGATGATTACATTTATAGGATTATTATTTTTATTTTGAAATCGTAACAAAACATTTTCCATAGAAAATTTTATTGATAATTGTATGTTTTTTTAGCCAATCTGTCACTTTGCACCATATTTTCCTCACGATGTCGCATTCCCAAAAGAGATGTTCTATAGTTTCGATTTCCTTTAGACATAAGGAGCAAAATGGCGAATTTGAATATTTCATTCTATAAAGAAGACATTTTGTTGGTAAAATGTTGTGGATAATCCTATATTGTAGCCACCTTAAGTCAGTGCTCTGAGTACATTTATTTGAAATAATGTTAAAAATCATCTATTCTTTATCAGTAAAGGTCTTATCCAGAACACGTTCCCATTTGGAAAAGCATGGTAACTTGGTAAAGGTTGAATCTAACAAAATGTTGTAAACGTGTTTGTTTCCAGCAGGCGTGTTCACTTGTTGATAATTAAATGGATATATAGGGTGCTGTAAAGGTCTTGTAAATGTACAAATATTATGCGTGCTAGCGTATGATCTTATTGCTGCCTTTATTCCCTCAAAGACAAGAAAATTGGTTTTGATTCGGTATTTCTCACAAAAATCTTCAAATGTCATAAATTGACCGTCATAGTTTAATATATCATTTACAAATACAATACCACTATTTTTCCAGTTTTGATAGAGGATCGGTTTTTTATCGATAGTAATATTATGGTTATTCCAAATTGATTGACTTTTTATCTGATCTTCTGACAGAATGTTTGATTCACATTTTGTAAGAAAGATTTCCCATACATTAAAAACATCTCTCCAGAATTTGTTTGATAATGTTGTATTGCAATTCTGTATACATTTCGAACTGTCGGACCAGATAGAATATGTATGAGGTAATCTGTTCATGATAATGTGGCTCCATTTATTAATTAGTCTATTAATCCATTTTAATTTCTGGGAATATATAACATTTTTAACATCAGGTACTCTGATCCCTCCGTCTTCTAGGTTTAAAGTGATTACGTTTCTCTTTACTTTATCAGGTTTACCCTTCCATATAAATCTAAAACATGTTTTTTGTAACTTATCAAGTATTTGTGTTGAAGGATTTGGAAGGGCTGAAAATAGATGATTTAACTGTGGAAGCAAAAGGGATTTTAAAATCGTATTACGTCCGAATGGAGATAGCGAACGAGTTGACCAGATATTCATCTGTTTTTCGATTTTTTCAATTTTATCCTTATAGTTTAACTCAATCATGTTGTCTAGATCAATATCAAAGTCGATTTCCAATAAAGTGAATTGGGTCTGGGACCAATTAAAGTTATATTCCTTGCACAGTTTGTAACGCGTCCTCTTTTTTTAACCTATCCAAATAAGTTTTGTTTTGTCAACATTTACCTTCAGTCCAGAAAATCGAGCAAATAATTGTAGAACATTTAAAACTGCATAGAGGCTTTTTTCGGATCCGTCCAGTGCAAGTGTTGTATCATCAGCAAATTGAGACAAAATGTATTCAATGTTACCAATACGTATTCCCTTGATTTTACTATCATTGCGTATCATTATTCCTAATATTTCTACACAGAGAATGAACAAATATGGGGCGATAGGGTCTCCTTGTCGACATCCACGTTCGATCATAAAAGGTTCTGTGGCAAATCCATTTACCATAATTCTCGATTCTATATCTTGATAAAATGTCTTAATCCATGTTTGAATACTAGAACCAAAGTTAAAGAAGGACAGAACATTTATGAGGTAACTTCTGTCGACCGAATCGAACGCTTTTTCAAAGTCAACCGAGAGTAATAGGCCTGGTATCTGGTGGGATTCAGTGTGTTCCATCAAATCATAAATCAATCTAGTTACTTCCCCAATGAATCTACCTTTGATAAAACCTTTTTGGTCCTCGTTAATAATACATGGCAAAACTCTCTTAATTCTGTTGGCAACGGCAGCTGAACCTACTTTATAGGAGGTGTTCAAGAGTGATATCGGTCGCCAGTTTTTTAGAAATTTCTTTGGCTTGTTTCCTTTGGGGATACACGTAATCAAGCCTTGTCTCTGGGTGATTGACAAATTACCTGTTCTATATCCAAAGTTTAAAGACTTCAACAAAAATGAACCGAGGTCCTTCCAAAAAAATTTCAGAAATTCTGTTGTAAACCCATCAGGACCGGGACTTTTGTCGTTTTTCATTGCTCTCAAAGCTATTGATAATTCGGATAATGTTAATTCTCCTTCGAGATCATTAGATTGTGTGTCTGTTAATTTTGGTACATCAATTTCCTTGAAATAGTCAGTCAAATCTATGTTGCTAACACTATGGGATGTGTAAAGTTTTTCATAAAAGGCTTTAGTTTCATTCTGCATTTTATCAGTTTCTGTTATTACAGTTCCATCAGACTTTTCTATTTCGATAATTGCTTTATCTAAAAAGTGTCTTGATTCCAGTTTAAGAAAATATTTACTTGGTTTTTCGCCCCGTTCAATCCATTTGGCTTTTGACCTCACCATCATTCCTTTAATTTTTAAATTGTTGATATCATCTAATTCATTTTTAATGATACTGATTTCTTCCAAATACTTTTGTTTTTCATCATCACTGGATGATAAATCTAACTTTTCATCAAGTTTTTCCAGATCTTGATATAAAGATTTCTCTTTCCCAGCTCGTATTTTCTTTTGAGTTGAAGAGTAATAAATAGTTTTACCTCGTATCATTAAAAGAAGAGTCTCCCATAATAACTGATCATCAATATAATACTTATTTGAAGCGTTTTCGTCTGTGATTTTATATTCATTTAGTGTTGTCTTAATATTTTCCTTTACGAGTTCGACGTATTTTTTTCTCATGCAATAGAGAATTATTGAATTTCCAAAAGCCTGGTCCACGACATAGTGTGGAAGGAGAAAATGATAATTCGATTAATGAATGATCTGAGCTAATACTTGGTAGGATGTTAGACTAATCAACTGATGGCATCAAATCATGTGATATCAAGAAAAAATCAAGTCTACCTTGTTTTAGGGGATTCGGTTGACGCCATGTATACCGATTGGAGTCAAAGTTTAATTCTCGCCATGGATCTTTGAGATCAAAGGTGTAAATTAGTTCGATAACTTTTTCTCTAGCTTTTGGATTGTTCTCGTGCTTATAGTTATAAGTATCTAAATGTTGATTTAATACCAAATTCCAATCGCAACAAAGGCACATTTCCTCACTGTCAAACTCTTTGACAATTTCAATTATATTATCATAATACTCTGGCGTATCATCATTTGGCCCGTATATAGCGATAACCGTATAGGTGATGTCATCACTAAGGATTTTTAAGGCTACATAATTACCATTTTCATCATACTTTGAGACCAGAACTTTGAAACTAAAATTATTGTTAAATAAGATAGCAGTTCCACGCGCATTGGATGTATATGTACTTATATAACATTCACTGTAACCCCACTGTTCTTTAATCAAGTTAACTTGTTCTGATTTAAAGTGTACATCTTGCAAACAGTATATATTGCCTTTCTTTTTTTTAAGGAAATTAAAAACCGTTTTCCTTTTCATGATATTACCTAAGCCTCTGCAGTTGTATGATAGTATTTTTAATTTATCCATGTTTTATATTCAAAGTGTCCATCTGTGATAGTCATAAAGCAATGTTGCCAAGTGTTTGATACAGTGATTGTTAGTCTGTAAGAGTGTGCCTGTGTTTTATAAGGTATAGTCATTCCGATTACGGTTGCCTGTTTCATATATACTTGAACATTTAAAACTTGAAAAAGTAAAACATAAAACATTGGAGATGTATGCAAAAGTAAACAAGCATCTCTCCCCTACCAATGGATAATAACTAAATTATAATCGATCTTTCATCATGAAATACAGTCAAATGAGGAAAACAAACTTATAACGAACATTATACATATTGTATAGCAAAGTGGATAATTATATACTCATAGCAATGCCAATGTCAGTATGCTCACGCCACTGTGACAGTCAAAGTTTTCACATTGGCTGATGAATTAAAACAAGAGACAAGGCAGATTTTGCCCATTCACAAAATTCAGTACTCACATATGTGGTCAGTCCATGGTAAAGTACGTAATCCAAATGAAATGAGAATAACACACTGCAACATAACAGTCGATATTACGACAACGTGTTAAACACACTTTCCAAAACATGTGTTTCTTAGCGGGAAAACTTCCCGCGCACAATATGCACGTGCAGTCAAAAACGAGGTTGTATGATGACTGTCTCACAGAGTCAATTATGTGATATATGTATATTAAGTTCATTTTGGGCAAATCTAATACAGATAATTCTCTAGAAGTTGTATTTGTAAATTTAAATACATGAGCTTTTGTGGATTAATATTACCGTTTGTAAATACAGACAACGTTGTCAGTTAGTGTAATAAGTTATCACTTGTATATTATTAGCATGTTTGTTTTCATACACGAATGTTCAGGGGCGTTTACTCCATGTTGATGATGGTGACTTTGGGTCCTTTGTTTCCAAGACTACCTCCGTCCCTTGCACTCTGACCCTTGTCCAGAGATGTTCCTTCTCGCGAATCTCAGCCGCCTGACGACTTAGTATGGCACGGCGTTTCTTCAGCATCGCTGGTAAGTCGGTCTGTATGCTCCTCCCGGATCCTCTGAGCAGTTTGCGGGCGTTGAAGACATCGTCCCTGTCCGGCATGTAAGAGAAAGTGGCGATGATACTCTTGTGTGCATCAGGTCGATGTTTCCGCTGAGTTGGTTTATTGACGCAGATACAATTTAAAATAATTGATATAGGTTGAAATCACCGTACTTCTGTTTGTTAAGGTAAGTTTCGATACTGAAATTCCGAGTCGAGCAACCGTTTAACTTCCGCATTCCATCTAAGGTCACGGTAATCCATAATACCCATGTAGTTAGTCACATGACCTGTCTTCACGGGTCTACGGATGGTACACCAGGCAAATCCGCATACACGGTTTCGTATGCATTGGTTATGGTTCTATCAGAATTCAACAACTTTATCGAAAGAGAAATAAACCACAGTATGACGATATATACCACAGAACAACGTTATATACCACAGTATGACGATAAACACACCACAGCATGACGATATATACCACCACATGACGATATATATATATACCACCACATGACGATATATACCTCAACAGTCAATATATGCCACAGGACGACGATATATACCACATGACGATATTTACCACCACATGACGATATATACCACCACATGACGATATATACCACATACGATATATAACACAACATGTTTATTAAACGAGTTGATGTTTGGTAGTTTAACGAGCGAAAGCGAGTTAAATACCGATGCCATTCACGAGTTTCAATCAATCTTTATTTCGTACTGAAGGCATAAGTCATGTGAATATATACATAAATAAATAGTGTACATTAGTTCGCTATGCCATTTTTTTCTACAAATCATAGCTTTATTAATATACATAGCAAGATTTTGTAACGTTCTTTGAAATGTACTGCTCATTAAACTATATAATTTAGTGATACTTGGATGGACATAGTAATATTGTTTAATATACTTACAACGTAATGAGTTATAAAGTGAACAGGTGAAAAGAAAGTGGTATTCATCTTCAATTTCGTTTAAATTTCAAAGTGTACATATTCTGTCTTCTCTTTGTCTATACCTGCCATTTTCAATAAATAAATCATGGGATGAACATCTAAATCTTGCTAATGATCGTCTGTATTTTTTTTTTATATCAACACATGATAAGTAAGCTTCTTTTAACAGATCCTTTTTAAATATTGCATAATAGAAACATTTTTGTGACAGAGTAATTTTATCACACCATGTTTGAAAATATATATCTTTTAGCCTTGTCGTTAGCGAATGGATGAATAACTTATGAGATTCTACATATTGTGAATTCCAAGCATTCCCGAAGCCGATAGAGAGCAGTAGGCTTCTGACACGGGATGCCCAATTTCTTTGACCATTATTATTGTACATTAGCATCGTATTATAAAAAATTTCGGTATTCTATTAGAGGGCATAGCTAGAAGTCTTAACCAGTATTTTACTGCATGTACGGTAGTGGAAATATAAATCAGAAACCTCTCAAGTTCACCATAGACAATAACACTGGGTTTAGTTGATTTTACTCCTAGAAATTTCTTACATGCATATAAGTGAACTTTTTCAATTACCTCCGTATTTTGCAAACCTCATCCTTCTGAGCCATACAATAATATTGCTTTTATTTTTGCATCAAATACTTTGAAAAAGGTCTGGTGCGTGAGATCGCCTAAGATACGTGTCTGCCTCAAAATACCGATGAACACTTTTTTAGCTTGGGTTGTTGCCTGATTGAAATGTTTGTGCCACGAGAAGTTTCTGCTAAAATATACACCCCAAAATTAATAAATGACGTTGTCTCCAGTAGTTCCTTTATAAAATACCATTGTTCTGCTTTTGCTAGTTTACCGCCATTTTTAAATACATTAATTTTCGATTTAGATCTGTTCACTTTTAGATTCCATTCATCCGAATACTTCTCTAATTCATTGATTTGTCTTTGTAGGCCAATAATAGTTGGCGAAAATAAGACAATGTCATCCGCAAATAAGAGCAAAAACAACTGCATAATGTCTGGGTGTAGCTGTATACCATACGCACAGTTTTTTTTAATTCGAATGGCTAATTCATTAATGAAAATGGTGAATAAAAACGGGCTCAAAACGCAACCCTGTCTAACTCCCAAATGGCTATTGAAAATATCGGATACATCGTTATTGTTTCATAAACATGTTATCAATCGGGACCGAGTTTAGTATTTTATTTATTACTCAATGATGTAAATAGCGTTGAATTGCGAGAATATCGTTTTTAGCGACGCTCACTTGCAAATAGGTCACCCTCTATTTCAGTTGCGCGGCTAACATTGTGACGTCAACCAAAAACGATTCTGACGTCACGGTGTACGAAGTTCACACAATGACACATATCCCCGCCATTGTATGGTGTTGGTATGGGAGTTCATGGTTGGAAACAGCTGTTCAGCTTAATTATTTAATGATAAATTCATAGTTTTAGATTTCAGCGATATGTTCTCTGTTGATTGGTTTAAACAAGGTCATGTGACAATAAACATTCACATAAACCAGAAACTGACAGTTGAAAATAACTTTAAGGTTTATTCAAAATAACCTACGGGACTACTTATCATTGTATCATTGTGCAATTATGACACGGTTGGCGCATGCTGATTTCAAGCTCAAGTTAAATTGTTGTATATATGTGGTCGACAAGCTCCCGTATAAGTTTAACGTGCACTTTTCAAACCGTGTATAAGCCAGTGAACAAATGCATTATAAAATTTCTTAAAGACATAATACATGCAGCCTGATTACTCGTACCACAATACATGAAACTTTGATTATAATGTAACTAATGTTGCCTTCAGAATGAAATGGATTGTTGTAACCAGTCGACTATACGTAAAGCTCCTAATACACGTTGTGCCACTCATATGCATATATGTTGTGCCCCAGGGCATATCAACAAGGCAAGCGGAGCAGTTATGTGAGTTGTCAGTTTCATTTCAACATGGCGAAACAACGAAACGTTGTTATTTCTATGGATGGTAGCGAGTTTTCGACATATGCCCTAGACTGTAGGTATTATCCTTGAATTATAACTGATTAAAATACTTAAATGCTAACTAAAATGATATTCATTATGTTTGATGCATATGTTTATATCAAAGAAACTACTTAAGTTTTGAAAAGTTGTTTAGTTCCATTTCGCACTATATACAGCAAATATCATTGAAGGAGCTTTAAACATATTGCACACGAATGCCTGGGTGGTACGCATATTATATACAGTGTAAAGTAAACAATGTTTGTTGATAAGTAAATTTTCTCGCAATATGTAAAATTCATCAATCCAAGCATAATCTTAGTATATACCTTGAACGTTAGAAATAACTCACTTTTCTGAATAATCTACCTATCAATAATTTTATCTTTTTTAGTTCACATTGCTTACTGCTAGTTTTACTTGCTTATATTCAGTACATATCTTAAGCAGCGAAACCAACTGTGAGCACTTCCTTGTGGGGCTAATCACAAAAGCTAATAAATGTCATGTGTGATGGTTTATTGCTTGTTCTGTATATGAAAGTGTAAATGTAGAGGTAAGTGTGTATGTTATATCCATACCACGCCAAAGGCAGTTTATGCATATTTTTTAACGAAACAAAATTCATAAAATCCCTGCATTTAATAGGATAGTATTTCTTTGTAACTTTCTGCGAGACAATCAAGAAGCGACAATTATAACGGGCTGTTTCAGCAATAGTCCATACATCAATAATTATTTATTAGTTCATTGTGGCCCATGACGCCGTCTCGATATACAGATTTCAACTAGCGTCCTTCAAATACACCCAAACGGTTTACACTCAATTGCAAAAATGCAATTGCAAAGTCATAATGTACATTTGTTGTGTATGACTTGTATTGGGGGAATATATTGCATATATTTTTATATTTAAGGGTACGAGCAGTATGTGCGCAAACCAACTGATCACGTGATCCTAGCACACTGCCAGGAGTACCAACCAGTCATACAGTCACGTGAGTACCTACTTCCGTAATAATCTGTACTGATGTGGTAAATAGTTAAATACTACTTTGCTTAGTTTGATCTTATACTCTTTCCTGTATTTATTTTCAGAATATTTTACTATTTTCTTATAGTTTCATTCATTCCCATCTGCCTTTTGTGACAATTAAATTCTGTCATTCTTATATTTTGATGTTTTATAATTTATTTTAGAAAATAAATGAGTGTTTGTTTAATTGCAATACTAATATTTACTTCCGGTTGACATTCACATGACAATGTTTATATTTTAGAAAGTCTAGAAAGAAAAAATAGGACTTCGCGATTTTGTTGGTGGATAACAAATCTTTACAATATGGTGTCTTGCAGCTTTTACTGGAGACTTGGCAACTGCCGCGGCCCGGGCTGCTGAAGAAGAGGAGAAGTTGGGGACCTTGCTGGAGAGACTGAGAGTCATGCTGAAAATAAAACAGGTAAAGGTATAGGTATTCATATCAATTTACTTCATTTCTACTGTGCTTTAATTGCTTTACATACAGGACTCATATTTGTAATGCTCTCGAAGTGCAGAAGATACATAGTTATAAGCCAGTGTTTATATGTAGAGGAAACAGGGTCGTAATAAATGGTACTTACGCCAATCTAATCACTAGTCAGCTCCTAAAATGTTGGCACTGTTTGTCATACACCTATGTCTGACATTATCTATTATAATATAATTAGTATATATTATATAATACTTTTCTTCAGATGAAAGGTAAGGTGGTGAGCGAGGAGGGCAGGAAACCGGGGCAGACTGTCCTGAAGATAGCTGAGAGGGAAGACGCCAGTGTCATCGTCACCGGAACTCGTGGTAATGGTACAGTCAGACGCACCATCCTCGGCAGCGTCAGTGACTACATCATGCATCATAGTCACATCCCTGTCCTTGTATGTCGTCACAAGGAACATCATCAACGACATCATGACCAGTATAAGCAACTGCAGGAGTAGCAGCAGCAGTAGCATGACCTTCGACAGCAACATCGGCAGCAGGGGAATTGGCAGTAGTAAGAGCAGTAGCAGTAGCAGAAGTAGCAATAGTAGGAACTTTGAAGTAGCAGTAGCTTCGGCGGTAACTACAGCAGCAGTAGCAGCTGTGGCAGAAGTAGCAGCAGCAATGATTATATTGTACACAATGGAATCATCTGACGCATGAACAACAACATCTCCTGCAAGAGCCGCACAAGAGTTGTAGATTATGTAAAAGGCTAGAACACCTTGGTCACGTTACCACAAAAAAGTGATATGCCCAGAAAATATGATTGCACTCGTAGGTAATAAATCAATGTACTAGTCATGCATACCAATTCATTGTGTTCGTTTACTTAACATTCATATCCGGACATATCATTTACTCCATGTAGGTGAACATGTATATAATGTAAGTTCTATACTTATACTAGGTGCCATCTATCTAGTTGAGCAAAATATAATGTGGGCCTCCTTCCACAAATTTCGGATTTCGTGACAACTATAAAGAATTTAGCAATTTTATATCTTCTTGAAGTTGCACCATTTTTGCCATAACATTATTAATTTTGTTAATTTTGTTGGACTGTCATGTTAATTACTGCTAATGTGAAGACCATATTTTAGAAATTATTTAATTTTACATCTTAAAGTGTGTAAGACTTTGAGCTGAACAGGCATTCATAGTCTTAAGAGGAGGTAACTATAATATTTCCTTTTGCGAATCATGATACGATTACAAATTGAAAAATATCATCAACCGATGGATACGCAACGCCGTTATTACCCTGTGGATAATTGGTGTGTGTAATAACATGTTTTACCCCCAAAAGCAAATATAAATAACATAAACTATCATTATAAATGGGAAATTTGAAAAAAACGTGCTACTGCCACTTTAAGTTTTAGCATAAAGTTTTCAGTTTCCTATATCTCTCCTGCATATGGAACTTGATGATTAGGCTGTGTATGATTAATGATATATCGACTTTCTGGTCACATATTGTTTACCCTTTTGATTTCATTCTTGTGCTTTGATAATATGTGTCATTTTGTATCTTGATTTTATAAATGCTCATTATGTTTGATGAATGAATAATGTCCTAATATGTTGTTTTTCTAAAAGTTAATTTGTGAGTACAACATAATGTCTTGAAAACCATTCCTGTGTTATTTCATATCAATACTTGAATAAATTGTTTAACAACATTTTTACTGACGTGATGATTTCAACACACAAGTGCAACAAGGGGGTGCCAATGGTAGGGAAAATAACTGACGTGTTTTTTATTTGTTAAATTAGATTCAGGAGTTTCGCAATTCTGGAAATATGAAACTTGGTACATGTCGTTTGTGTGCTACATCTTTAAAGGAAGTATAATATCTTAGTTGCTTAGATGGGATGCATCCATATGAATCATAATGCTAAAATGCCGTTGGTTTGATTTGTTAAAGCTATTTGCAAATGTAAAAGTTATTGATGGATTTGGTTTTATATGTATACTCTGCTTGTGTAGTGATTGATTTGATAAAATCTATGTTCATCATTTCTTCGCTAAAATATCAAATTGTGTGTATATTTTCAATTATTTATATTTATTTTATCACTTTTATTTGAACACTTTATGCATTGCATCACAGTGATGATTCTACTTTGTGTACATTTCAAAGTATGATGTTTATGCATTGTACAGATGCATTTGATCTTAACTGCTTATAGATATTCTAGCAGTTGCTCAAGAATATGGGATTTCCACAATCGATGTCATTTCGTAACACCATCACAACATTTCCAGAACTCAAAATAAAATTGTATACTTTCAAACATTCACCAACAAAAAACATGATGATATTATCAGCGCATATTGACTGAAGCATATTGACCGAAGCGTTACAAATAATCATACATACAGCTGGTGAACAAAAGTTTGTTACATTGCTATGTTTACATGACGTTTGAGACTTAATACACAAATAAAATGTTTATAAATGGTTGTATTGTAGCACTACTTGGTATCAAAAGAAAGTACATCTAATCAGGAATATTGATATCTTTTATTTTTCTCAGTACCTGTATTGGTTTAGACATGAATTCCTGGAAACTGCGACAGGTATCTTTTTAGACAAAATACCAATATTTATTTACCAACTTTCAAAGCTCCTGGCTTGAAGTAGGCAATCACTCAGCAGTTGCGTTACCAATAATGTCCCAGAGAGTCCAAATAGGGTTAATGTTTTGGGAATGCCAAGGGTATTCCAATTATGGTATGTTCAGAACAGCCCAAAATGAATGACCACTCTTAGAAAATTGAGGAATGGATTTTATTTTGCAGAAATCTGATTTTTTAATCAGAAATACAAGACATTCTTATTATGTTTTAGGTCGTTAATGATCCAATTCTGATATTTCTGGGAATTACAGAATACCAACCACCGTTTACGATTCCAGCAGCAATTTTCTGACAATATCCCCAAAAATTGACTTGGGGGTTGGTGTTTTACAGTCACCTCTGGGCAATAACTTCTGTATCTCTTACTTTGAAAACGCCTTACTTACATCTTACGAATATTGCTAAAACTTGTGAAAATAGATTTGTCAGCGAAAGGAACATGGTCCCAATTTGGCCCCCAGTAAAATGTATGTGCTCTTCTCCAATTTCTTCTTAGTTTTCTCTCCAGTCATTCAAAATGAGTTTTCTGCACGAGGACCTAGCATTTAAACCCAAATTGTTGAACATGCCCGGAAATAGTCATGTGGCTGATCCATAAATCAACCCTTTTCTGCACAATACCCCTCAGAATGTTAAGAGCTGAGACTCTGTTCTCATACACTTATTTCGTGTCAATCTCACTTCTCCTTTAGTTGTGTTTCGTTGTCTGCAAGATATTCCTGCAGGAATAACATGTTCTGTAACATGAAATTTTTAAATCAACTTATTCACACCATGATTGTTGACCATGCACATGTATATTTCGGTCATTACTTTTGAACTTGTATCCATTCCATTCCGGTATGCCTGACGGTGGCAATCCAGGTTATTTCATTTAAAATCGTATTTCGTCACTTTAACATATTCACTGCATGATATACGTATATTAACAGTTGTCGCAGACAATTATGCCAATGAAAGCAGATAAATTATTCACTTGCAATATAAATTAGTAGAGGTAACGGGCAACAAGTTTTGAAACATTTCTCAGAACCCATTGGATTAAATAATGTACATACTTTATTCAAAAGCAATTTATGTGTTGAAGAAATATGCAATAGTTATGTTTCAAAACATTTTAAAGTTGATATGCAAAACAAGAATGAACTCACCGAGACGAACTGATGATACCTGCAGTATTCATATTTGCAACTTTAGCACCAATTTCAGTTCAACCATTATCTAACTTAATATATGCATGATATCAAGAATTTCCTAACTTCATTTGCATTTACAATGATTTGACTACCTTATTATGAGAAGAAAACATTACGTTTGTAAGTTTTGTGGAAAATAATGACACAAATGTTACGAGTGTTGTGAATGTAACAAACTTTTGTTCAGCAATTGTAATCTCAAATAATGTAGCGTGGCACCCACGCTCACTGTTGTTGAACTGTATTGATTGTTATCAACTGATCATATGCTAAAAGCTCTTAATTTCAAAGTTTGTGTATTACCATAACGACATTTGTTCTAGCAATGTTTAACATATGTACAAGCAACTGCTGGTGTAATATAACATCCTGAATCCTAACATTATTTCTCAAATTTAGAACATGAATGTGATCATTTTACCTCGTGTAGAGTATATACATTAACAATCAAGATATAAAAAAAAGAACTATCCAAAGTAATTCACTTTTAGATAAATAAGTTTATATATTTCCTTCTAAGTAATAGTAAAACTTTGTTTAAGTCAAATTAACTGCATAGATCGGAATTTTCTGTTCAATGGCCTCAATATTCAACATAAAATCCATTATGAACACATGAACATAAATATGGACATTTAATTAGCAATGAGTGCTAAAAATAAAGTTAATACCATGATATACACTGTGATATATACTAGGATATATGATTGGATACATAAAAGGATGTATTTGCTGCATTGATCTGATTTCTCAACTTCAGGAACCAATACAACTTATGACGGACCTCCTGGCGGAAATTCAGTGGGAAAATATATCAACTCAACTATGAACAATCAAAGGCTATACTAAGCACATACTTATACAAAATGCAATGAAACTAAACATAAATATCACGAATCTAAATCCACGTCAGTAATCTCATAATCATTGTCACTATTATCGAAGCTAAGGGTTATCAAGTGTTACGCAATCAAAGTTATGAAAGTAAAATAATAAATGAGAAGCGAGTTCTATAGATTTACATCTTATTTAGCATCATTGGAAGCTTGATAGCGATGTTGGTTTCTACATAAAGAAAACTTGCACTCTTTCAATGAAGAACTGATAAATCCTAACTAGTTGTTCCTTCATTTAACCAACGTGTATGTGCTTAATAAAGAAGAAAACAATTAGATTGTTTTGAGTTTTCTTCCTCCTATTGTCAATGACGTTCAATAAAAACAATTTTTTTAAACAAAATGAATAATTGACGAAGGTAAGATTTCAACTCATATGCACTAAAGTGGCTTCTTCCTTGGCAAGGTTAATCAGGAAAGTTGCGATGCCGGCAATGTAGATGATGAAGAAGAGGAGGAAGACCAGACCGTTGGCAAGCTGCAGGATGACGCACTTCTTACAATCGCCCCAGTTCTTGCCACCCAGACACACCCACCACGTGCCCTTCTCGTCCTTATCGTGAGTCTTCTTCACGATAGTGGTCCAGATCATCTCCAGGATCACCACACCTGTCACAGCTGTCCCACAGATCATCACGTTGCCGAAACTCTCACCTGGGAACATACATGTCATAGAAGGATTGATAGAATTGTTTAAGGAAATGAATCTCAGTGACAATTTTTATAGTAGACGGTGTTAGAATTAATGGAGAGGAACCAGTTCATATCCCGGTAGATGCACTATATTTAAGCACATTATATTTAAGCACATTATATTTAAGCACATTATATTTAAGCACATTATATTTAAGCACATTATATTGCTCGAAACAGGGAAATATTTATGAAATACGCAAATGACAACATTATATTTTAGGCACATCTACGCTCATTCCTATTGATGCACAAACTATCCTCCATATAAGCAGTTTAAATGATAATGATATTGCGAAATATTTTTTATATCTTATCATCTAGATCTGCATTTAATTTGAGTCCGGTCTTTGATAAGCTTGAAAATGATTACATCGTCTGAATGATCTAGTGAAAATAATTAAACCTGTCAAATATCGAAGGCCAATCAGCGACCAATCCAACACTATGGCCATGGTTCAGTTTTTTTAGAAAATGCATCCTACACCAAGGCCAGTGGCTGATCCGGTTTGGGGGAGGGGGGATTCATTCAAAATGTTTTGCATTTGGGGGAAATTTGGACACCTTTTCCACTGGTGGACTCATGGGTGGATTCCTTGATCCGTCGATGAAGGTCAAGGTTACAAAGTTAAAGGCGATGACCTCAGTATGGGACATCATCATCTTCAACTGTTATGCTGACGCATTCAAAGTTGTGGTGAAGGTTTAAGAAAATGTGGTTTTCATCAAGGTCAAGGTCAGAAGATCAAAGAATATGACTAGTTCAATGGTCTTATATCAACACATATATCACATTTAAATATATCATTGATTAATCAAAAGTATGAACCAAGCAAGGCTAAAATTTAACCCAGTGTCTGGAGTCAGGGGTCATAACTCATATTATAATTAATCAAATCACCCCAAAATGTATACCCTGGTGTATTAACCAAAGCACTGTGAAGTTCATTTCAGAACACAGGTACCGTTTTCCGGCCGGCCGGACAGAAGGGTTGCGTCACAACATAAACCCCCTTGGGTTTCCCCTGGGGGTTCAAAACTGTGACGAGCTGACTGCAATATATCCCAGAAAACGATGTAGTGGATATAATGACAGACAGCTTGAGTGGTGTTGTTCGCATTCAGGGAACAATTTAGACGAGGATGTTTTGAAAGAGGTGATCTGAGACCTATTCTGATGAAGACTTACCAAAGACATGGTCTCTCTCCACACCGAAGATAGGGGGCAGGATGCCAGATAGAAGACCTGTGTAAAAGAGGAAAGACAGCAACATCCCTGTAGCATAGGACAGTCTGGTCCCTTGAGCGTTCAGTGGTATCAGGAACACAAGGGGCTGTAAGAAAGAGAGACAGATGCCCGGGATCACCAACAGAACCCAGTAAAACCTCTCGTGCCGCCTGAACTGGAACCTGTAGTTGACATTGTTGTACTCTATCCCGTATCCTCCCGTCAGGTTGACGACCTCCACGAATGTATCTATAAGCTCCCAGGCCTTGTCCGCTGTGTAGAAATCCAGATTGACGGGATGGGGGTAGTGTGGAATGGACCCTTTCACCAGAAGCAGCTCGTCCGTGGAGTGAACCCAGCTGGTGATGCTGATGTTACAGATCTACAACAAACATTGCGATAGCATTGGACAACGGTGCTCTGAGAATACAACACTTCCTCAATGAAGCACCGTGTGTCCTCTCACCGAACAGTTAGTATGAATACGATAATTTAAGATCAAAAGTCCAACCCGGCCCAAGTAAACCTTTAGCCATCTTTCAATGCTGCTGAAGGCTACCAAGACAGCGTTTCAATGCTCAAACCTGGATATCACTGATTGAGACAACTGAACAATGTACAGGACCACATGTCACCACTTCATGAATTGAAAAACACGTTTCCAGCATACTACGTTATAGAAAGACCAGTAAGCACAGACCTGTATGTCCACTGGGAAGATGGAAGTGTCGATCTCACAGGTGGTTGTTGGTGAGACACGGGGGATCCAGGTCACTGTTCCGTTAGAGTTCACTCTCATGGGGAAGGTGTCGTCACGGAGGAGAAACATCGAGTCTTCTATCCTGGGAATTGTTGAAAATATATTTGACACAAATGAAATTTTGAATAATGATATTTATTAAGTGACTCTTTGATGAAATATTGATAATTAAACTTACATTATGCCTTACTTATTGTGTCCAGTATATAACAAATTCATCGACAAGGGCACGGCAAATGTGTCTTGTTTGCTTTGCACGAAAAAGGCGAAAACCACAATTTGGGAAAATTTGGGAAATTATGCGTTTGATACCATAGTTCAATATGAAACAATCATTGTTGCGTTTGGGCGATGTGTTTTCATGTGGTTGGTTTTGAATCTGAGTTTGATTTTTTTTTAAATTTCAAAACTAAAGTGATAGCGTTTCTTTTGCCCATGAGTTTAAAAATTTGCTAAGTGAGTATGTGTGTGTGCGTGTGTGCGTGCGTGCGTATGTATTAGTAATAGTAGTAAATTTGTGATTGTGACTGTGAATGTATTGATATATTTAATTGTGGCGCAACAACTTAAACTGTAAAAAGTATGTACTGTAGAATGGTCTACTTTTATGTATGTGTTACTACTTACGCATTGCTGACTACCAGGGGTGGAGTCCAGATCTCGTTCACATAGAAGACGATACTGTCCGGGTTCCCGGGAACCGTTGGATCCCAAGAGAGTCGTGTATCTGTCCATTTCTGGGGGAAGAGTTCAGATGAGTTTTTGCAGGCAATTTCCCTGGTCATAACATCATAAGTCGCGCCATTTCCCACCACTTGCTAATTAAACGTTGCTGTATTTCTACGTGTGAGCGCTGCGCCTGACAACAACAGTGCGCTCTTCGCTAGCACAGAAAACGTAGGAAAGAAGGCAAGGTTTAAATTAGATTATCTTTACCACAATTAAGACAACTGAAATGCCTAAACATAAATATGAATCAACACTGAGAGGAAAGCAGTAATTACAATCTGATTGCAGATGACTAAAATATCAGATTAATCAATATGAACATACTATTTAGTTGTATACTTCAGTTCCACCAAATAATGAATCATGTTTTACTCATTTTAGTTATAGACAATCTCATTAAAATCAGATCGAAGGTAACACTCGTACATGGACCTCGATGCGTTTCTGATCTGAGCACTGCACCATATACAACCTTTTGCTCGAACCAATCAGCGACGAGGCCAGAAAACCATCGGATCGATTTGAATTGACATACCAAACATCACATCCAATGCCATATTTAAGGCCACGGATTGGCTGAATTTATTGAAGGTGACAGTAAATGTCGATGAATGTGGTACGAGTGTTACTAATTTAAATGAGATTGGGTTTTAGTATTTTGTTTCACTCCAGCGTAATTTTATTAGCGCTTCTTTATAGTTTGATTAGGCGTTGCAGTATGCATTTGCTTTCAGTTAATATTAGACTTGGCCCTCTTGTTGGCATTTTCAATTATCTTGACTGTGTCAAACGCGATCAGAGAGCATCTGCACTGCGGTTGAGTCCAACAATACTGCAATCTGACCATGACCAGACTGCAATTCACCGCAGTAGAGTGCGACCGGACTGCAGTTTGACACCGGATGTTTGGCATAAGAGTTGAACCTACCATATACAAGAGGAAGGTCGTCCCAAGCTCCTGTTTCACGGAATCCTGTGTATAGATTAGATAATGATTTACATTAGAATAATGTGTATATATCAGGTAATTATTTACATTTGGTCAGGGGTCAGGGGTCAGGGGTCAGGGGTCAGGAAGTTTACAATTTAGAATACCCGTCGACTAAAGTGACTGTACACAACATTTCAAATTTCTAGAATTGTTGGTACTGGAGAAGAAGATGATAATAGGTTTTTAAGGTCGTGAGCCATGTGATCGTATTTGGGGTCACGGGGTTACCAAATCTACAATTTAGAATCCCCATTTACCAAGGAGTCTGTACACACAATGTCTGCTCCATAGAGTGGGCTTTTTACAAGAAGAGGAAACTAGAGCCATGGACTATGTAGCTCATCAGGGTTTATATTGTTTAATGGTGGATACATATATAGATTAATATATTTTTAGGTCATGGCCCGTGAGGCCCTGATTTGGGGTACAGAGGTCACCATATCTACAATTTAAAATCTCCATTGGCTAAAGAGTCTACACACAATATCACAGCCTTCTGGGTATTTTCTTTTTTGAGAAGAAGATGAAAATAGTTTTGTTTAGGTCATGGCCTTTGAGGCCCTTATTTGGGGCCAGAGGATCACTAAATCTATAACTGAGAATCTCCATTGGCTAAATATTCTGTACACAACATTACAGCCTTATTTTTTCCGGAGAAGATGAACATAGGATTTGAGGTCATGGCCTGTGAGGCCCTTATTTGAGGCCACAGGCTCACCATATCTACAATTTAGAATCTCCATTGGCTATAGAGTATGCACACACTATTACAATCTTACAGGGATTTCTGTTCTGGAAAGTTACATCTGATTTCATATTTATCCTGTCCCTTTAAGTCATGGCCCTTATTTGGGGCCACAGGGTCACCAAATCTACAATTTAGAATCTCCATTGCAATTGACTAAAGAGTCTGTACACAGCATTTCAGCCTCTTAGGTCTTCACATTCTGAAGAAGAAGATGAAAATAGGGTTTTAGGTTATAACCTGTAAGGCCTTTTTTGGGGGACGCTCGGTCACCAAATCTCCAATTCAGAAACCCAAATGGCCAAGGAGTCTTTACACAACATGTCAGCTCCCTAGACCCAGTGGTTTTGGAGAAGAAAACGAAAAAGTGAAAGGTTTACAGACGGACACCATGCCATGACATGACCCAACGGGGCTTTCAGGCCTGTTTTCAAATGGAAGAAGATTAAAATCAAGTATTTCCATATTGGCCCAGTTAAAGGTGATGCACGAGACGAAGTCGAGGGCCAACTACGTACGGAGGACCTGTCAGTGAGCCATTACGGAAATACTTAATTAATGACAATTTTATAAATTAACTTATTTCAATCTATTTTCACAATAGTAAACCTTTTATTTTCATTGAAATAATTACTAATAAGATTGGTGAACAGATAGCGAAGTTCAAAGTTGTGAAGCGACAGCTTCGGGCGTTCTCCAAATGTATGACTGCGCATGCTCAGACTCATGCCAATTTTGTCTCTATTGACTCTTTTTGCCGTATTGGCCCATATTGCGGACTTAGAAATAGTTGCCATTTAGATAGTGAACAAATATAACAAGGTTATATTTGGGATAACACTGCCTTCAATAGTACACATTAGTGTACTTTTCCGAGCCGAGTCTCATGCGGGATTCGAACCCACACCCTCAGAGTAAGGCAACTATCACCAGCATTTACTGTACCACACGACCATTTCGCCTCGACTGTATCATTAATATGTCCTTTGTAGTAAATATGGTATACATGCCATACACTTGATATTAAAATTTTAATTATTAAATAACTTAAGTATATATATTACTCTCTTTACTGGTTTAATAAGTATTATTAACTTACCAAATTATTTAAAGCGGTCAAAACGAAAGCCACCTCCACTGTCGTCATCTCGCTCGGTCGTATGTGTATATCACCATTTCTTACCAAGCCCTCACGGCCACTTTTGCTTGGGAGACAATTTACTAACAATAGACAAACGATTTATGATAAATACCCTGATGACTGATGATATTTATGATATTTTATTTTCTTAAAACATACCAAATTTATTTACTTTATCATTTTGATGTCGATACAGATGCACAGACAGAAATAGTCATAGAGGAACACAACTTCCTCCACAATACATAACTATGCATACGCCTTACCCTATTTTCTCAAATGTTCTCTGCAAGTTTACTTCATAATGTGCTTTGCTACGGTAGCACAGAAAGTTTAAGGAAATGCGACAAGGCTTACATTGACTGCCTAGAGGTATGCCTTGCAGGGGACGTTCTGATGAACAGAGTGAGACAGAGTGAGACAGTGAGGAACAGAGTGAGACATATTGAGACAGAGAGAAATAGAGTGAGACAGATAAAAACAGAGAGGAACAGAGTGAGACAGAGTGATACAGAGAGAAACAGAGTGAGACAGAGAGAGTCATATTGAGACAGAGAGAAATAGAGTGAGACAGATTGAGACAAAGAGGAACAGAGTGAGACAGATTGAGACAGAGAGGAACAGAGAGGAACAGAGAGAAACAGAGTGAGACAGATTGAGACAGAGAGGACCAGAGTGAGACAGAGTGAGAAATATTGAGACAGAGAGAAATAGAGTGAGACAGAGAAAAACAGAAAGGAACAGAGTGAGACAGAGTGAGACAGAGTGAGACAGAGAGAAACAGAGTGAGACAGAGTGAGACAGAGAGAAACCGAGTGAGACAGAGTGAGACAGAGTGAGACATATTGAGACAGAGAGAAACAGAGTGAGACAGAGAGAAACAGAGAGGAACAGAGTGAGACAGGAAGAGACATATTGAGACAGAGAGAAATATAGTGAGACAGATTGAGACAGAGAGGAACAGAGTGAGACAGATTGAGACAGAGAGGAACAGAGAGGAACAGAGAGAAAAAGAGGGAGACAGAGTGAGACAGAGAGGAACAGAGAGAAACAGAGTGAGACAGATTGAGACAGAGAGGAACAGAGTGAAACAGAGTGAGACATATTGAGACAGAGATAAATAGAGTGAGACAGAGAAAAACAGAGAGGAACAGAGTGAGACAGAGTGATACAGAGTGAGACAGAGTGAGACATATTGAGACAGAGAGAAACAGAGTGAGACAGAGAGAAACAGAGAGGAACAGAGTGAGACAGGGAGAGACATATTGAGACAGAGAGAAATAGAGTGAGACAGATTGAGACAGAGAGGAACAGAGTGAGACAGATTGAGACAGAGAGAAACAGAGTGAGACAGATTGAGACAGAGAGGAACAGACTGAGACAGAGTGAGACATATTGAGACAGAGAGAAACAGAGTGAGACAGAGAGAAACAGAGTGAGACAGAGAGGAACAGAGAGGAACAGAGTGAGACAGGGAGAGACAGAGAGGAACAGAGTGAGACAGATTGAGACAGAGAGGAACAGAGAGAGACAGAATGAGTCAGAGTGAGACAGACAGGGACAGAGTGAGACAAAGTGGGACAAAATGAGACAGAGACAGATTCAACGACAGGAGAGAGAGACACTACGCTGATAAGCAAACTAACAGACAGAGAGATGAGAAGAGGCATAATTGTACACATATACAGAATCATGGGTGGAGAGAGATAGAGACGTTATTCATTTAAAAAATCAACGAACGATCCAATCTAAGATAATCGAATAAAGAGACAGAGAACTCGAGACAGAAATCCAGTTTGATATTCAGAAAATGGATTGGAGTGAAAGAGACGAGGATAAATACTACGGGTATTCAGAAATATATATATAGTTGAAGACTTAGTCAGACACAAAGAGAGCAGAAACTGACACACTCCTGGGGACAGACGAATTCTCGGAAATGCGCTTTAAGTCATAACTGCTATCCAACAGTGTATTCAAATATATGCATATAACTGACAATCTAATCAATAAAAAAGCCAACGATCACCATAACGCTAAGACACTCTACATTTAATATGACAAATACCCAAATACTTACCTGACGTCGATAAAACAACAAGAAACATCAGCGTCTTCATGGCGAAAAGGATATTAGTTCAACTGACCTATATATCACGAAGACGATTCGACTGGGACAGAAGACACGCGCTGTTACCCACACAGATACCCTACAAACTGGCTGGGCTGGTTTGCAGGGGACGCGTGGCTGGTGTGTTCACGTGAAACATCAGACGATTCATCGATCTCAAATAAATAATCAATGCATCGAGATTTTATGTTCGCAATGGTTACAAGTTGCATGTACATGTCTGTCTTGGTTAAGTCATTGAACTTGTTAACAGCTGATTGTACCACTGACAAATCAAAGAAAGCAAATAACAGAAATTGGCGGTAAATCTTTGTATCTCCACATTTAACCTTGAATCAGGCTAACATTGCACACATGGTGCATTGCTAACGATCTACCGACGCGACATGCTGCAGTCGCGCGCTTACACAACAGATTCAATCTACACAATGCACTTTGAATGTGCAGTTTTTCATAAATACACGGCGCGCATAGGAAGCTATTGCGCAAAGACTGACATTTGATATCAGATCGTATCGGTTGTTCACGAATGTTGACAAGGACTACATAGATGAAATAACGAACCACTTTAATTGAACCACAGTCATGCAAACCCTTGTTTTGTAGGAGTGAACCAGGATAATTAACAAGCCTTATTCGCATGCACCCTTATACATACTATGTAAACTGACACATGTATGCATATTTTACACACTTATGCAAATCGTGTCGTGCGAATTGCACACGTGAGTAATTGTGCACTAGGAGTTAATTTACATCCAGGGCGGGGGTGACGCATCTGTAAATTTTCACTGTGTAGACGGCTGTAGACGCTAGCCAGTATATGGTGATACCGACCTTCTCCTCCAGTAGACCCTAGCCAGTATATGGTGATACCGACCTTCTCCTCCAGTAGACCCTAGCCAGTATATGGTGATACCGACCTTCTCCTCCAGTAGACCCTAGCCAGTATATGGTGATACCGACCTTCTCCTCCAGTAGACCCTAGCCAGTATATGGTGATACCGACCTTCTCCTCCAGTAGACCCTAGCCAGTATATGGTGATACCGACCTTCTCCTCCAGTAGACGCTAGCCAGTATATGGTGATACCGACCTTCTCCTCCAGTAGACGCTAGCCAGTATATGGTGATACCGACCTTCTCCTCCAGTAGACGCTAGCCAGTATATGGTGATACCGACCTTCTCCTCCAGTAGACCCTAGCCAGTATATGGTGATACCGACCTTCTCCTCCAGTAGACCCTAGCCAGTATATGGTGATACCGACCTTCTCCTCCAGTAGACGCTAGCCAGTATATGGTGATACCGACCTTCTCCTCCAGTAGACCCTAGCCAGTATATGGTGATACCGACCTTCTCCTCCAGTAGACCCTAGCCAGTATATGGTGATACCGACCTTCTCCTCCAGTAGACGCTAGCCAGTATATGGTGATACCGACCTTCTCCTCCAGTAGACCCTAGCCAGTATATAGTGATACCGACCTTCTCCTCCAGTAGACCCTAGCCAGTATATGGTGATACCGACCTTCTCCTCCAGTAGACGCTAGCCAGTATATGGTGATACCGACCTTCTCCTCCAGTAGACCCTAGCCAGTATATGGTGATACCGACCTTCTCCTCCAGTAGACCCTAGCCAGTATATGGTGATACCGACCTTCTCCTCCAGTAGACCCTAGCCAGTATATGGTGATACCGACCTTCTCCTCCAGTAGACCCTAGCCAGTATATAGTGATACCGACCTTCTCCTCCAGTAGACCCTAGCCAGTATATGGTGATACCGACCTTCTCCTCCAGTAGACGCTAGCCAGTATATGGTGATACCGACCTTCTCCTCCAGTAGACCCTAGCCAGTATATAGTGATACCGACCTTCTCCTCCAGTAGACCCTAGCCAGTATATGGTGATACCGACCTTCTCCTCCAGTAGACCCTAGCCAGTATATGGTGATACCGACCTTCTCCTCCAGTAGACCCTAGCCAGTATATGGTGATACCGACCTTCACCTCCAGTAGACCCTAGCCAGTATAGGGTGATACCGACCTTCTCCTCCAGTAGACCCTAGCCAGTATATGGTGATACCGACCTTCTCCTCCAGTAGACCCTAGCCAGTATATGGTGATACCGACCTTCTCCTCCAGTAGACCCTAGCCAGTATATGGTGATACCGACCTTCTCCTCCAGTAGACGCTAGCCAGTATATGGTGATACCGACCTTCTCCTCCAGTAGACCCTAGCCAGTATATGGTGATACCGACCTTCTCCTCCAGTAGACCCTAGCCAGTATATGGTGATACCGACCTTCTCCTCCAGTAGACGCTAGCCAGTATATGGTGATACCGACCTTCTCCTCCAGTCTTAATGGTTCACGGACCCACTTCTCTACAACCAACAACTTGTTTGATCTTGGAGTAAAGTGTACTGAACACGTTCTTGTGCATTCGAACATTCTTCATCCACTCCCATTGCTATAAATCTCTTCCCACCAAGTTGAATTTCTGTGCACTTTCCATATTGTTTTTTCATTATAGAGACCGAATACTCGTCCCAAACATATTAATTTTGGTATTGGAATATTCCTTCGCAAGCGGTGACGACGTGCCAACAGACTTTCCATTGTGGCAGATAGGAACAGAATGGGAGAATAACCAAATTAAAAGAATTATCATTTATACCTTTCGACAAATTAGTTTTAACACATCCGTGCTAAAAACTCATGCGAACGCATAGTAAATTTGCTGTTACATACCTGTGTAAATTTACATATGAGTTATATTGCATACGTGTGTAAAAGTTGTGCATGCGAACAAAGCATTATATATGAACATAAAACAATATGTCTCATTCTTCACATATTTACAACATTCTATTCATGACAAGAGTCACGTTGATATAAAATTCATTTTTTACATCTATCTGCATTGAACAAAGTTATCTTAACTAAGCATTAACCACACACCAATTAATTGATTCAAACTACTGTAGATATTGTTATAAGAATGTATTTTTCTTTATAAAACATAAAATAGCTAAGTTTAATTGTCTTAGGGTCACACAATTTCAGTTGTAAGGGTCTGAAAACAGTCAGTTCTAGATCTAGTAGACATGCTTCCCTACACTTTAGTCACTTCCGGAAGTTAAAAGAAGTTCCTAGAACTTGGAAATGTGATGTAAACAACAGAGGGGAGAGGGGTCGACATAAAATGAACAAACTTTAGTAACATGAAATTAATTATTTAGATCAGTGTACATCTTTCAAATGTGTTTACTGACGCAGTTAATTTTCTTTTCAGTTTTCATCTTTGTTTTTTACTTTATTCCGATGCATATATTGAAATGATTCAGATTGAGCAGGAATGAATATGTTTGAACCATTTCTTTGCGTTTCTTTAAGGTTAAAAATGTTTAAAATGTAAGAAATAGAGTCACTAGCTCTGTAGTTCATCGGGTATTACTTAATTCATTATTAAA
Organism: Gibbula magus; assembly: GCA_936450465.1. Classification (NCBI taxonomy): domain Eukaryota; kingdom Metazoa; phylum Mollusca; class Gastropoda; order Trochida; family Trochidae; genus Gibbula; species Gibbula magus. The sequence continues at coordinate 3,153,229 of OW388301.1, forward strand.
GACTGACAAATCAAATGATAAGTCATTGTCCATTAAACAAATTCGCAATTTTTAATCCACATTGGTCAAGGTATGTCAACACAAAATTTAATTATGTTTTGCATTCTAAGGAACAGGTAACGAGTACATTTGAAAGGTGTAACCGCTATTGTTTTGCTTCTATTAGTGACTTGTAATTCACACAATGGACCAACCTCTACAGCCAGTTTGCAATATGATAACCAGCAACCTGTAAAGCATCAGGCCCATCCCTACCCATCACTGGCCCACTGGGCAGTAAACAGCTATAACTAGTGTGTTACAGCTGGGTCAATAAACAGCTATAACTAGTATGTTACAGCTAGGTCAATAAACAGCTATAACTAGTGTGTTACAACTAGGTCAATAAACAGCTATAACGAGTGTGTTACAGCTAGGTCAATAAACAGCTATAACTAGTGTGTTACAACTAGGTCAATAAACAGCTATAACGAGTGTGTTACAGCTAGGTCAATAAACACCTATAACGAGTGTGTTACAGCTAGGTCAATAAACAGCAATAACTAGTGTGTTACAACTAGGTCAATAAACAGCTATAACGAGTGTGTTACAGCTAGGTCACTAAACAGCTATAACTAGTGTGTTACAACTAGGTCAATAAACAGCTATAACGAGTGTGTTACAGCTAGGTCAATAAACAGCTATAACTAGTGTGTTACAACTAGGTCAATAAACAGCTATAACGAGTGTGTTACAGCTAGGTCAATAAACACCTATAACGAGTGTGTTACAGCTAGGTCAATAAACAGCAATAACTAGTGTGTTACAACTAGGTCAATAAACAGCTATAACGAGTGTGTTACAGCTAGGTCACTAAACAGCTATAACTAGTGTGTTACAACTAGGTCAATAAACAGCTATAACGAGTGTGTTACAGCTAGGTCAATAAACAGCTATAACGAGTGTGTTACAGCTAGGTCAATAAACAGCTATAACTAGTGTGTTACAGCTAGGTCCATTGGGTGGGGGGGGGGGGGGGGGGGGGGGGGATGACCAAATTTGGTTTTACATGTAATCCTGGATATTTAGCCTCCTATATCAATTGGATTCGGAGAAGTCATTTTAAAGATTTGAGGAATCTTTATACATTGAGTTAATGTAACATTTTTTTGGGCAATATTCATATTTGTCTCCATATTTGAAGATATATATCTTTAAGTGTTTGAGTGAAAGAATTTTGGAAATCTACCTTTTACCTAGATTGTACATAAAGAAAACGTGTTCTGATTTAAGTTTAAGTAATTTCACTCGACATATTCATACTCAGTTGCATATCAATGCATCTCGAACAACAGCTTTATGCATGTTCAGAACCAGAATTACATGTCCCATTTACAGCACAGTAGTCATGGGGCCTATTAAACATCACCAAGTCAATTTTGTATTTTTGTTGCATGTTGCAGATGAATTTCTTAAATTGCGTTTGACTAATTGCCGCGTGTCAGCCATGGTACATTGTGTGGTTTTCGATAAACAATCGCGTCTTTACTGACTCACTATACTATCCTGACTGAACTAGTTAGCGGGGGTTAGCGGTTCTGGAGGAGAAGTCGAAAGAGTGAAAAGTTTATGGACGACGGAGGGACGGCGGATGAAGGCCCATGCCATAAGCACATGTGGCCCATTCAGGCCTGATGAGCTAAAAATTCAGCCAATGAGAGAGGCCTTCTAAGATATAGCATTCGATGTGGTGTTTCGTATGTCAGCTCATGTGGGACCGATGTTTTTCGATGCTTATTGGCTCGAGTATAAGGTCAACTGTCACGACCTTTCATGTATTTAGTGAAATATTAGCAATTTCGTGAGATCTTTAAAATTGGTAAGGAACCTCCTTAAAGAGAAGGTGGCGAAGAACACAGCCTTCTAGAACACCATATTGCCTGGATCTCTCAACACATACTTGCAGGCACAGGAAAGGATCAAGAACAGAACCTTGTAGGACACCACATTGTTACTTATATTCTTGTAAACCTGGATCAATCAACACGTAATTGCAGGAACTGAAAAAGATCAGGAACAGAACCTTGTAGGACACCACATTGTCACTTATATTCTTGTAAACCTGGATCGATCAACACGTAATTGCAGAACAGAAAAGGATCAGGAACAGAACCTTGTAGGACACCACATTGCCGCTCATTTTCTTGTGACCTGGATCCATTAACACGTACTTGCAGGGATCTGGTATGATATTAACCTCTTCAATGGAGATCCACGTAACAAGTTTGCTACAACCTCTATAGCAAATATGGCATGGTCTCCAATCCACAATATCAAAGTAGCACATCGGTCTGAAGAATTGCTCAAACATGTTTCTGGTTATGCTAACCATTAAATTATCATGGTTACTCACAGGTTCAAAATTGATATTTTTTATTCAGGATCTTCTTTCTGTGAATTATATTGTAATTTATTTCAAGTTCTGAATCTGTGTTTGCCTTTATCCAGAAAAAGCTGAAAAGAGAAAGTGTGGACACATTGATCACCAAATTATTCAAAAATCACAAAACACATTTCAGTTTGAAGTTGTTTAATATCATGTATGTATGTTATATAACTTTACAATAATGTTATTGTGACGCTGCTAAGAGACTACACCTCTTATTGTGAAATGCAGATTATGATATGAATATATTGCTGTATATAAACATTATGTAAGTAGACATAAGTAAACCATATACATTTATCACAATTTGAATAAATATACAATAGACTTTAGACTTTTGACAGACATATCTAGACTTCTTTCAGATGTCTTCTTTCAACAATGACTGTCTGGATCTTGCAAATATTATTAACAAAACGATGATGTACTTTTGAGCCCCTTAATATTAAGAAAATTAGATACTTGGGCAGTTTGACTTCTGTTGGAGGTTAAAACAATGATTAATTATCAAGAAATAACTAAAAGAAGTACTCACTTAAGTTGATATTTCTACATTATTCATATCGGGGTCACACAACACCAGCCATTGAGTACCCAAGTGCAACAATTCTTAGCCCCACAATTCTTCTGCAAACAGGATTTCGGACGAGTGGGATGTCTAACAAGTTGAGTGTCTATTAAATAGGGTGTCTGCAGCTGACAAGTTGGGCGATTTCATTAACCTTCAGCATTAAATTCATTGGTTTTTCTGCTAATGCTCGCCATCCTGAATTTATACACATTCTCTTTCCAGAATATTTCTGAACTGCCAGTTCCATGGTTAACACATGTATCCTTTATTTTAAAGGCAGAGTTGACATGGATTGTCAATTCGTTATCTTCAACCAAAACTTTCGAGTTACTGTATCATTTCATGTGTTAAACCCATTTTTAAGAGAAATTTTAAACTCAAGTATCACTAAGCTTGGTTTCACATGGATATACTATATCTTATGAAACAAATCAAATGTTAGCATGAATATATCGGAATTGAATTTCTGGTCCTATTGGATAATATTTAAAAATGTCTACAAAACACCCATTTTTTTAGTATGTTCATATTTCTAAGAAAAGTAAAATATTTTGAATTCTGTTTAAAAGGCTCTTACAAAGAAATATTTCTTTTGCATTAAAAATCAAGTAAAATTGCAGATTCAATATATAAGATGAACAAAACATTTAAGATATATATGGAATGGAAATAGATTGATAATGTTCGATAGTTTTGATGCTGCAATGTTGCATATTGCTTTTAGATGATGTGTACACAAAAGTACTTATAAATAACCAAAACAGTGTCAATAACAGAAGAGCATACATACTGTAAAAAGAAATACATAAACCTATTAACTAAATGGAAGGTCAACTCTATCAATACTTCTAAAATACTAAAAACTTGAATTTTAAATTTAAATACTACATTTACAACATAATTAAACAAAAATAATTATATTTGTTTAAAAATCATTAACAAATAATTAAAATTCCACTCGTAAAAAATGTCTATATTTTGCCATTATAATTCATAAATAAGTTTTGAAAATAATTTACTGATTTAAATTAACGTCTTTATTAAACACAGTAAAAAAAAGTTAAGCACCCCCTTCTTTTTTTTTATAGGGGTATGTTTCAGAGACCAATTATAGCAAAACTAAACATCCCACAGGGGGAAAACGAATTCAGGAAATTAGAAAAAAGAGTATCATAAAATTGTGGCTGATCAGTATTTGGACCGTATATATTTGCAAGGGTAAGACGTAAACCCTCTAAGGTTACATCGACTATCAAATAGTTTCCATTTACATCTATATTATATGAATGTATTTCTTTCTCGCAGTGATTGTTAAATAACATTGCTACACCACGTGCATTTGATTTAAAGGATGCTATAATACAATCTAATCCCAACTCGTTTCTCATCATATTTTCTGTGTTTTCATCTATATGTTTGTCTTGAAGGCATATGACAGAATTTTTTTTTCTCTCCACATATTTAAAACTTCTTTACGTTTATGTTTTTGAGCTAGGCCCCTACAGTTGGCTGAAACTCTTTTAATTCTACTACTCATGTGTGAAATATTGCATTGCATTGAATAACTGAAATACTGAATAAACTTTAATGATCAATTGAAAAGTTGAGAACAAAATAATATGCAAAAAACGTGCTACAGCGCCTTTAATAATTCAATGACTACTGTACACATAAAACAGGCAATGGCTGTATCTATTTATATACCAAACACGATATGTAACTTAACATGACTTGACCTGAATGCATTTTACTTAAGTTATGACTCAATGCATAGATAGAATTGATACCTGATCTAACCTAGAATTAGAAATACTTGCCATTAAGATAGTGAAGAAATATAACACGGTTATATTTGGGATAACACTACCTTCAATAGTACAAATTCTTGTACTTTTTCGGGCCGAGTCCCATGCGGGATTCGAACCCACGCCCTCAGAGTAAGGCAACTATCGCCAGCATTGACTGTACCAACAGCTTACCACCGTTTCGGTCGTGAAGTTTCGCAAAAATAAGATTCAACACGTTAACAAATTTGATATAATATTTACTGTGCATTTCAAACAAAATATGACATTCGTTATACGTTTATATGAGCCAATGAATATTTGATAATTGTTTTTTCATATTATGTTAAAGGCAGAAGTGCACGCTTTTCGCATTCAAATAAGCTATTTTAGGTCATACGAGGGCATATAAACTCACTTTAGCTTCCTTTCGGTGCAATAAAATACTTATTATTCTTTACAATTGATCTGCAGTCAATATGTAAATATTTGAGACGGCCGAAGTCACTCAGGGATATCACTAAAAGAAAGAGTCGCAGATGTGCAAAATGGGAAACAAAGATTGTAGAAAACGACTGAACTAGGATTTCATTCAGCTCTTGCATATACTTCATTCTCTAACTGACAACAAAGATTGGATAATCTTCATTAAGGAGTATCTGTAGCTTCACCGGTTTGTAATACGCAGTGTAAGCATTGTTGTTACATTAACAAAAGCGACTGCCGTTTTCGTTCTCAGATTTGAGTGCGATTTTGTAATATTGCTGATATTGTAGTTCATGCGGATTTAATGCAACGTTGCATTAAATACTTCCGGTCTTAATTTAACTTTAGAACCTGATTACGTACATATTTTCCAGATAACTAATAAAATTCATTATCTGAGGGTAGATCGTTTGTAATATTGAGAGATCTGCATATCCGTTCATTATTAATAATTTAAAACAATTGGCGTGACATAGTGCCTTTAAGATAAGTAATTTTATTTAGAAATAAAATAATCAGTGAGTACCTCATCATTTATTTATTGCCTAAACACTAGGAAAAAATACTTCTCTTTAAGGGAAACAACATTGTAAATATCCGCATGTGGTCCACTTAACGAAGCACTTCAGATAAAGGTGTGGTGATTGGAGCGTCAATACAAAACAGTATACTGTGATAAAAATCAGCGGTTGTGATCATACAGTGTTTTGAAACCATAAATGACAATGTACATTTGACTGTAAGCAGAATAAGTATAGTATAGGTGACTTCATAAAAAATATATGTTTTCTTGTATCATTTTAAATTGGGATGTTCTTGTAAAGATGAGTATAAGGATCAGGGTTTGGATTATGTTTTCTTTTTCACAAAATTTTTTTCTGGCCTTTACAGGCTGACAAAAATGATCCAATGACGCGAATATGTTCACGAAGCTGGGTTATATGCCAACATACAGGAAACTGATATTATGAGATTAACTGTTTTTAAGGTTAAATAAATTATGAACAAAATGTTTTTAAAAATTTAAATAAACATCAACAAAATATTCTTTTCATTTTTAAGAAAAGTTTACTCTAACTATACATAAAAGAATCTTACTGTTGTACTTTATAGTTTTGTATTCGCTAGTTCACTGAGATAAGATATAAGGGAATTCAAAGATTGAAAATGAAAACTGCAATGTCGAAAAAATAACTACATTTTATTTTTAAAACAAAGGGTATAAATGTTATTAATATTCATATAGTCAGTGGGTAAAATTCTTTGCAGGTGACAACTCTGTATTGTACGTTTCAGACCAATCCTTTTAATAAATAGTGTTGTGGTTTCAACGTGAGCTGTAAAATTATATGTAATAACTTATATCAAGTAAGCTAAGTTTGAATAATCACAAGGGATTTAATGTTGTCATTGCCAAAGCTAGATACGTTTGTTGTACAGATATATCATATGCATACGTGTGTATGTGTTAAATGGATATTCACTACATTTCATAATATTTTACTTGGCTCTGGTGTATGCAAAAATAACATAGTTCAAATAAGTTCACTCCACTTGCATATTCCTAATCGCAAAATATGTGATAATTTCTTCGAGCAACAATCGTAACAACACTACACATCCCATTTACATGTGCAGCCCTTAAATGATCAATTAAACATTACCAAACCAAGTCATCGTTTTGTCTGAAATAGATAATTTCCAAAATAACGTTTAAGTAATTGACGCGTGTCAGCCCCAGTACTTTGTCCGGTTTTCGATCAGAGATCACAACTTTCACCTGTATAGTGCCACTATACAGTGACTCGATCGACGAGCATTAAAACTGCACTTTTTCGCAATATAAATACTTTTGGCATACGTCTCGATTAACACAGGTTATTTGAGTTGGGGTTTAACTCCGTTTTCAAGAGTATTTCACTTATATCACGGCTGCTAGTATTATGGCAGGGGGAAAGCCCGCAACGCTATGTGACTATGCTTTGCGGTGAAACCTGCGAGCAGCGGCTGGAACTAGCAAACCATGGGTGGTACTACGCTGAAATTCAGTGTAGCACTGCACCCAAACCTTACTGCGTGTAGAACAGTTCTCTACTGCAGACACAGTTGCCTCGCCCCTAGTTGGATTCGAACGCCGGACCTCTTGATCCGAAGCCGAAAGCGCTAACCACTGTGCTATCCCGCCCCATCGATTAATAAATCCCAGTTATAACGTTTCACATATGTGGCCCCAAAAACACACGTTCAACTTAGCGGAAAAACATCGATACATTTTTTAATCAAAATGATTACAAGACATGTGTGACTTTTGTTTCATTTAGTATATATTCAACTGCGTACAGTAGGTAATCTGCATTGTATTTACGTATCGTAAATGCCTGATCAATTCTTGGAAATTCTAAATACTTTGGAAATTTTCCGTTCGGAATATGATTTCGAAAGTCCGGAAACCAAACAGGTATCCGTTTCCTAGACTAAGCAAACTAAGTTTAACGACACATGTTTATCATAGAGAAAAACGTGTTTCTAAACAAAATCAAATAAATTAAAATATAATGTTTAAGGAAAAAGGTGAATCTTAATTGTAATCCATATCAAGTTGATAAATTCCCTTCAAAGATTTCACTTTAACATCTGAATATGCAATAATTGTAACTACAAAGGAGACGGAGACACAGTCTATGCGTAAAGATAGGTCACGTGACATCCGTGTGACCTGTGAGTGCAGCTTGAGGTCAGCTACAGTTAAGCGTGTCTGTCTCGTCAACAACACGTATTTCCGAATTGTCTGCGTGAGAAGTAGATAGGTGCAATCCCTAAACGGATGTTATTTTAAAATTGTAGTATTAATAACAACTCGTTTTACCTGTTTTCCAATACATGTAAACACTTGAATTCGAAAGATAAGTGATAAATCAAATGCTATTTTGATAACCGCCTGTGACAATATTTGTGCAGTTAAAATATCTACACGATAAATGCATTGTCAGTCATACATTTATCAATTCACGTATATATCATTAGCAAAGATGGGCGAATGTTGAATTATTTACACAAAATAATTACAATTACAATCATAAATGATTTAGAAGATATAAATATATGATACAAACTTGTAAATGTAAGAAACGTACTCAAGCAATGCATAGACGTTACAAGATGGGAGTTGTTGCTTCCTTGCTTGGCGCTCAGCATTATAAGGACAGAACAATGCTTGAACTGGCACTGCACTGTGGCTGGCGTGTGCAATATGCACAAACCAAATTTCCTATGTACTTTATATTGCGGACAATAAAGTGTTGTTATTATTATTATTATTATTATTATTATACATAAAATGATTTGTTTGCAAAACCATCACTTTGTCATTCATTTTTTAAGCGCCTAAATAAATACAACAAAACAACATAGCTCTATTAAAGGGAAATGAACACATCGCAGAGACTCTATTTTATTTTATTTAGTTTTGTGTTATTTATTTTGAAAAATGAGAAAGAACGTTATTTAAGAGACTACAAGTTGGACTAAAATGTCACCTTTATAAAGAAGTCAATGAATGAATTAGGAGCTACAACATAAGAGAGCGATACATACAATAGATCAAATAAGCACATGTAGGCTATATTCATTAACTGGTCAGATAACCTTGTCATATCTTAATATAACAGATAGTAATATCATGCAGTGTCAGATACAATAGAAAACATCAAATAAACGCACAAGTCTTTATTTCCTCTGACAACATCATTGTACGCAATCAACAACACGATTTAAGTCTTGCTTAAGACTATGAAGAAATCATTGATATTGTCTTCTACTAATGTTATGATTACACAATCAACAACACGAATTAGCTGCGATCACAGAAAGAGGGAGGAATGGATTCAATGGAAATATTTAAATGAGTGTCGCAATCCAGGATATAGCCAATCAGATCGCTCCCTGCTGTGTTTACCGACAGTCGCCTGTGACGTCACAACCCGGATCATCATGGCTATATAGTTATGAGTTGAGTTGAAACAATTATATCTTATTTCGCATTGAAACTGTGAACAATTTCGATTATGCATCTCCAGCAAAGTTGGACAGTTTTACTGTTATTTGCAGCGTTCTACGACTTTTCTTCAGGTAATGTTCTTTAATAATGTTTGGATTATTATATGGATATATTTATTTTTCAATAACTTCAAATGGAGTTTTAACCAAAACTGTCCTTTGTGTAGAATACTGAACTAATTATATTTTATTATGATGCTTTTTTTTTTAAAAGTTAAATTAATTTTATAAGATAATGTATGGCCTTTTTAACACATACATACCTTTGAATATCTCCCCTAATCCCTTGCAGCAAATTGTACGCTTTCAGCTTAGTCGTTTAAATTCAGAAATGGAATAGATCAAAGAACAAATTAATATATAAAGTTGCGATTCTCAGGATTAAGTTACAATCGTCCTTATTTAAGTGCTCACACTAAAGATCTTAGATATATATACAATTTGATTAGAATTGGCCTTGTGTTTGTGTATTGATCTCAGACAGTAAGTATATGTACGTGCAGTACGGCCGATAGTGAGACATTACTGTACAATAGGATACATTCAATCGTACGCCATCAGGATGTCTACGCTGATTAGCTAACCAAACTTTGCTTCGTATCATTTCTGGCTGGTTACCCATCTCTACTCATAACATATATTTTGTCAAGTGAAAGGATGGGATGTGAAATTTGACAGTCGCCATTATTACTTGATTTTCAAAGGGCAGGTGCACGTTTAAAATTTGAAAGTACATGGTTTCGTGAAGCCATGGGTATCATTTTTGTCATTCGAAATACTAAAATGTGTTCACGATAAAATGGCCGCCATGCTTTTTGAGCTTTGTTCGCAACAACGTTGCCATTACTGAGAATGTTTTTGTGTAATAAGATGTTTTACCCTCTAAACTAATATAAATAACATAAAATATAATAATAAATGGGAAATTTGAAATAAACGTGCTACCACTTCTTTAAGTCATTGTATGTGCTGGTTATGCATAGTGGGATACGAGGCGAAATGTGTTTAGTCGATTAGGGGGTTGAGAAAACCTTACGAATACAAAGAACCTTATGTAACACAATGAATACATACTCGCTGGTAGAAGTTCATGCTCGAAACTAGTGTATCCACTCCGTTATATAGTGATATGAAGATGACATTTATGAATTTTATAAGTTAACACGTGTCTGACAGTTAGAGAAATACATTATCATGTGTCCGATTTAACTATTAAATGTAACGAAGTTTCAAAACTGTGTGACCAAGTGTGAGGAAAATTATATTAAAAAAAGGATGAATATAAATATTTGACACACCTGAGAAATGTCATGTTTGTGAATACAGGTGCGCCTTTGATGTGTGATCCCGTGTACCTGGAAACGTGTACAGACACCTTCATCCAGAATGTATCTGACGCATCTCAAGCGGCCAACGACTCAGCGGAATTTGCCTCTCTAATCTGCAGGTATGTGAAAGAGATGAATTTGTTTAACATTATCTTTTTTTCAAAAGTTTTAATATCACATGTATTTCATTTCATATTTCATACGTTATCAACGTGAAGAACATGATTAACTTTGTTTATGCTCAAATTTAAGTACTATGTGTTGTGTAGTTCTTTTCAAATTATGTTACGCCAACATGTTTTTTTGTAATTTTCATGTCAAATCTTGGGTGTACTTCAAAATCAGTGTTCGGACCACTTTGCTAGTCCTGTTGAGGTTAACCCTTGATATACACGATTATATTTCATTTTAAAGGAGCAGTAGTACGTTTTTTGCAAATTCAATTTTTTATTTTAAATTTCCCATTTAGAATAATGGTTTATGGAATTTATATTTACTTTAGAGGATACAACATGTTATTACAAAAACCAATTATCCGTAGTGGTAATACAGGTGTTGTGTATAAAGCAAAAAAATTGCATGGCAGCCATTTTATTATGAACACATTTTATTATTTCGAATGATAAAAAAAGATTGCCATGGCTTTACCGAACCGTTTACACTCATTTATAACTTGATTTTCCGAAGAGAGAATGGTGTTTTACTGTTGGTGACATTATTTTTCAAATACTCAAATATTTGAGTGAAAAAACGTGCTACTGCCCCTTTAAAATAATTGTTATTATAAGTAATCATAACTTTCGGAAACAACTTTATCGAGATTATAAGTTTCCATATAATATCCTAGAACAAAATATCACATTCACATTATGATGTGACGTCATGGACAATATGACATCACGTTTCTTCACGTTTGCGTCTTTTGTCGAATCAACAAAAGGAAGCTGATTTGGTTGGTATTATAATACTTTATAAAATGCAGACATAACAGAGTACATGTATTCGTGACATTGAACAGATATAATTACGACACTTATTGCTGAAAAGAGTATGACATAGCCAATCGTACATTAACCTCTTTATTCTATCTTTCAGCAATATCTACCCTACCTACCAACAATGTGTGTCCGGCTGCAATTACTCCACACCAAACATATGGGTCTCCGCAATCGATTTCATGTGTCAGAAAACAGAATCAGGTATTACATATCAATTTCGTTTTTAATCTGATGATCTGGGGTTTTTTTTGTTTTTTTCTTTAGTTTTTTTGTTTTGTTTTTTTTTTAATTAAAATTATATATCTTTGTATACGAAGAGTAAAACGAAACATGTAATGTAATCATTATTTGTCACTACAACATTGGTTCATGTCGAAAGGCAAGGCGTTACATTTATATATCCACAATATTAAAGCAATATTTCCTACTAATTTATTTAATGTAACGCGTATGTTGCATATATCAATGAAGTTGGCTACTTTATCACAATGCTTTTGTACACATAATCACATGTATGACGCGAATTTCTTTTGCATTATTCAGAACAGAAAGTTGGTCTTGACTGTTTTGCTAAACCGGGTTTTAAAGAAGCTATCCGCTCATGCAACAGTGAGATCCCCCACTCTACAGAGAATCCTTGCGGGTGAGTTCATTAGCACGTTTTTTTCGCTGAAATAAGTCAATGAAATGTATTTGAAAAATAATGTCACCAATAGTAAAACACCCCTCTCTCTTCTGAAAATGAAGTGAAATATGAGTGTACATAGTTCCGTAAATCCATGGGAATCGTATTTGTCATTCCAAATAATAAAATGTGTTCCTAATAAAATGGCCGCCATGCAATGTTTGCTTTATAACACAGCTATTGCCACTTCAGATAAATGGTTTGTGTAATTAGATGTTTTACCATCTAAAGTAAATGTAAATGACATAAACTATCATTATAAATGGGAAATTTGAAAAAAATCAAATTTGCAAAAAAAACGTGTTGACGCTAGTTTTGACTTTCTGAGGGAAGATGATACACAGCAAATGAGAAATGATTTAATATTTCCATTAATATTAAAGGTACACCCATTGTGTTGTTTGGGGTCACATATGCTAAACGTTAGAAATTGTGTTATTTTATCGATAAGTACTGACTGTTGCCGAAGATTGCCATTTTGATCTTAGTCGGCTCAGTATACCGACGATATAAAGGTAAAACTATCGATTTCTGATCGAAAACAGGATAATGCACTGCCTGTGGCGCGCGTCAATAAGTCAAACGTAATTTTGCAAAATTGTTTACAACAGATCAAAAGAAAACTTTAAGTTGATAATGTTTAACAGGTCTTACTGGACAGGTAAATGGAACGTGTAGTTTCGGTTTCTGCACAAGTATAATGATGTTGCTAGACTTTAATTGGAAACTAGTAATTATTATATATTTGGTGATTGGGGATGAATATGCAAGTTGAGTGAAATTATTTGAACTGATATCAGCACATATTGTATGTTGGCATGTATTAAAGGCAAATACAATTTTATGAAATACAATGGATGCACCTTTAATATTTCAGCCTGGTGTCGAACCACACACAGTGTGTATCAGCAGTGACGTCACGGCTCTGTTCAGCGGAAGGGACCGGTCTTGTAGAGCAGTACATTCTTCATATCTTAAAGCCGCTGATTGAAGCATTCAGCTGTATCTTGCCCACCCCTCTACCCCCTACTCTGGGGTCTACAACTTTACTGCCTACACCCCCTCCGACACCCCTGCCAGGTGAGAATATATAGATTTGCTAACACAGTATATATATATATATATTTTTGTATTTATGTAAGATTCATACATAAGTATGAATTTATGTAAGATTCATACATAAATACGTATATTGTTATACAAATCCGTACACCTGTTATGCATTTAATATATAGAGTATATTTGACATTTCTCGTCGAATGCATGTATATCTCATCGTGTGAAGTAGAAATGTGTAGTTTCACGGGTGTAAATGTAATAGTTCTACTTCACGAAATGAGATATACATAGTATTCGACAAGAAATGTCCATTTTTCTCTTTATTAGAATAAGAAAATTGTGTTCAGTTTGTAAATGTTCATTTTATGAATGGAACATCCATGGTCCATATCACCTTCTTCCTTTGACGTCATCCTTTTGATAAAATAAGACATTGTTCCATTACCTTAATGAAACAGTCGCTAATGGCTGTGATACTGCCGAGGCGGTGTTAAAATATAACTCACTCACTCAATAAAGCAGCACATTAGTATAACAATATTGTTGAGTGAATGATATTTCATATAGCATCATACGAAGTTGATTACAAAACAATGGGAAACTAGCGCGATGAGTACACACGCTATTTGAGTAGAATTAACGATACAAGTTTACCACAGAACAATAGGGATCTTTACCATTTCCTTGATGAAAAGGAAACTTAGTACACAAACGTTTTGAGAAACACTATTCTAAAAAGCAAATGTCAATGTTGAAGAAAAAGAAATTAGTACACAAATTATTGACGTAAACTAACAAAGCAAATGTCATATTGCACGAACAGCAGTACATAACGTATTGAATTAAAAGGAACGATATTGGCCAACTTAAAGACCAAGTTGACCAAAGGTGCTATGGAAATTCACCATAACATAAAAAAGAGGAAAAATTAATACACAAAACACAATACAAAAACCACATACCTTGTTTGCAGTTTGCGGTGTGGAGTGTCTCAACCTCATAGCTCACGCTTCTCTCCCGTACAACCAAGCGCTGGTCCGAGAAAACTTCTCCCTTGCTCTCCTACTAGACAGCTGCACGTATGTATATCTCCCATGCTTCTTTAGGTTGAAATGTTCAAAAGGAAAAGGCAATAATACCATATTCCATTTTTTAAATTCATTAATTGTTTCATTTCTTAAGAGCAATAAAGAGGCAGATATCCAGAAGAAAACGTTGAATGTTGCAATGCAAATTCAAAATTTTCATCTTCTGAAATTTTTCTAATTTGCGTTTGCAGCAATAATTTGCTGCTTGGTCATAGCTATATGCTAAATCCATGTTATTATGCTATACCTATTATATAATAGCAGACAGTCTGGTCAGTAATATTTGTACATATTCAACGTCTGACTGTTACACTTTATTATGAGGCATTAAGGAGGTAGAGGTAGCAATAACATCCCTTGAAATTGAACATTGCGTTTGATGATAAAGTGATAATTAAGTTAAAAAAAAGAACCTCCCATAGTAATAAATTATTTGTATGTTCATCAAATTACTTACTTAGAACTCTTTCCAGTTTAAATACAGTAGCCATTGGCGTTACACTTAACACTTTCATCCTTTTCATTTGAGTTTATGTGATGTTATGGTGTTGGTATTATAATGATTTTTAGATTTTTCTTTTATTTAAATTATGATCAATAAACCAACATCCAATCTCATAAATTCAATACTATCCCCAAAATTATTTTGAATTCTAAACATTCATTGGTTTCTCCCCAGGAATCTGAGTCTCTACAACCAATGTATGACCAAGTACCCAGAGTGTGATGCCGACAACACCATGGAACATTTCGTCCTCAGAAACCCTATTGCGTTTGCATGTGGACCGGGTAAACAAGGTAGGTTTTAAGAGGAGCATTCTTATCAATAGAGATTAATCAAGCCACATCTTTCTACATAAGCTCTGTTACATAATGTCCAGTGAAATGGAGAGTGAACTATATGATGGTAAAGTGTTGAAAACATCCTTGTCCTTGTCTCTGCATGAAATAAAGCGATTCACAACCGATAACATATCTATTACATATCGTATTTACGAGATATTTACAGATACAAATAATATTTAAAAAATGATGGAGATAATAAATATTATATCTATGTACATGGTATTTCATCACTTTGTTAAGGTTTGTAACCATCATATAATATATTGTTGTAAAGATCTTGGTTCATGTGGTAAAGTTTTGTAAATATCATATTTAATAATGAGGTTTTTTTAAACTTTTTAAACCATAATTGTCAAATAGTCTGGCCAAAATCCACGAAAAAGCTATTTCAGTACATCACGTGTGTTTGAAAAGACATAAATAATAGTAAATTTCCTGATGAATGAAACTGTGAGCACTTCTTCACGAAACGTAATATTATCAAAGACATCTAACAACGGCTTACTGTGACTGCAGTATTTTAGTCTGTGGTGGCTTCGAGATGAGATGAACTGTTTATAAATTGTTTATAGTTATCTACAAAGAAAACATTGAATACGCTAGATGACATCTCTGTTTTTGCTATTTTAGGCATAGAATCAAACACAGCCTGCTGGAATAAACCGGAAGTCAAGCAAGCGTGGACGAGGTGCACATTTGGAAAGGTCGCCTTGGACAATAATATGTGCACGTGAGTGTAAAACTTTTCCAAAAAGTTTAAAACAAAACATGATACTTTCTATCGCCATGCCCTTTAGTTAAAAAATACAATGATAAATAAACTAAATGATATAATAACTTAAGTTTAAAAAAAACAAGTTAAAATCTTGATTTTAACAAGCCACATAGAATTTATTTCAAGAGCTCTTTATAAACTCATTCTTGAAGGGTATAACAACATGTAATGTGATGTAAAATTAAATCTCAAGTAAGATTTTAGATATAAATTAAATTCTTTCATTGCCCACTTATTATCATTATATTTGTCATAGTCCTTAACTATATTTTTTGTAAGAATATTTAAACCTTTTTTTAACTTGATACATTGTTAAATGAATTAAATGTAACAAATCTAAATCTCCAGAACAACTTTCGGAAGAATGTCATGTCTGAACTCGGAGATCAAGAACCTCTGCCCGGAAGCTGCCCCTCTTGTTAACAACTTCACACTTGCCGTATCATCGGATCTGCTGAGGTTCCTCAACTGTCCAGTTACAACCCCACTACCGGAAGTCACTAATACAACAACTTCCGCCCCGGAACCGGAACCAGGGGCAACGGAAGTTCCAGCTACCCCGGAGCCAGGACCTGAAGGCACCTACTCCCCGACGTCACCCCTGCCGGAACCCGAGGATACCACCCCGTCCACCCACAATACATGTATGTATCCTCTTATCTTGACGCTGATTTTGGTCATCAAATCTTTACTATTTAAGGCAATTATTGAATATGCTAATTCAAAACAAAACACATTCATGTAGACACAATGTCAAACCATTTTTATTTAGAGGCATTATGCTTTCGGAAACCTTATTCTTGGTATATTTCATAACGGGTGTGTCTTGGTGATAATGGGAAACACAAATATTAACTATTAAACTGATCATTATAATGAAAAAGCCGTGATCTTATGTCTCTAATCATGCACATTTACATACAGCCAGCTATCAAATAATAACCTAGAACAAATTTCGTTTACAAAATCAACAAATGATAGCGAAAAGTCCGAGCAATGCTAACAGAAA
Organism: Gibbula magus; assembly: GCA_936450465.1. Lineage (NCBI taxonomy): Eukaryota > Metazoa > Mollusca > Gastropoda > Trochida > Trochidae > Gibbula > Gibbula magus. The sequence continues at coordinate 3,170,339 of OW388301.1, forward strand.
CCTCGTACCTGTCAAGGGATCAATGCGCATTCGCTCGGTTAATAACAATGGTAGATCTAGGGAGTGTTCAGGGGCTACTCCCTCGTTTGTAAATTTGACTAACAGCGTTCTGACAGAATGTGAGCACAACTATACCCCTGGAAACCCTTCTACCCGGCTGTGTACAATGATACATGTCAACATCCTCGAGCCAAGAAATATCTAACACAATTGTGTTCATATTCTCTGTTCATATGCTCATCTGTTGGTTCTCTGTTTCCAGCGACTCCCTCGACCCAGTGTGACATGTTTACCTTCAACCAATGTCTGTCCAACTTCAACCATGAGATCCAGCTCTGGGTCCAGGCCATCACCTCGAGCTCCTTCCTCAGCAGCACCGTGGATCCTTCCCAATTAGAATCCATCTGCAGGTCTGTTGTCTTGAAACATGATATTGATTTGTACGTTAGTGCTTCTTATCTGTTAATATTGTACCTTGAAAATTGACTTCAATAAGTATTTTGTATAAAATATTGAATGTCACTATTTTGAATATTGAATATATATTGTATGTTTACGTTATTTCGTGTTATATACACTTTCCAGAGAATATATTCAACCCCGTTGCTAATTTTGATAACTTATGAAAATATGCTTATTGAAACGTTGCATTCATTGTAATAAAAATAAGTTTCAACTGTTATGGCCGTTTCTCTTGCAATTCTACGTTTATTACATTAAACAAATTATTACTTATAGTTCAGAATAAGTAATTATTATGTCACTTTTAGCGTCGACAAACGTAGCCTCTGGTATTGTTTAATGAATAACATCATCTTACTGAAAAAACTTTCAAAAACCTAAAGTGATAACTATCCTGTTACAGGGCCTCTATATTTATGAATCAAGATAGTTATCATTTTAGATCGTTTAAAAGGGCGATATCTTTGGTTGATAATTTAATATATTAATGGTAATTTCCATTTCTTTGATCAGAACTTACCGGGAAGAATACAAACCGTGCGCTGAACCCGCCATATCTGGCTGTTCAAGGGACTTAACTCTTGTTCACTACACGTTCACAGCTGCCCTGGACTTTGTCTGTTCTCTTGATGGACCAAGTACGTACTATTATACTTATGTTTAATAATTGTTTATAATAGTAATATTTATTACATAATTAAGAGTGAGATACTCAATTCTATCAGTGAAAGACACCCTCTATCAAGCTACAGTGGCGATAACCTTTATCGCCATTCTACTGAGTGATGATAAACTTTATCGCCACTCGCGTGATGTCATCGGGACAATGTATAGGCTGTACGTTTACCGTTGAAATCACTCCACATCAACATAAAACACAGAAATAATGATATAATAAATAGAATATCTGTTTTTCCTTGACAAATACCATGTTTATCTCATCTCGTGAGGTAGAAAAATATCCACTTTTCTACCTCACTCGATGAGATAAACTTGGTATTTGTCAAGTAGAGACAGATATCCTCTATTTATCACATTAATAAAGAAATCATTCCTGGTTATTATGGACAGAACCTAGTTTCCTTCTCTTTGTAACAGTTAACTGTTTTATTCAGCTCTCAGTGATATTCTGCCATGTCTTGGGGAGCCACCTATTGTTCAGGGAATATTACAATGCAACAACAACATTCCCCAAACTTCATCATCTGTCTGCGGGTTAGTATATGTTTGCAATATCCAACTATACCGTCACATGAGTTTATTCGATGTCAAATAAATATTCGTCACCCGTTGACCAAATAATGAACCCACTGGGTTCCCAACACCAGACGTCTTTGACCATTTATTCAAGGTAATAGGCATGTGTTTTCAGGAAAATGTAAAAAATGTGGTTAATATGTATTGTTAAGTTAAGTGATTTAACTGATTTCATACAAAATAATTTGAATTTTATAATGTAGCATTGATGTTCCTCAAAATTATATAATATGATAAGTTTATTTTGAATCAATTTTTGTATTTTGTTTTCAAATATTTTTATTTATTTGTTATATTTGTTCTTATATTATTTTCAGAATTGCAACTGACTACTCGAGGTGCGTCAATGGCGTCCTTTCCGGTGTGTGTAATGATTCCGCACTACAAATTGTCAACGAGTTTTTGACTCGATCCATGCAACCATTTAATTATTACTATGGTTGTCTACCGATGACGACAACAGAAGCAACAACTACGACAACAGCCTCGACAACAGTAACTTCAACTACTGTTTCAACTACTACATTCAAGACAATTACAGATTCTTTTACAAGTAAATACATTATTTGAATCTCTTTCCGTTTTATTTTGCTGGTGATAGTTTTAATGTTCATAATCATGATGATGACAATAAAGCTGGTATATTGAAAAATGAACAATAAATAGACCTATTATAATGGTTTGGTGCAGATGATTATGATTAAGAACGAGAAGTCGATAGTGTACTTAACAAATACAACATATTGCTTGATTTATGCTGTTCTATCCAGGATTATCTACTTGATTATGGTGATCACTATTATGAAGATGTGCTTTACAGTTAACTGGTTGATTGTATTGTCAATAATGCATCTGTGTGATTTGCCGGATGATTTGCTGAACATAACATGATGACAAAGCTTATGATGATGACTGTGATGATAATTGGATTTTGATGACGATATAATGATGATGATGATCATTATTATTATTATTATTATTAGTAGTAGTAGTAGTCGCAGTAGTAGAATAGTAGCAGTAGTATTGGTAGTAGTAGTAGCAGTAGTAGTAGTAGTAGTAGTAGTAGTAGTAGTAGTAGTAGTAGTAGTAGAAGCATTATTATTATTATTATTATTATTATTATTATTAGGTCTGCCAGGCATGTGTACAGCAGACTGCCGGAGCGACCTGACTGAGGCCTTCTCAACAACTGACATCAACCTGTTAACCTACACTCAAGTCTGTCCGTGAGTATAGGGAACACTATGATATATGATTACCATAACACTGTGATCTTAATGTAATGTATAGAGCCAGTCGGTGATAAAATTGGAAGCAGCTTGAAAAGTAATTAATATTTTTGAAATTTATATTGTGAAATATTAAAATGTAAAATGTATTAAAATGATATATACAGCAATTGTTGGCTGGAATATATATATATATATATATATATATATATATATATATATATTCAAATGAAGTTTAAAAAATTCAATTTCAACGTTAACGTCAATTAACTATTTAACAGTTCATGTAACTAAGGGCTACAATCAGAATTGACTACAACGAAGATACTTACTAACTTACTAATGCTACTTGTGTGTAATTTGAAATTGAAATTTGTTCAGATATACAATCACAACGATCAATCAACAACAACAATAATAATAATAATAACACTTTGTTATCTTCCGTTACAGTCTGTACGATGACTTTAAACGTTGCTATGATGAGAAACCAGCCTCATGCAAAACTCCAGGTCCAGATGACGTCATCAACAGTATCTTCAATTTTACCTGCGGCGAGGGTCAGAAAAGTATGTACACCATCAGCAAATCTACATTTTATTTACCTGTTATACCAATACCTTACCTGTGGTACAATAACCTACGAAATAGTTTGGATCATTATGTATGGAGTCGTTTAAAGAGTCCGTGAGATGGAATATTTTGCTCTTGTGCAAAATCCGTTCCTCGACAAATCGTTGCGAAGTTCTCAAATGATATCATGTTTTATTCAAATGTATATACCTTCAACTTTCATCACGAGGGATAAATATGTACTTTCAATTTCAGAAATTGAACGTACTGGGGAGTGCTGGAATAAACCGGAGATCACAGGTGCCCTCATCAGCTGTTCCAGAGAGATTAGTGCGCGAATGCCGGACCAAATGTGCAAGTGCGAATATCATACTAATTCACAAATGCCAGTGTGTAACAAAATCGTACCGGGTTCACTTGTGATTAATGAGATGAAACTATATACCAAAATCCAGGGTACAAGAAAAGGATAATTCAAATTTAAATTCAAATTAAACTTTAATTTTAATTTTAATTTTAATTTTTTATTTTAATTTTTATTTTTATTTGAAATTCAAAATTCAAATCAAAATTCAAATCAAAATTCAAATCAAAATTCAAATCAAAATTCAAATCAAAATTCAAACTCAAATTTAAATCAAATTGAAATAAAAATGCGTTGGGTTTACTAAAATTTCAGATCACCACTTAGATATTGCGAACATCAGGACACCTGAGTTAAACTATAATTTCAATGACCTTACTTTTGCAGTGCATACACAAACTACTACAGTTGTCTGAAGACGAGTATGCTGGAACTGTGTGGCCAGGAAGCATATGAAGTATTGACTGAGTTTGTTTCAGTCACAACTCAAGTTGAGAGGAATCGTCTGGGGTGTCCTGGTAAGTATTTTGTACTAATTACATTTATATGATGATGAACGCCACGTTGGTAAATTTATCACATATACAAGCACTGCAGGGTTTTGGAAACGATACGGCTACCAGTGGTGGATCAAGGGGCTCAGGGATTGTAACCCCCATCCCCCTTTTGAAAACAATTGCATGTAAATTTGATGAAACCACCTTTTCCTTCAAAGAGTGCTTAAACCGTCTACGGACAACGAAATGGTTTTGAAAGGGGCATAAAGTCCACGTTAAAGGGACAGTAGTACGTTTTTCACTCAAATAAGTCGATGAAATGAATTTGAAAAATAGTAAAACATAATTCTCTTTTGAAAATCTAGTTAATAAATGAGTATACGTGGTTCGCCAAAGCCACGGGAATCGTTTCTGTATATCTAAATTATAAAATGTGTTCACATTAAAATGGCCGCCGTTCAATGTTTGCTTTATATGCAACACCGTTATTACCACAAAGGATAATGGGTTTGTGTAATAAGATGTTTTACCGTCTAAAATTAATATGAATGACATCAATCATAAATAAGAAATTTTAAAAAGTTAAATTTGCAAAAACGTGTTACAGCCCCTTTAAACATGTTGCACCAGATGTTCTCCTGATCATTCATCACCGTATACCTTTAGACATTCTAGTTAATATGAGAAAGTTAAACTCTTATCTATGTGAACCTATAACTCCTACCCAGATATCTACAGATCTATGTTTGACACGCCTGTTTAGTATTGTATATTTGTAAATTTGATGAAACCTCCTTTTCCTTCAAAAAGTGATGAAACAACGAAATGGTTTTGAAAGGGGCATAAATCCAAAAGTCCACGTTAAAGGGACAGTAGTACGTTTTTCACTCAAATAAGTCGATGAAATGAATTGGAAAAATAATAGTTAAACATAATTCTCTTTTGAAAATCTAGTTGAGGTGGGGAGCACACTACGTCCGATTTTACTTGCGATGCGTTATGCGATGCGTTAAAAAAACGCAGACAGTGTATTTTTCATTGACCGCGCACACTACGTCCGATGCGTCAATGCGATGCGATGCGATGCGATGAAAATAGGTGCTGCACCTATTTTTGACGCATCGCAAACGAAATCGCATGAGGGATTCCCTTTTGACGTCATATTTCGCACGTGTGACAGGGGGTTTTCCTCTCAACTCACTTGGAAGAAACAACTCAAGTGGAAGATACGTAAGGTATGTGTCACGTTGCATGTCACCCAGAGGCGTAACTACCATGTAGCACAAAAAGCAAGTGCCTACACTTTGAAATTCCCTAAAAAAACATGTAAAAATGTAATTTTAGGTTTTTGTCATTTTTCTGTAATTTATTGGTGACATTCGTCAGATAGCAATAGTCTTCGCAGACTACTACACTACTACTACACTACAGACAATAGTCTACTACACTACTCAAATACAGACAAAATGACAAAGCTTTCCTAATATGCAATTTTTATCGCACTAGCTTAACGCATGTAGTGTGCGCGGAAAAATCGCAACGCAACGCATCGCATAACGCATCGCAAGGAAATTCGGACGTAGTGTGCTCCCACCCTAATAAATGAGTATACATGGTTCGCCAAAGCAACGGGAATCGTTTTTGTAATTCTAAATAATAAAATGTGTTCACGTTATGTTTGACACGCCTCTTAAGTATTGTATATATCAGAGATTATTGTCTTTTCTCTAGACCCGGTTATAACCCGCCCACCAATGAACATCGCCTGTTACGACTGTCATAGCGGAGGGACGAGTTGGAGGAATCCTCACTGCACAGTTAATGGTGACGTCAAAAAGGGAATCGTAGCAACAACTACCTGTACAGACTCTTGTTTTGCCAAGACGGACAAATGGAATGAAGGAGGTGCGTATTTCCTTTGATGTTTTAATTAAAAGGTAGTGCAAATTATTGATTATATTGATTGAAGAACTCTTGGGATTCGAACTTGACATCAGGTGGTGTTGACTGTAAATATTTAGCATGAAAAATGAGAGTTTCCTACGAAAACATCTTTATAGTTATTTTAGCTATTTATAGCTATAAAAACATTATTTCTACTTGAAGTAAAATACTTCATTTAAATTGTGTAGACGGTTGTGCTATGAAGAAGACACAGGTTTTATGGATGTACAATTTCTTTATTTAAACACCGCGGTGTTTCGGTACAAATCCTTATATCGTTATCATTTTCTTCAAAGATTTATAAAAATGTTCAACTGTTTATAAACTTTGCCAAACATCACATCTTAAACGGAGTAAAAATATGCAGGTGATTGATTTTAATTATACAACAGGTCAATGAAAATATTAAAATATATGCAAAACATGATTCTTTGTTCAAATAAAAGATATAAAATGTGTAAAATATTGAATTTGTTTTTCATACGCATAACTTTTCATAACTTTTCAGTTGTTTTCCGCGGCTGCGCAGATCACTTCCTCCCATTGGAGTATCCCCGCCCGCTGCCTCGTTTTGGATGTCGTAATATTTCCGGCGAGACTTGGTGTTTCTGTGATGGCGACCAATGTAACAACATGTCCATGGGGAAATATTTCTTACCTTAAGTGATATTGCATTCCAGTTTGATCTCATTTAATAGTATACTTTGAAGTATTTTTGGTGCTATTGATGACGTAGTTATTTACGTTTGATAAATTGTTGTGTATCCTCCTGTTATAGTAGTTTACATTTAGTAAAATTCATTGAATCTCAAATGTACATTATTGATGAAGTTTTGATTACGTGAAACCACGAGAGGTTAAATCAGAAATGAAAAATATTCATTTTATAATCACTAATATGTTATTATTAATTACGAATAATTTGGATTAACGAACATGTATTTGTATTACTCAAGAATTGATTTATTTGTTCAATGTATCACAGTATTATTATTTAATATATATGTGGTATATATCAAAATGTTGATATTTTTAATATCAAAGCCTAAACATCTATATGTACGTTTTACAATGTTGATCCAATTACGATTTACTCAAATTGTGTTAACTTATGAATTGTCCATGTATAACTGCCTTTACACAGTTTTATAATACCAAAATACTAACAATTGCAAGATGTCAAGGTGACCTTTCTGTGAAAATTCTTCAATCTTATTGTCGCCATAATAAAACATGTATTTCATGTATTTTATGTTTCCTTTACGGAATAATGTTAATAAAGTCACCAAAAATAGATTTGACTTGGTTATAATTTGAACAAATCATACTGTAGTTGAATTCGTTAGATCAATAATAAACTGGTGTGGTGTTACAAGTATAATTATATCGTAACACTTTCTATATATGTTATGTTTGTATGGCTAAGGATCTAAGGGTGGTTACTATAAATAGATTAAGGGGCAGTAGCACGCTTTTTGAAAATTTTATTGTTTCAAATTTCCCATTTATAATGAAAGTTTATGTCATTCATATTTACTTAAGGGGATAAAACATCTTATTACATGAACTAATTTTCTCCTATTTTAACTTAATGTTCCGAAGAGGGAAGGATGTTTTACTATTTGTAACATTATTTCACAAATAAAAATGTGCTCTTTCCCCTTTAAGGCATATGAAGGACATTTAGAAGTGGCATACATAACAACAGGAATATTTTCTGGAAAACATCTTTTCTGTCAGTATACACGACGTCAGTATATACTCCAAAACGTACGTCGTGTATTTTCACATTCAAGAAGATGTTATCCAGAAAACATTCCTGTTCTTAGCATATAGGCTTAGTTTAACATAACAGACGTGTTATAAGGTTATCTGAGGGGTTGTGTGACGGGATCGTGTTACTAAGAATAGTTGTATACTATTATCCATGTACATATAAATGACCTCAAGGGTTCTGTGGACGTTGACAATATTTCATCAGTGTCACGTGACTTGTCCAACTATGAATGGATAACACATGAAAAAGAATAAACAAAGTTTATTCAAAGAAAATACCACAAACAACTCCCGCACAACAAAATACAAATGAGGAGACACTCAAATACACATATTCACCATACACATGCACTCGTCATACACCACTGTAACTTCAATCATCACTCACACATGTATGCAAATCACTCATATGCAAATCATTCCAATACATATGCATTTGCTCACATATGCAAAGTTGCAAACATATGCACTCATCTTTCAATATTTGTCAATCACTCGAATTCAGATCAATTCAAACACTATTAACACATGAGCAACATATAAATGATTTACAAATTCCACAATATCAAATTCACAAATCACATTCCACAATACAACATATGAAAACATCACTACAGGTTTTAACATAATACACAACCCCTGCGTTCGTAGGGCCAGGCAACAGGTCAAGAGTTCTTAGCCTGTAGATCAAGGCACAATCCCTGAAAATGTTCAAGTTTGGTTTCTTAGCATTTTAATTCTAAGACGGCATCACCACGACGTGACTGAGGTATCACCACAACGTGACTGAGGTATCACCACAACGTGACTGAGGTATCACCACAACGTGACTGAGATATCACCACAACGTGACTGAGGTATCACCACAACGTGACTGAGGTATCACCACAACGTGACTGAGGTATCACCACAACGTGACTGAGGTATCACCACAACGTGACTGAGGTATCACCACAACGTGACTGAGGTATCACCACAACGTGACTGAGATATCACCACAACGTGACTGAGGTATCACCACAACGTGACTGAGGTATCACCACAACGTGACTGAGGTATCACCACAACGTGACTGAGATATCACCGCAACGTGACTGAGATATCACCGCAACGTGACTGAGGTATCACCACAACGTGACTGAGGATACATCACCCTTAGGTGACGTCACACCCGACCAAGACGTGGTGGGTTCACTCGTCTCCACACATCCATCATCGAAGCAAGTTCCGTCTGCAACATGACCCTTGTGCCGGAGACTGACGTCCTTCTGACGTCACACTAGAGCATGGACCCGGATGTTGGCTGGCTTCTCCATCCATACATCCCGACTGACAAACAGCACAAAGCACATGTCCTCGGTCACCAATGCTCAACACTGTAAAACATTGTTTCACAAAATATAACACTAATCACAAACATGTTTTAAACATTATAGCTTTTCAACATTCCACAAAACATGTTTCATCATCACATTACACTATTTAAACATTTCACAACATGTCACAACATAATAACATCACTTCACTAAGTCAAAAGAGTGTATTGAACAAAGTCTACAATAACATGGATACAAAATACTACATGTCACAAAGTTCACAATTTATAAAGTACATATTTCTACTACTTACGGCTCACACAGCCTGTGCTCCCATGAACTCATTTCATTCATCTGTCCATTCAACAGAAAAGGTAACCTTTAATAGGCTCTCTAGCACACATCTCACACCTTGAGCATGCATGCAACACTCCAACAACCCAGCGGGTGTGTTTGGGTGTACCGTTCTCTGTTCCTGTTTAGAGCTGACTTGTGACAATCAGATTACCCGGATTGTGAAACCACAGTCTGATTAAAGATCGATCTTGTTCCGAGGGGTAAAATGTGCAAAATATTACATCTACTGATTGAACAGGTTATGTAGATTCTTCTCTAGAAGGTTTGAAAAAAACATGTATAGGCCTGTTGTGTGCCAAATTAGTGCAGACAAAACCCAGTCAAAAAGTTGACCAATCACATCATGGTTCTAAACGGTCGACGTTTTGTCAGCATTCGGGCTCTTCGTTAACAAGTTCCTCATGATTTTAATCAGACTGAGTGAAACCAAAGCCTTGTAATAGTTTTCATGTTTACACACGCCATCCGCTGCCTTCCATTTGCGCATTATACATTTAGCTGCTAATAAGTTTAAATACATATTCAAGCACCATATTTTTTTACAAATTATCTTTGTTGAACCGGCTTGCAAACTTGTTCAAATATAGATTCCTGGAGCGTCACAGCAATGATAATTCGCTCAACGTTCAATTTCAAATTCAAGGTCCATAGCTCGGTATAGGTGCATCAATTGTGTTTCATAAAATTGTATTTGGCTTTAATTCGTTCCAACTCACCACATGTGCTGTCTATAATGCAAATAAATTCACTCAGCTTGAATATTTAACCCCAATCGCCAAATATATTCATAATTACTAGTTTGAGTAACATCATTATGCATGTGCAGAAACCGAAAGTGCGCGTCCCATTGACATGCACAGTAGATATATGACCTCAAATTTGTCTTTTTGTCTGTTATAAATAAGATTCCAAAATTACGATTGACTCATTGACTCATTGACGCGCGGCACACGCTGTGCATTGTCCGGTTACTTTTTCTTCATATCGTCAATATGCTAAGTCTACTATCATCAAAATGGTAGTTTTCGGTAAGAGTCGGTACTCCTCGATAAAGTAACACCATTAATAACGTTTGCAATATGTGACCCCCAACAAAACAATGGATGTACCATTAACAATATTTTTTCGGAATGGCCTGAGCATTGTCAAGAGTACCCGTAATCATTAGATTTTCATTCACCAAAACATGTATTCATCTAGATGCAAAAGTGTCCCAGAAAATAATCCCAATTGAAGACTGTAGAAGTTAGGCCAAAAGATACCTCCAATCCAAGAACACTGAACATAGATGAGAAGAGTGGTTAAGAACTATACCACGCTTTGTTAGGTTTTTAGAGATAAATTATCAGAAGGACGGACGAAAGAGTAGCGGGGTATTATACCTTTGGAGGAAGTGATCAATCTTAAAGGGGCACTCCGTATGTTACTGTAGTAACATTGGTCCAAGTTACCAAGAGTGTTATTTTATCGAGAAGTAATGACTGTACCTTTTAGTACTAATCTGTTAATAATGGTTACATTATTAAGATGTTTAGTGGTGATTATGATCGAAAACCGGACAATTGTAACAGTTGGAAAAAACATTAAGTCGCATTGAAACCTCGAAATTCGTGGTAAAACCTACTGAAAACGAATAGAGAAAATCCGAATTAGGTTAATATAGACTTTGCTACAAGATATAGCCGTGTCTGATGTCTCGGTCAATTGTTTTCTTCCGTCTTTTAATCATGTACATGCATTGATCTCATCATCAGTTAATAATTGTAAAGGATTTATGATTAAATTTAACAATTACCCATATATTGTATATTGTATTCATTAAACAGTGTTTAGTGTGAATATTGTATGTGTGTTCTACACTCTATATTACAAGACTTCCGTTTACTAGTGATTGAATGTGACTGATGCTAAGACTGTTACTGAATAAACCTGATATAAGTGAAACATTATTTCTTTTATTGTTCAGTGTCTTCGAAATGGATACGTACTATGTAAGTCACTATTACATTAATAAACATAACATGGTTATATTTGATAACACTACCTTCTAGGACCAACTACGTAAGTGAGCCAATACGGAAATACTTAATTGATGAACATTTTATAAATTAACCTCTTTCAATCTATTTTCACAATAGTAAACCTCTTATTTCCATTCAAATAATAATTACTAACAAGATGGGTGATCAGATAGCGAAGTTCAAATGTGTGACTGCGCATGATCAGACTCATGCCCAGTTTGTCTCGTATTGACTCTGTTTTGCCGTATTGGTCCAGATTGCGGACTTAGAAATAATTGCCATTTAGATAGTGAACAAATATAACAAGGTTATATTTGGGATTACACTGCCTTCAATAGTACAAATTCTTTTACTTGTTCGAGCCGAGTCCCATGCGGGATTCGAACCCACTCCCTCAGAGTAAGGCAACTATCGCCAGCATTGACTGTACCAACAGCTTACCACACGACCATTTCGCCTCGACCGAAAACGTACAAGAATGTGTACTATTGAAGGTAGTGTTATCCCAAATATAACCATATTATATTTCTTCACTATCACAAGTATTTCTTATTAATAAACATGTCAAATTTAATCCCAACGCTCCGACTCAATGTGTTGATTTGTACAAAAACATCCTATGTTTTCTTCTGATAAGTTTTATTCCAAAACGTTCTACATTGCAATTACTAAATGTGATTGGAGCACAGTGGTGTAGTGGTTAGCGTGCTGGCCTCTCACGCCAAAGGCCCGGGTTCGAATTCCGGGGAGACACCATAAATTTGTAACCTGTATTGGTGTTGTGTATTAACTTAATAACCAATATGTAAACTGCCAGAAAGTACTTACCTCAGTTTAAATCAATATTTAAAAGAAATCAGATGCATTTGACTATGGCATGATACAATAATACTTATCTGCTGTAGTTTCCCTGAATTAATTTGCAACTGTGGTTAAATTGTAGTTAAAATATCTTTGTTCAATGAAGACGCTACGCGTTCGACTTTAAATTAAATTTAGAGCTATAATTATTCAGTTATATGCCGTTGATTTTAAAACACAGTTTGTTTATTTCCTAATTGATAAATACAATATACATATATATAGCGTTGGTCTCGTGAATTTAAGATTGAACTGACTGAAATATTTTTGACAAAATCACAGGTCTGCACTTCCCTCAATAACAAGTTTGAAATGTTTGAACATTTGTTAAGTACGTATTTTAAAAAGAAATAATAAGTTATTCATATTCAACTATTTCAGCCAAGATTCAGGTTAATTCTCATACTGAATACACATTTCATAAACCTCTGTTTGTCTCACAATAGTGCAAGACAAGCTTATGACTTTAAAGTTATAATACCATACATTGTTCTGAACATATTGAAGTCTTCTAACATTTACAGGAATTTTACCGAGATATCACATTGCAAACCTGTGAATAAAAGAGATCTATTTCCGTTGTGTGTTAACTTAAATTCACGTGGGAACACTGGACTCTTCTCCTTTGGAGAATAAATAATCACTTTTATTTCACATACAATATACTTCGGAAACGTATTTATGGAAGGTTATTAGGGTAACCTGAAATGTGTGTTGTTCAAAATCCTAACTCCAATTAGGATAAACTATTTCATAATTAGAATTAAAAGTTATTTAGTTCTAATTATGAGATACTAAGTCATAATTGGGAGATATTATGTCCTAATAATGAGATACTAATGAGATAAAATATTATCATATCTCCTATTTAAAACTGTTATGAATACGTTTAATGGGATTCCATCAATAGACGGTATTTCACCTCATTTTGGTTATCATGATTGTTGGAATCTTGGATGAAAGCTTATGAACGTATTACATGCCGGAAATGATTGAAAACGACAAACAGACTTACATCACATTTATAGTGGATAAAGTGTCGATCTGTCTGTCAAAGTTTGTGAATAAAGAAGTCGAATGTCACTTTTTAAATGTAATTTATTTCAAATACGAGTCTCACACAGCTGAACACATACAAGTGATATATCGTTATATTACGTCCTACTTAGGAGATATTTAGTACAATTTAGGACATACTAAGTGCTAATTAGGAGATACTAAGTACTTATTATTTGTAACATTTTCTTATTATTTTCTTCATTCTTGTGACCGAATATTCTCTTCCCACAGAGGTTATGTCCTTCAGATTTCCGATCCTTACCTCTGTTATACCAAGTCATATAAACCTCAGATATCATATTTATCATGTTGGAGGTAATTATTTTTAAGGCCATACACAACTCCCTATAGAATATCCCTGGGACATTCAATAGCATATCCCTGGCCCTGAAAGTAGACTTTATCGTGAATTGTAAATCCGGAATAACCGCATTTGATGTTTTAATTTCAAACAAAGAACAAATCGAAAATGATTCTAAGTTAAAATTTGATGCTTGATAAGATGGGATTGGAACATGCATCCCTTCGCTCCTTAAACTGGACGCTCTACCACGGAGCCACAAAGGACCTGACAATGAAACGTTTAACAACTCTATCTATAGTCACGTTTCCTAAATCTCACTATAACGATAGTAAGGGAGACGTGATCTGTGTGGAGCGTGAGATTCACGAACTTTTCAGGTAAGTCGAACAGTCCCCGGCTTCGTTTGCGCGATACTTTTTTTTTCACGACATGGTTTTGTCATTTCATAGGAAATAATCTTCCGTGATTAATAACCGATTTTTATAAATTTGTCGCCTTTTCCTTCGCTTTATATGACAGATATGACACTCTCCCTTTGGTTTTGGTTGAAAATGTAAACATTCTCGATCGGGAGAACTCTTGAGCCTTCGGCCCGCAGGTTCTCCCTCTCTCTCATGTTTATATTTCCAACCAAACTCTCGGGAAAGTGTTATATCCTTTACATATACCTCGGTTCCAGCACAATTCCCTAGAAGGGGGAAAGGGATCCCTCGTACTGTTTCCCTGTTTCTTATCCAACAAAAACAAGTTTTCTAAGGGCTGTGTCGACCTAGTAATCTATGGCTGTTTAAATGTCTTGTTAATTAGCATATGTCCTTCGAATATGTCTCTTGTAAATTACACAAATAAGCTATTTTTGGCATTTGGCCCTGATTTGGTCTTCTTTATTTATCAGAATGTTCATGATCAATTGATTTCACACGGTGAAATTTCATATTTCAAGGAAAACACATTAAAAAAGAAAATTTGTGTTTCTGTTTCAAGAGTAACAGTATGACGTGTCATTAGCAAATGTCACTTTTACAACGGCGTTGCTGATTGGAAAACTGGATTCAAATTCGACCAATCAGAACACTACATTTCGAACATAAGTTAGGGTCGGAAATCTGAAGAGAGTAACGTCTGTGTTAAGAGAATTGTGACCTTAACAGGCTTCCATAATATTCCATGGAAGAAAACTACGATTGAATTTCACGCGAGGTAAGCATTCCTCGGCCACCCAGCAGAAAGCTATGAAGGGTTTTGGCGCTGTCCTCCTCTCCGTAGCGTGTGGGTACCTCATCATCAAAGCAGTGTCCAGTATCACTATGCCATTCACTGGACCAAATATTTGCAGGCGAATCTGTCAACAAACAGTTGGTTGCTTCAGTGTCAAGTTCAGCGCTAAGTATCTTTCCTGTAAACTACCCTTCCAGAATACATCAGCTTCCGAAGACACCTTTCTCAAGTTATCGCTCGAAAAGGTAATTAAGAAACCGACTAATATAATTATGACATTATTTATCAGCAATGCTTGCTGAGATGGAGAGAGTCGGACTCATCTATAGGATTTATCGTCTTTAATGTTTACAGACGACGTTTCGAGAACAAAATTGGGGTAGGTGGTAGTGCTGAATATACTCTGCAATATCTTTGGAAATCTGAGTCTTGTGAGACATTTTTTTGCAAAAAAGTGTTTACAAACAGAGTTCATTTTTAAAAAAATTCTTTGAACTTAAAAATTTTTTTTCAATTTTTGAAAAAAAATCCGTATTGAATTTATTCCAATGATTTTTTGATAATTGATTTTCCAATGGAAATTAATTTTCCAATTGACATTTGGTTGTAGGAAAAGAGGGGGGAGGTCTTTACACTATTTGACTAAGGGCGTCAGGGTCTGCATGGTGGGAAAACCTTCCTCGCACCTATTTAACATTATCAACCAAAATTTTCTTTATATCTTCGGTAAATAAGTTTTTAAAATTACGTTTGACTCCTTGATGCGCGTCAGTCGCTGTGCATTGTCCTGTTTTCCGTCCGTCCGTCCGAGACTTTTTAAGATAGGATTACCAAATTTGGTATGTGGCTTGAGGACATCAATGGCTTGTTGGAGTTGAGATGCGTGTAATTATTTTGTTCTGGAGTTATTGCCCTTGTTCTTCTCTGTTGGACTCTCGCCAAGGTATCTCCAAAAGGGACAACCAAATTTGATGTGTGAGTTGAAGGCATAAATAAATTTAATTTTTAATAAGCATGCTCCTAATGTAACTATTTCTGAGTGGAAAGGAATTTGCTGTTGTGTTTAACAAAGACAAATGAATTTTCCAAGCAATTATTGAAAATATATTGTAAAATCTTACGACAATATATGTCACACTTGCGCGATCTGATGTACCGTGCAAAATGTTGTAAAGAATTCATTAGTTAACAATTTTGTATGAACAAATTCCCTCATGTTTTTCATTGAAATACTGCATGAGGGAATTGCTCAAACTGGAGCAAGAGCAAGATTTGATCAAACACGTGTCTCTGTCTTCAGAAGAAGCATATCAAGATTTGATCAAACACGTGTCTCTGTCTTCAGAAGTAGCATATCAAGATTTGATCAAACATGTGTCTCTGTCATCAAAAGTAGCATATCAAGATTTGATAAAACATGTGTCACTGTCATCAAAAGTAGCATATCAATATTTGAAAGAACATATGTATGTCTCTGTCATTATTCCTTGATATCACATCAATTAACGGAAAATTAGGTCAATAGGCGCGTTTCTATATTGCAGCTTCGTGATTTCATATCATCTCTGCTACCAGACAGGAATATAACAGTACATTAATATTTTGTATCAAGACGTACATTTAAGGCTTTTCTCAACAGGATAAAGACAGCGACGTAACTGGATTAAACATGAGCTGTCCGTTTTCTGCCAAGAAGTTTGTCAGTAGGAATCATCTCTTCTTGTGTCGTGTCCCTCGTCGTGTTCGTAAGTAATAAGTTCTTAATTTTATCCAAATTCATATTGTTAACTTCGTACGTAAATAACCTCACAACATTCAACTTTCTGTGCCTGAATATCGGTATAACCCTCGCTCTCGCTCGGGAAATACTAATATTCAGGCACTCGTGTCATAAACATAGTATGACATAGACACTCATATAATATCCTCTATATATTGTCAACTTCATACATAACAAGTTCCTCACAACATTCAACTTTCTATTGTCAACTTCATACATAACAAGTTCCTCACAACATTCAACTTTCTATTGTCAACTTCATACATAACAAGTTCCTCACAACATTCAACTTTCTATTGTCAACTTCATACATAACAAGTTCCTCACAACATTCAACTTTCTTTTGTCAACTTCATACATAACAAGTTCCTCACAACATTCAACTTTCTATTGTCAACTTCATACATAACAAGTTCCTCACAACATTCAACTCTCTATTGTCAACTTAATACATTACAAGTTCCTCACAACATTCAACTTTCTATTGTCAACTTCATAGTTCCTCACAACATTCAACTTTCTATTGTCAACTTCATACATAACATGTTCCTTACAACATTCAACTTTCTATTGTCAACTTCATACATAACAAGTTCCTCACAACATTCAACTTTCTATTGTCAACTTAATACATTACAAGTTCCTCACAACATTCAACTTTCTATTGTCAACTTCATACATAACATGTTCCTTACAACATTCAACTTTCTATTGTCAACTTCATACATAACAAGTTCCTCACAACATTCAACTTTCTATTGTCAACTTAATACATTACAAGTTCCTCACAACATTCAACTTTCTATTGTCAACTTCATACATAACAAGTTCCTCACAACATTCAACTTTCTATTGTCAACTTAATACATTACACGTTCCTTACAACATTCAACTTTCTATTGTCAACTTCATACATAACACGTTCCTTACAACACTCAACTTTCTCAACTTCATACTAACAAGTTCCGCATTTATAAGTGGAATACTTACGAAAATTATATTTTCTTGAAAACAAATTCTATATTTTCATATTTTTGTTGAAATTTCGGACAATATACTCACTCCTCCATCAGGTGGAATGTGCCGCTATGAACAATTGTGTGAGTCAAAGAGATTTAAATGCGCTCTAGCACTTTTTTTCATTTAACTTTAAATGTCCAATTTTATTAAAGTTTATATAAACGAGCCAAAAAGCCGTATCAATAGAAAACGGGTCACCGTATAAGAAAAATGGTGTGACGAATATAGCGACAATTATGTCGAATCCTTCAGTGGAGGAGGTACGGTTTTAGGTTTCACTTCGTGAGTTCAGACGGCAAGATGGTTGACCATTCCATCATATTACCATATATACAACTCTACTCTAGGTATCGCTACGTTAGTTCATTCATTCAACTACCTTCGTGTGACCATTTTAATGTGAATACATTTGGTGGACACAATGTAAATAAGAATAAGAAATCTTAATATTGATTCAGGAGTGTTATTTAGCCATTGGTAACACTTATTTACCTTTTTGTGAAATCACTTTATTTCAGTAAGAACGGCGTGCTACAGCGCCTTTAAACATGAGTAGTTATACAATGAGGATTTGCAATACAATCATGTTTTCTCAAAAGTTATTTCGCTGTATTTTCTTCAATTATCAAAATGTCAACTATCAAATCATTTTCATTTAACTGTTAGTAATATATTCACACTCTGATTTCAGGGTTATCTAAGGATCAACAACCTTGGTCAACGGTACAAGCCTCGCTGTTGATGTTCCAACCATGGAATCCCATGTCGCCCATGAAACAGGTTTTCCTAAATAATCGCACCTCCAAAGTTTTTAGTTTGTCATGCAAAATGATCCACACTCTTCATTATATCAAACCTAACCGATTTGTTAGCGTATGTGGACATTCCAGTCCGTTACACATAGATGAATTTGTAGGAACCGATTTTAACGCAAGAGGAAAGCCTCTGGATACCAAGGTGACATGTGTTGCTGTCGCAGAGGACAGAATATTCTACACAAGAAGTTGGACTCTTAAACAAATAACCCTGGAAGGCACAAATCGTACTGTTATTAAAAAACTGGA
The DNA here is from genome assembly GCA_936450465.1 of Gibbula magus. NCBI lineage: Eukaryota > Metazoa > Mollusca > Gastropoda > Trochida > Trochidae > Gibbula > Gibbula magus. The sequence goes on from OW388301.1 coordinate 3,189,441, forward strand.
AATTTTCCCACAATTTATGGTATCCGATCCGAAACGCTCAGTACTTTACATCACCGATAAATCTGGGATGAGAAAATTCAACTACGACGGAGAAAAGATCGTCTTCTCGAAAGCTCTACGGGGTCCAATGGTACTGGGACCTCATGATAATACTCTATGTATTGCCCACTTTGCCCCATTTCGAAAAAACTGCATCTACAATATGTCACTGACAGATTACCAGATACGTAAGTTAGTATGTTACCCTCAGATGGCAAAAATCAAGTCCCTGTTTGCGTTTAGTGGCAACCTGTATTCTGTTACTCATCGTTGTGAAGCTCTCTTTCTGGAACCTGGCTCTTCCGGGGAAATCAATTTAGAGAAAAATAGTTTTGTTACAGAGGTATGTTATGGGGCGTTGATACCACATTCGGCATTCGGCAACGCTTAGTTAAGAAAGTCAGAACAATTATGTTGTTGTTGAGTAAATAGTTGTAGAATTCACAAGTGGTTTATAATGTATTGGACAATTGACCGTTTCGCTCATTAAGAAACAAAGAATAAATTATGTTGTTCAAGTATTAATGTGATGGAATTTCTGTTCACGTTGACATTCCATTTTCAAAATTTTAAATAATTCGTCGAGGAATCGTTTAAATTTGTTATGGCTCACGTGAAGTGAATACGTAGTTGAGTACGGAGTTTCAGATTGTTGGGCTTTCATAATGTTATTGATATGGGGCATTAATATTGTTGTTGATGTTGGGCATTCATAATGTTATTGATGTTGGGCATTCATATTGTTGATGATGTTGGGCATTCATATTGTTGTTTATGTTGGGCATACATATTGTTGTTAATGTTGGGCATTCATTTTGTTGTTGATGTTGGGCATTCATATTATTGTTGATGTTGGGCATTTATAATGTTATTGATGTGGGGCATTCATATTGTTGTTGATGTTGGGGATTCATATTTTTGTTGATGTTTGACATTCATATTGTTGTTGATGTTGGACATTCATATTGTTGTTGATGTGGGGCATTCATATTGTTGTTGATGTTGGACATTCATATTGTTGTTGATGTTGGACATTCATATTGTTATTGATGTTGGGCATTTATATTGTTGTTGATGTTGGGCATTTATAATGTTATTGATGTTGGGCATTCATATTATTGTTGATGTTTGGCATTCATCATGTTATGTGTTGGGCATTCATTTTGTTGTTGATGTTTGGCATTTATAATGTTATTGATGTTGGGCATTCATATTGTTGCAGATGTTGGGCATCATATTGTTGTTGATGTTGGGCATTCGTATTGTTGTTGATGTTGGACATTCATATTGTTGTTGATGTGGGGCATTCATATTGTTGTTGATGTTTGGCATTCATATTATTGTTGATGTTGGGCATTCATATTGTTGTTAATGCGGGGCATTCATATTGTTGTTGATTGGACATTCATATTGTTGTTGAAATAGTTTGGTAGATAAACCTCGCTAAGACGGTTTGAAGGGATTACTAATGTGATTGGTGTTTTAAAATTTTTGAAAGAGTTGCTGGAAATGTTGAATAAAGTGTTTCTGAAAAAGTTGAATAAAGTGGTGTTGAAAATTTTGAATAAATTGGTGTTTGAAATATTGAATAAATTGGTGTTTAACATATTGGATAAACTGTATCTGAAAAATGTTGAATAAACTTAAGTGTATCTGAAAATGTTGAATAAATGGATGTTTAAAATGTTAATTAAAGTGTTGCTGGAAATGTTGAATAAAATAAGTGTTTGAAATGTTGAATAAAATAGTTGTTTGAAATGTTGAATAATGTAGTGTTTACAACGTTGAATAAAGTTGTGCTTGAAATGTTGAATGTAGTAGCGTTTACAACGTTGAATATCTTGTATGCTGATAATATACTCATGGTAATAATGGTTGACATCCCCTATTAGTTATAGGAATGAAATGTTTTATAAACATCATAACGTGTCAGTTTCGAAAGTATTTTTCTGGTCAAACATTTTACTACTGGATGTCTTTTTGTGAATAATGTCCTTGAGCATTTCCCTATTTCTCAATTTGTACTTTAAAATACCCAAGAAAGAGAAAAATAAGAAAAATGAAACTTATTAAACAGAGTTCATTCCTTGTGTCGTGAGATCTTGGCATTGGTATATTGTCACAGTATTTGAGTGTTCTCATTTTGGTCTCAAAAAAATAATATGAAATGTTACATTTGAAAACAATATTCTACTTAACCCAAATATACACAAATCTTTTATGGAGTCTCATTCGCACACAATAAATACATGGCAAGTATTATATAGTTTACGTCATGTGTTTGTGACATTTGATTTCGAAAATACCATAATATCGAACAATATTAATTGTCCATGCATTTAGTTTGCTAAAATCCATTTTCTGTTTATGGGTGTCCACCATGTTTACCTCGAGTAAATTAAACAAAGTTATGCTTCAAAAGTTGAATAAAGCAGTATTTACAATGTTGAAAAAGTTGTGCTGGTAATGTTGAATAAAATTGTGTTTGTGAACTTTTGAATAAATTGGTTTTTGAAATGTTAAATACAATGGGTGTTTGAAATATTGAATACAGTAGCATTTAAAACGTTGATTTAAGTTTTGATTCAAATGTTGAATAAAGTGGTGTTTGAAATTTTGAATAAATGGGTGTTTGAAATGTTGAATAAAGTGGTTTGAAATATTGAATAAAGTGGGGTTTTTTTAAAGTAGAATAAAGTAATGCTTAAAATATTGAAAGAATGTGTGATTAAAATGTTGAGTGAAACAGTGTTGGATACTTAGCGCACTGAATACAATATTAGAAATGAATCGGATGTATCCTGGAATGGGCCTGTTTGTCTAAAGGTAAGTTAATCTGCAGTGTATCGTCCAGGACGTTGAAGACGTGTAATTTGAATCTGTAACGAATTTCTTAATTACAGCATTGTCCCAAAAGTGATGCAAGAATCGCCGTTTTCCTATAAGGTCCCGTGTTATTTCAGTGCAGCATGGATAATTTTATTAATCTCAATTTTCAAAATATTTCCCTTAAAATTGACATTGAAACTTTCTTAATTACAGCACTGTGTCAAAATTGATGCAAGAATCGCCGTTTTCTTATAAGGTCCCATTTTATTTCAGTGTAGCATGGATAATTTTATTAATCTCAATTTTCAAAATATTTCACTTAAAATTGACATGGAAACAAGAAATGTACTCCGCAACAAGAATCAAATTTCTGTTTTTTGGATAAAACGTTATTTAACAAAACGGTTATTGATAACTGCCCATCAGGCCTTCTTATATAATGGTGGCAATAAGGTGGTGACGTTACTCTAAAAATACCCAGTAAATATGTGTTCTCTTTTCAAAACCATGCTCAAAATTAATGAATTTGAATATTGTAAATATAATCTCAAGATGTTAGATTACAATAATGTTGAATTTTGTAAGTTTTCTTCCAATGTCACAATCACGAAAATGCTACACTAAAATAACATTGGACCTTATGGGAAAACGACGATTCTTGCAACACTTTTGGCACTGTGCTGTAGTTTCGGCCTGCTTGTCTATCTAGCCAGCCCGTTGACCCGGTATAGAATAATATGCATATTATATATGCGCCCAATCCACCTCGACAAGGCGCTACAATGTAAAAACTATGCACATATGTTCAGTAATCCTCATCGTGCACTTAAGGGGATATATTGTTTGAATAGATATGTTTTCAGTTTAGACTTGAATGATTCAAAGGTGTCACTACTTTTTAGATCGTAAGGGAGAGAGTTCCAGAGAGCAGGGTCTGCATAACACGCTGTCCAAATGATTTCAGTCTGAAACTTGGCACAGTGAGGAGATATTGGCTACTGGAAAGGAGATTGCGAGAGCTTGAGTACGATGATAACATATCCGATAGGTATTGAGGAGCTTGAGTACGATGATAACATGTCCGATAGGTATTGAGGAGCTTGAGTACGATGATAACATGTCCGATAGGTATTGAGGAGCTTGAGTACGATGATAACATGTCCGATAGGTATTGAGGAGCTTGAGTACGATGATAACATATCCGATAGGTATTGAGGAGCTTGAGTACGATGATAACATGTCCGATAGGTATTGAGGAGCTTGAGTACGATGATAACATGTCCGATAGGTATTGAGGAGCTTGAGTACGATGATAACATGTCCGATAGGTATTGAGGAGCTTGAGTACGATGATAACATGTCCGATAGGTATTGAGGAGCTTGAGTACGATGATAACATGTCCGATAGGTATTGAGGAGCTTGAGTACGATGATAACATGTCCGATAGGTATTGAGGAGCAAGGTCATGCTTGGCTGTGAAGGTCAAACATAGAATCTTATGTTCGATCCTGGCTTTGATGGGCAACCACATCCTCGGTTACCTATGGTTTTATATATTCTCCGTTTCTCTCCACTATATCACCCATGGGAAACCTTATCAGGAGAATCTGTACTCAAAGTACGCGCCCTTGGCCGGCGTGAGCCAATGACAATTCATACCACTTCGTTGCAAAGCACGCGAGGTCATTTTGTTAGCCATCCGTCACCGGTTATCTCCCTTGACTATGTCCGTCTTGTCCTATTGAGCATTGTCTTTGGTTACTGACTTCGTCACGCCGGCCAAGGGCGGGTAATTTGAGTACAGATTCTCCTGATAAGGTTTCCAATGGGTGATATAGTGGAGAGAAACGGAACATATATAAAACCATGGGTAACCGAGGATGGGGCAGCCAGTGAAGTACTGTAGGTACTGGCTTGATATGGTAGTGTTTTGGGAGACGATAGATGATTCGGGCAGAGATGTTCTGAACTTTTATTAAGCTTGTCGGAGAGTTTCTGAGATATAACACACAGCAAGCTGTTACAATAATCCAACCTTGAAGCAATGAGGGCTCGAACAAGGGCATGAGTGGCATCAACTGTAAAGTATGGACGGATGCAACTTCCCAATGCAAGGCATAACTCTTGCCAGTCTCCATTAATGGCTGAAATCATATGGTTTTACCATATGAATGACCTTCAATTACCAATATTTTAAAGGGGCAGTAGCACGTTTTTTGCAAATTTTATTTTTTCAAATTTCCCATTTATAATGATAGTTTATGTCATTCATATTTCCTTTAGAGGGTAAAACATCTTATTATGCAAACCAATTATCCGTAGTGGTAATAAACATGTTGCGTATAAAGCAAAAATTGCATGGCGGCCATTTTATTGTGAACACAATTTATTATTTTGAATGACAAAAATGATTATCATGGCTTTACGGAACCATGTACACTCATTTTTTAACTTGAATTTCCGAAGAGAGAAGGGTGTTTTACAATTAGTGACATTATTATACATGTCATCAACTTATTTCAGCGAAAAAACGTGCTACTACCCCTTTAAGTATTTTGACGCCGTGCTCTAAAATTAAACAGTGCAGGCATTTAGTCATAAGTCACGTAACACGTCAACGTGGGTTTTAAATTTATTTTAAATAATATTTTAAATTTGTAGATTTGTAAATTTGATGAAAACACAACTGTTCAGCGACATACATTATATTGTATGTAATAATCAATAAGTATCATCTGTAATCATTCTGTACACATTTACAACATTTTAAACATAGTGGGTTCATGTGGGTGTAAATTTAATTTCTTATCCCAGTCTACATTAAACAAAGATATCTTAATTTAACATAACTAGTTACCAATTACTTCGTTACTGCAGTCATGTATTATTGTAATCGTGACAAAATCAAATGCATCTCCTTTATCATAAAATATTTAATTAATAAGATGTGTACTTGCTTTTGTATTTCAGTTGAAAGAGGCATATACTGTAGAACTATTAATCAAACATTACATGAACATATAACATACAATAATATGCAATGAACAGCGAATGGTTTCAATGCACATAAACAGGCTGAATAGTTTTAGTTTCTACTTCTTCTACTTGCATGAAGGATTGTCTACCTTTGTTTTTAACGATGGTAACCGAAAACACGGTCCAGAAGTAGTTCGAAATGATGGCACAAAATACTGGAATTAACGGCTCTTATTTCCTGACAATATGGCGCTCATAGAAAAAGGAATTAGAAAATGGCACTCCACTGCAAAAACATAAAATTTCATTTCAAGTGTTATTGTGGATTTATTAATTTTCTAAAGTGTCGAAGAAAACAGAGCTGTTTCTAATGACGCCGAGCTATGAAGAATGATCAACTCTTTCAATTTCTTCATTATCGACTCTAAAAGGGTGAATTTCGATGAAAATCAACAAACATATCCTTAGTTTTATTTACATTCAGGCAACGAATATACAAGGCCAGGAACAGTTCAGAACAGTTCAGTACCTTGATGATATTAAGAACAGGAAGATTTTCTGGATAACAACTTCTTTAATGTGAAATACACGACGTTTCGGAGTACTTACTCACTCCTTCATCGGATGGAATGAAGTAGTGAGAATGTACTCCGAAACGTCGTGTATTTCCACTTTAAAGAAGTTGTTATCGAGAAAATATTCATGTTCTTATGTATACCACTTCTAAATGCCCTTCAAAGACCTTGATGATATTATTATTATTTTCAATATGTCCTGAATCAGAAATAAGATCAGTTAGAGCATTATCATCTGCAAATGTAACTGTAAAGGCATCATTTCATGACAAGTGACAATTATTCATGTACACAATGAAAAGTGAAGGTGAGAGAACACAGCCTTGTTGAGCTCCAGCATAGATTGACATAATTTACAGTGTATCAATTGAATTACTGAAAAGCGTGTTTTGTTGGTTCATATAGTGCTCACAGTGCAGAATAATATGGCAGCCATGATCAAAACATTGAGATTTACGGTTTATACATTCTCGTGAAGTGCTTCCTTGTGAATTTACCTGTATTACAAGTTATTTATCAGATCAATATTCTGCATCGTCATACATTAAACTATACAGGTGATGCATACGTATTTGAGTGTGTACTTTAGCATATCTAGCTATATACAGCCTGACAGATAAAGTACACTACCATTGATTTTCTTTTAAGGATGTGATAATTTGATAATGTACATGTACATAATTGAAGTATCATATCCTTTCAAAACGCAACGTTCATTTTTAATGTACCATATTACAGCATTTCAAAATGCAACGTTCACCTTCGCGTCTACATGCATAAGTTATCATATCTTTTCAAAACGGCAAATTCATCATTCAAATAAATTCATAATAAAAATATTCAATCCTTTCAAAGCGCAACGTTCTGTTTTGGGTGTTAATAGTTTAAGCCGTATGTATTATATCATTTCAGAACGCAGCGTTTAGTTTCGCGTGTATATACATGAAGCAGTAAATCCTTTCAAAAGGCAAGTTCAGTTTCATTGGTATACACTTGAAGTATGAGACCCAAGGTATTGTAACCAGGGTTGTGACTTCAAGGGATAGAACTCTAGTTTGTCCTGAGTGTTTGCAGCTCTGATGCTTGTCCTGGAGATTATTGTGGTGAACCTCATGGACAGGAAGTCGTAACGCGTATCCCTCAGTCTTCCCTCCAGCACGCCCACGTTTATAAGGTCAAGGATGCCGTCATTGTCAACGTCTGTGACGGCGTCTGCAGAAAACAATGGTTACATACTTTTAGATATCAAACGAAGTTAAAAGTGACCCATATTAAAAACGGTTGAATGACATATAATGTTGGATCTGAAAAGTTTCTAGTGTACATGGTTCGGTAAAGCCATGGGCATCGTTTTGGTAAATCGAAATAATAAAATGTGTTCACATTATAATTGCGGCCATGCAATTTTTGCTTAATACGCAAAACCGTTATTACCACTACCGATAATAGGTTTGTGGGAAAAGATGTTTGATCCTCTGAAGTAAAAATAAATGACATTGATTATCATTGTAAATGGGAAATTTGAAAAAATAAAATAAGCACAAAACGTCCTACAGCCCCTTTAAAGTTGATGAATACAAGACTGCAACTATTATAACGGTGACACCACGGGGTTGCTTTACTAGAACGGAGACTCGTGTGATGGTGATTGAACAGTTTAATCCCAAGTTCAAATCTTCTTACTTCTCCAGAACTCTGGATTCTGGATTCTGGATTCTGGAACCCTGATACCATGAACTGCACTTTTTAAGCAGAATCATCATAAAAGAATAACTTGGAGTTCCTCGAGGATTGTGGATTACAATTATACCTGTAGCTCTGGACTCTGGCACCATAGCAGTACACATCCGTCCCTTCCCGGTCTTTGGGTTGACTGGGATACAACTGTCGCCGGAGTCACTCACGGTCACATCTGTGAAGAATTGGAAAATGGATACTCTAGTAAGCAGTTATTGTGGACTAAATAAAGAATATCGTTAATCCGCCAAATTTGTCAAAAGCAATTAATTGAATAATTTATTCAGTTATTAGAGGAGTTTAACCAATCTCATCTACCGTCGAACAGAGTACCTTCCACTTGGGATCATACAAGGTGACCTTCCCTGTGTAACCTTACACCTTCAATAAATTCAGCCAATTGGAGGCCTCCTTACATATGGCATTTACTGTTGTGTTTTGTATGTCAACTCAAGTCGGACCGATGATTTCTAGCCTCGTCGCTGATTGGCTGGAGTAAAAGGACACCTGACATGACCTCTATGTTGCAGTACTCAGATCAGAAACGCAGCGAGACACTAGTGTTATGTTTCATCTGATTTAAATGAGAATCGGATTAAATCAAAGGAAAACAAGGATAAGAATTACATCAAATACGGTATATGGGGTTTTCATCCTGTTTACAAAAGTTATCTGTACAGAGGTGTTCAGACCTTGAGATGAAAAGATTTGTACCGAAGAAAACATAGTTTGGATGAATCATGGATTTACTGAAACAGTGGACATTAACCTTACATTACACATTTCTTTGTTCGATATTAAGCTGGGATTTTGTGTATCATTGCAGCTTGAATCTGCACAACTTAATTACATTACTCACAAACGTCAGTCAGTCTGATAAAAAAGACGGTTTTCCGAGGAATAAAAGGTGAAAAATAGTACAATTATCGGAATACGAACTCATACCGTTCGGGGGTCTCACAAAACCGTCCTTGTGGCAAGGAATCTAATAGAACCCGATTATATCCCGATATGAACTACAGTGAACATTTTATTCCTGGGAGCAGGGTCGATTTTATTCGGATTGAACGTAAATCAAAGTAAAAGCAAAGGAAACGCAAGTTGATAAATTTGCAGAGTCTCAAGAACATGCAGAAGTGTGGTTTGATTGAGGAAAATTTGCAGTCGAACTTTACACATACCATAGTTATACTTATCCGCTTGTGTGTAGTGAACCACGGTCAGATTCTGTCCACTGTCACGGTTGACGAGGTAGACCCTCTCTCCGTAGTTCGACAGATCATCATCACATGTCGTGTGGTGGTTCTTGTACTCATCTTCCATGAAGTCACCTGGAACAATAGCCATCATCTGAAGGTGTATCTTCCATTTGGCAGGCACCCACATTGTCAGACAGGTCAGTAGCTTCAAGTACATGTTGGAGTGGACATGGAATAAGTTAATTATAACTCCAGTCTTTTTTGGAGAGAATGAGGTTGTATGTCAAATCTTTCTTTTTGAGACTTTCCTTATGACAATTGCAAAAACTATATGGATATCAACTTTTTCGACTCATGATATGCAATATTTCGACATAGATTCTTGTGTAGCAATTAAGCTGAAGAAGCCGAAGCATCAGAGTAGAAACTCTGGAAGCTGTAGACTTAGCTGAGATTGATCATTTGGGGGAGAATGGGGTTTTATATCAATTCTTTCTTTTTTGAGACCTTCCTTATAACAATTGCAAAAACTATATAGATTATAACTTCTTCAATTCATGACATGCATGTTAGATCAAGCGATATCTCCTAGGAGATATAGTCCTGACAGTGGATGATATTGATTTGATGCAAATTTGATGGTTTCAATTCTGCATTTTACTGTTAAGATTTATTGAATTAACATTCATTGTTTTGGAGTAAATTCTGTTGAAATCTTAAACAACTTTTGATAATGCAAAGTGTTTTTGTTTCGTCCCTTTTAGATATGATGCCATAGGTTGTGTTTTGAAATTTCATGTATAATCAAGATTTGTATTGCAGCTGTATAAACTAACGCAGAACTAATTTCACCCTGGCACAGTGAAGTTTGCATGGCACGATCGCACCCCAGCTAGCAGACAATCTCTGATTTTATACTTTCAGGTTACTCCAGCGCCTATGGCATGACATCCAAACCCCTCGTCTATTCACCTATTTGTGTAATCGTAATTGTAACTGTTTTGTTTTTGTAATAAACTATTTTTAACCATCTTTCCTAGTTATTCCTGAGTACCACAGTGATCCTTGCTAGAGTACACTGATACTCACATGAAGCTTGGCCTTCAGCTTCATCTGACGCAGCTCGTTTGGAAATCTGTAATGGATGACTAAACACTTTAGTAAGTAGGCCTATTAATTATAACTAGTCATGTGGAAATATGTATGATTATTACAGGCTATAACATAATATTGTATTACTACTGAAAAGATGTAAAGTTAAAACAAATAAATAAGAAATCTAATGAGCATTTGGGTAAATTACATAGATTTGCCAAAATATAAGTGAGCCGCGCCATTTCTAAAACTTACCAATTCATAGTAGGTTTAATTATGTTATTCAATAAATATATATATATATATATATATATATATATATATATATATATATATATATATATATATATATATAATAGCGGCTATAATCTTCAACATCAATGATTGATGAAATGAATTACTTAGACCTTATGTCACATGTCCGGGTGAGTTACCTCCCTTACTGGTGCGCTGACACATGGTAGCGATGCGAGCGACGTAAGGTCAAAGTAATTTATTTCATCAATCATTGATATTGAAGATTATAGCACCCATTTTGCTGCCCGGTCCGAAAATCCATATCAGCCATATGAGCCATGGTGACTGTAGATCGCGATTATCTCCCTTTGCTTACAGGTACGTAAACTCTTGGTAACGTCACAAGTGACATAACCATTCATTTTCTTTAAAAATCAATGATGTTAATTTATAAACATGATTTAATTAAGAAATAGAAGACGAGTTGGCGTGCTTAATAGTTGAATAAAACATAGCAGGGAGCATAAAACACGAAGGGCGCAGCATTGAACAATCAAAGTGACGTAACATGTGACGTCATTTGCTAAGCGACGCTCAAACTGACGTCTAAAATAACGAGCATGTTTTATTGTCTCATAAAGCACGCTGTCGATCCCATTGACCGCCTGTGTTTTATTGTCGTGGGTATCTTATATTATGCTATAGATTGGAAAATTTAAAAAAAAATCATTACTTCATTTTTCGAAAATATTGAATTCTGGTCCATCTCATTTAATTCAGATTGAACGTAACACCTGTGCCTCTTTTGTCGATCGACAGGTTAATACTATATACATAAAATGACCCCTGTGCTACTGTACTCGTATCAGAAACGCAGCAAATTAACATTATAAAGGTATTTATATATAACATTATGTATCAACTCACATTCCTTATTAAAGATTTATTGACTTACATTCCTCTGAACTCCGACCCCGTGCACCTCGGACCTCATGACGCTACCGACCCCGGTCTTGTGTCCTCGCATCTTCACCATGAAGTAGTCCCTGTGGTCCTCGGCTGACCTGAGCACCAGGTCCGAGGACATCACGTACAGAGGATGACGATCTTCCCATAGAATACTGCCGTTCTTCCCACTTATTATGAAAACCTGATTGACAAGATCGACCACGATAATTATTATCACAACGGTCCGAATTAAAAACAAACTTGACATTTGCTGGACATCTATGAAAACACTTTCAGATGAGTAACTACAACAGTACGTTTCGTATGATTTAGATATTTTACCTAACCGTTTAGCAATCACATACAACCACGTCATATATCAGGATGTGGGGTAAATCAGCAATCACATCCAACCACGCCATATATCAGGATGTGGGGTAAATCAGCAATCACATACAACCACGTCATATATCAGGATGTGGGGTAAATCAGCAATCACATACAACCACGCCATATATCAAGATGATGGGTAAATCAGTAATCACATACAACCACGCCATATATCAAGATGCGGGGTAAATCAGCAATCACATACAACGCACGCCATATATCAGGATGTGGGGTAAATCAGCAATCACATACAACCACGCCATATATCAAGATGATGGGTAAATCAGCAATCACATACAACCACGCCATATATCAAGATGCGGGGTAACTCAGCAATCACATACAACCACGCCATATATCAAGATGCGGGGTAAATCAGCAATCACATACAACCACGCCATATATCAAGATGCGGGGTAACTCAGCAATCACATACAACCACGCCATATATCAAGATGCGGGGTAAATCAGCAATCACATACAACCACGCCATATATCAAGATGATGGGTAAATCAGCAATCACATACAACCACGCCATATATCAAGATGCGGGGTAACTCAGCAATCACATACAACCACGCCATATATCAAGATGATGGGTAAATCAGCAATCACATACAAGCACGCCATATATCAAGATGATGGGTAAATCAGCAATCACATACAACCACGCCATATATCAAGATGCGGGGTAAATCAGCAATCACATACAACCACGCCATATATCAAGATGATGGGTAAATCAGCAATCACATACAACCACGCCATATATCAAGATGCGGGGTAACTCAGCAATCACATACAACCACGCCATATATCAAGATGCGGGGTAAATCAGCAATCACATACAACCACGCCATATATCAAGATGATGGGTAAATCAACAATCGCATACAACCACGCCATATATCAAGATGCGGGGTAACTCAGCAATCACATACAACCACGCCATATATCAAGATGATGGGTAAATCAGCAATCACATACAACCACGCCATATATCAGGGTGCGGGGTAAATCAGCAATCACATACAACCACGCCATATATCAAGATGATGGGAAAATCAGCAATCATATACAACCACGCCATATATCAAGATGCGGGGTAAATCAGCAATTACATACAACCACGCCATATATGGCTGTGTGTGCGTGTATGTGTTTGTGTGCGTGAACGTGTGTGCAAGGCAATTTATGTGTGTATGTATTTGTATACAACCACCCCTTATATCCAGGTGCGTAGTAACTTACTGTGGACTCGTTGTAAGAGGGCCACGCCCCTGAACTGAAGTGAACCATGAAATCCAGATAACCGTCATCGTCGTAATACCCTGGGGCGGGAGTGCTGGAATGGAGACAGTGGAAGGATTGTCAATGAATTAAATATATATATTCCGTGGTGACACGGAAGACAAGTCTTAAAGGGACAGTAGCACGTTTTTCGCTCAAATAAGTCGATTAAATGTATTTGAAAACTAAGTTCGCCAATAGTAAAACACCCTTCTCTCTTAGGAAAATCAAGTTAAAAGTGAGTGAACATGGCTCAGTAAAGCCATTGGAATCGTTTTTGTCATTCGAAATAATAAAATGTGTTCACAATAAAATGGCCGCCATACAAGTTTTACTTTATACGCAACGCCGTTATTACAACTATGGATAATTGGTTTGTGTAATAAGATGTTTTACCCTCTAAAGTAAATATCAATGACACAAACTGTCATTATAAATGGGAAATTTTGCAAAATAAAATTTGCGAAAAACGTGGTACTGCCCCTTTAAGTCTGTACAATTGCGTCGTTTTGATTAATGGTTGGTTTTGGCACACCAATGATAATCTCATGTTTCATACGTACCTAAAGATCACATGTGCTGATTTAAGTTCAAATAATTTCCCTTGACTTGCATATTTATACCCGTTTGCCAAATATATGATAATTGTTTCAAATGAATATAGATCCAAAGCATTTCACATGCGCAGAAACCGAAATTACACGTCCAATAAATATGCACAGTAGTAATATGACCTATTAAACATTACAAACCCACATCTGACTTTTTGTTTGTTATGGATAAGTTTTCACAATTACGTTTAATCAATTGTCGCATGTTATTGTCCGTTTTTCGATCATGAATCTCGACTTTAACCTCTTTATTGTCACTATACTGAATAGAACAAGTAACATTAAGTACGTATGGATAAAATGACACCACTTATAACGCGTGACATACTGTGACTCCAACAACATACCCACTGGCTCTTTCAGATGTAGTTATAGATGATGGAGTTGTCGATGAGTAAAACAGCATTAATTGCGTTCATTGCATAAAATGATCGTACCACAAACATTAAACATCAAAGTACTTAAAGAAACACCGCGTCGAAGATAAAGATGAGATCAAATTTATCTGCCTATGCTGATAAGAGTGTCTGCTTACAAGTCACAGACCCCCAACTTAGACACCTTTGTGTAATTGGTGATAGAATCAACTTCATGAAAACAGTGAAGCAAAGCGTGACTCCCTAGCAGACATGCTAATTAACATAGCTAAATAAATCTGGGCTCCGCTCCATAACGGCAAGCGCTTATAATCGCTCATTGATCGCTCAATGTAGCGCTCAAATAGCGCTCAATGTAGCGCATTCTCTCCTGAACGACACGGTGCGATTCCTCGAGGTTTGCTCGCTTTGCTACATAGCGCTACATTGAGCAATCGCGTTCAAGAGAGGTTTAATGTAGCGCTCAATGAGCGATAATAAACGCTCGCGGTTATGGATGTTATGGAACAGAGCCCACATATCATATTTATCATCGACGCGGTGTCGCTTTAAATTGTCTTGCAATAACCTGTAACCCCCTAAATATGATTTGATATAACAAGAGTCACGCTACGGAACACATCATCATGTGATATGCCCCGGAGTTCTCATGTGAATATTATTAATTAATATAAATATACAGATATATGCCTGAAGGTGGGTAGATGAACAGATAGACTATTAAACAGATGTTCATTCAAAATATTGTTAACCGATCTGTTCAAGTCTCGACATTTAACATTTGACGATTAACTAACATTGCATTTCCCATTGGACAACTTTCAATAAAGCCTCAATCACTATGTCCTATGTCCTATGTCCTATGTCCTATGTCACAATATGTCCCTCTGTATATATCCCGTCAATACATTTATGAGAAGTGAAGCTTTTCGATTTTTTATCAGAGTGGTGAAATCTTCCCTATGGCATGACAGAGCATAACAGAACAATTCTAATGATAATTTATTTTCTACTTTGTGGATTTATCATTTTATATTTTTCTATTATTAAAAAGTTGTAAAATATGTAAACAGCGTGTTTTCATTCAAAGTAATGCGAAAAATCCAATTTGGCGAATTCTGTCGAAAGAACGAGATGTGCTCGCCTTTTATAGTTCAACCAGGATACGATATTTCACTGTTATGCTAATGCTATAATAACGCGCCTCCGAAAACTATGTATACATAGGCCTACCTGTGTGTGGCTCAAGGGTCTAGATGCGGATCGCTACAGTTTGTCGCATACGAGGAATTGTACGTCAATTAATGCGCAGTATCGCTTGCTAACATTAGGTCGTCGAATGGTTTCGTTGAAGCATTTTGAACAACCTGCCGCCATTTTCGATATTACCACTATGTATGTGTTTATATATACGAATACTTTAATCATATGTTTTCATAGAGGATATTATATGAGTGTCTATGACATACTATGTTTACGACACGAGTGCCTGAATATTAGTATTTCCCGAGCGAGAGCAGGGGATATACTGATATTCAGGCACTTGTGTCGTAAACATAGTATAACATAGACACAAACATAACATTCTGTTTATTACCGAAGTTGTGAAAATAATGATAACACTCTGAAATCCACTTTCAACCATAGTCTCGCGACCCGCATTTGGAATGAATACATTTCATCAACTTATTTGAGCGAAAAAAACGTGCTACTTTCCCTTTAATACCACCCAACCTGCTCATCAAGAAGTTGAGTGACACGGCTAGACCATGAGATGGACAGTCATCGATTGCACACAGAACAATATGTTACGGTTAACAGCATGCACTCTACATGTGCGTCAGCGAGCACTGACACTGGAGCTGCCCAGGGCTGTATGCTACCACCTATGCTTTTCACGCTCAACACCAACGACTGTGTCAACACTACACTCAACAGAGGGCTGTGTACTATCACTTACGTATTTCACGCTTCCGACCAACGACTGTGTCGGCACTTAAACCAACACAGGGCTTCAAAATAAGAATAAGTTCAAAAGTATTTATACTTTAACCACTCTGCCATGTTTTCCGTTTTTGCCCTTTCGGACAATGAGGTATTATCTTATCTATCTTAGTTTAGCTACCATCGATCACTGTTTTATCGTATACGTAGTTGACAGCAGCTTCTTAAAGGTGCTGTTGCACATTTTGTGCATATTATGTTTTCTCAAATTTGCCATTTATTATCTTACAATATAATGTAAAGTTCGAGGGTAAAACAAATCTCATTACATGACCCAATAAGCCATATACATTGAAAACTGTTTTTCGAATTGGAAGAAAAAAGTATTTACAGCGAGAGTAAGGGAAATGGACTCGCATGGCTTAACCGAACCATGTAAATTCGTTTTAGAATTATTTTTATTGATCCGGTGATGTTATGTAGCTATTGGTAACACTTATATTCTTGGGGGCACTCTGTTTCAGGAAGAATAACGTGTACCATGTATAAAGCGCGGTGTGTGGGTAATCAGTTAAAGACTATCTAAGGAATTCTTAAAGAGAGCGCCACCAGTAGCAATAACCAGTTTACCCTCGAAAGCTGAGAATCCCCACGCTGTCATTGTCAACATCTTATTAAGAACCATATATCTGTCAGTTGGCGGTGAATACATTCAAGGACAAAAGAAACGTCACCAAAAAAAATTAACAAACATTAAAATAAAAGTATCAGACCCAGATTTAAAATCATAGAGACTACTTCTTGTTGTACTCTGCTACAAAAAGGTGATGTTTCTTTTGCCGGGAGTGTAGTTTACCTGTATGACTCCATATTAGGGAACTCTGCCTTCCACCTCGGAAACAGAGTGCTACCATCCAGCATGACAAGCTTCCCCTCGAACACTGACACTATCAGATCATGCACACCATCGTTATCAACGTCTACGATAACTGGAGGGACCATCACACCTTTTGTCTTGCCTCTGTAGTGATATGAAGAGATTATTATTACTTTTACGAAACGTGTTTGAATTTTTGTATTTCCCTAACCTCTGTATTGATATTAAGAGATTATTATTACTTTTACGAAACGAGTTTGAATTTGTGTATTGTCCGAGCGAGAGCGAGAGTTATACATGAGGTTACATTAGTATCGTAAAAGTCATATAGCACACTTTTGAGCGTAATAATGTCTTTATTACCCATTCTATTCTATACGACCCACTTCTTTTGCGACGGTAAGCTACAGTGACGTCACGAAAAATCGTTTTATGACGTCGCAGATGACGAAATAGGGGAAATCGCAATAAAACAATGGCTGCTAAGCAAACGTGATATGTGCACATTTACTCATATCAATACTATTAACTCGGTTATTTTTAACCACATGGGTAATACACACAAATAGAATATGCAGGAGCCAAAATTAAACGTCCAATTTTAATACTAGTTACATGATTAGTTTTATGACATAAAAGTCCAAATTGGTACCATGGAAACAGAACAAATATAATTTTTAAAAACCTGAAACCCCAAAGAGGCACATCGACATTACATCTGTCTTTTGGGTTGCTACGGATTAGTTTCCAAAATATTTTAGGCATATTTGTCTGTTAACAATAAAACCCCGGATGATTCACCATTATAATGTAACTTTAATTAACCTATTAGTATTAACATTATACTTGTTAAGCAAATGTCACTAATTCTCCTTATTATGACACAACTGGTAATGTATGGCATATGTGACTCAAACAAAACTAATACTGACAAATAAATAGAGGGTTCTATTCTTTTATGGAAACGAAATTTGAGAGGGCATTCCAATTTACACATATATTGCATTAATATATTACGGATATTTTATCAATAATTATGTTTTATCATTAAAAAGTTGTAAAATTAACAAAAATATAGCGATATCTCATTTGACGTAATCAAACCACACAAACAAAATGGCGGACATTTGATGATAGAACCCAATCTTTAAAGGCACTTACTCATATAAAACCATGATGTTATCAAGCGGGTGGATTTCCTTCCATTTATATTTGCCTGGTAACTTCAACTTGTAGTTTTGCTTCGTTGCTTCCAAGAGGTCTGGTAGGGTAATTGCCATGAGGTCACCTGTACAGGTCAAGGTCAAGGTCTTCTAATATTGAATGCATCAACATTTTTTTTATTTCACATGTATATTTCGAAATCTTACCGGTAATATTTACCCTTTTCCGGAAAAAATATATGACAACAGCATGAATGTTTGGTAAGTGTCCAAAATTATTCTTTATATGAAGGAGAATATACATATCTGAATACAACACTGGCATAATGTTTTTTGAGCAGTGATCTTAGTGACGTCAAATTATTGTGACGTCAAGTGAATTTATGATGTTAAGGCAGTTGTGATCTATGGAACGTGAGTATATTGTAAAACGATTAACCGAGGGTTTAATAAAACTATGACGTATCAGTTAGAGCAATACATAAATTATAGATACAAAACATAAACAATGCATATTATTAGAGTCAGGGTTAGTTGATTTATGTGTTATCCATGTCCCAAAAGATGTGTTTGTTCATGTACAGAAGTATGGAACATAAGTAATACATATATTCGGTGACGTTAACACAATTAGTACAAACATTCTAAATATGTAATTGTAAGCAGGTATTTGACTTACAAATAAAGACCAAAAACATTTGGTTGATCATTACTACAAAACAATTAATTAACATGAATAAATCCAAATTTGGGGTCTGTGAAGTAATTGGTAAAGATTTGCTATCTTCACACATTGAATAAGGAATTGGTAACTGGGAAGAATTTGCTATCTTCACACATTGAATAAGGAATTGGTAACTGGGAAGAATTTGCTATCTTCACACATTGAATAGGGAATTGGTAACTGGGAAGAATTTGCTATCTTCACACATTGAATAAGGAATTGGTAACTGGGAAGAATTTGCTATCTTCACACATTGAATAAGGAATTGGTAACTGGGAAGAATTTGCTATCTTCACACATTGAATAAGGAATTGGTAACTGGGAAGAATTTGCTATCTTCACACATTGAATAAGGAATTGGTAACTGGGAAGAATTTGCTAGCTTCACACATTGAATAAGGAATTGGTAACTGGGAAGAATTTGCTATCTTCACACATTGAATAAGGAATTGGTAACTGGGAAGAATTTGCTATCTTCACACATTGAATAAGGAATTGGTAACTGGAAAGAATTTGCTATCTTCACACATTGAATAAGGAATTTGTAACTTGGAAGAATTTGCTATCTTAACACATTGAATAAGGAATTGGTAACTTGGAAGAATTTGCTAGCTTCACACATTGAATAAGGAATTGGTAACTGGGAAGAATTTGCTATCTTCACACATTGAATAAGGAATTTGGAACTTGGAAGAATTTGCTAGCTTCACACATTGAATAAGGAACTGGTAACTGGGAAGAATTTGCTATCTTCACACATTGAATAAGGAATTGGTAACTTGGAAGAATTTGCTAGCTTCACACATTGAATAAGGAACTAGTAACTGGGAAGAATTTGCTATCTTCACACATTGAATAAGGAATTGGTAACTGGGAAGAATTTGCTATCTTCACACATTGAATAAGGAATTGGTAACTGGGAAGAATTTGCTATCTTCACACATTGAATAAGGAATTGGTAACTGGGAAGAATTTGCTATCTTCACACATTGAATAAGGAATTGGTAACTGGGAAGAATTTGCTATCTTCACACATTGAATAAGGAATTGGTAACTTGGAAGAATTTGCTAGCTTCACACATTGAATAAGGAATTGGTAACTGGGAAGAATTTGCTATCTTCACACATTGAATAAGGAATTTGGAACTTGGAAGAATTTGCTAGCTTCACACATTGAATAAGGAACTGGTAACTGGGAAGAATTTGCTATCTTCACACATTGAATAAGGAATTGGTAACTTGGAAGAATTTGCTAGCTTCACACATTGAATAAGGAACTAGTAACTGGGAAGAATTTGCTATCTTCACACATTGAATAAGGAATTGGTAACTGGGAAGAATTTGCTATCTTCACACATTGAATAAGGAATTGGTAACTGGGAAGAATTTGCTATCTTCACACATTGAATAAGGAATTGGTAACTGGGAAGAATTTGCTATCTTCACACATTGAATAAGGAATTGGTAACTGGGAAGAATTTGCTATCTTCACACATTGAATAAGGAATTGGTAACTTGGAAGAATTTGCTAGCTTCACACATTGAATAAGGAATTGGTAACTGGGAAGAATTTGCTATCTTCACACATTGAATAAGGAATTGGTAACTTGAAAGAATTTGCTAGCTGCACAGATCCCAAAACATTTGTCTTCTTTCTCGGAGCGTACCAGATACTGTTTCCCCGCCACTTCCAAACAGTATATACTGAGACCCATCTCTGTCCCTGTACATAACCGTGCTCATGTACGTTTCACGGTTGTTAGGCATCTCCAGGTAGTTTCCAAGGGGACGGCCCGTTGCCCCTGACAACACAACCAGTCGCCCAGCAGCGCGTTGATGGATCTATGATCAAAGGCGTTTAAATGTTACAACCTTAACTTCAACTTCACTTATTTCTCGTAAAAACCACCTTTGGTGAACATGTTACAATATTAATCACAATGTCAGACATGTCAAAATTTTGGTAGGTTAAAACGGGGACTGACATATTTATTATATTTATTATATTTATTATATTTATTATATTTATTATGTTTTTAAATAAACACTGTGTCTGATGATTCATTCATAACCTGTTTACGCTCAAATGATACGTAACCCGGTTACAGGGCCTGTTCACATATGAGGAGGCCCTGAATCAGGAGAGTTACTATTTAGATTTTCGTAAGTTCCTGGGAAAGTACCTTTTCATCCAAGTTAGGATCGCCGCCATGAGGAACCAGTACATCCGGGACATTATCGCCGTCA